>JAUBOD010000743.1:2899218-2927380 GCA_032353885.1 Nothura maculosa
AAGCTTTTGTGGCAGCCATTTGAGTTTGCCTGACTAAAAACAACCTGCAAGGCCGTGGGCAACTGTATGGCTGGGGGGATTTGTGCTGGTCTGCAGAACCTGCGGGCTCCACCAGTGCTCAGGAGTTGCCTGCAACGGTTACGGTGGCAGAATCAGCACGCTCAAGAAGCAGTGAATAATGAGGGAGCAAATATTTGACGTTCTTCCTCTGTTGCATGATTAAATTATGTTTGTTGGACAAAGGATGGGCATCTTACACTTGCAAATGGCATTTTGCTGCTCTAGAGTTGTAGTGTTTCTCATAGATACTAGAGGAGCTTCTCTACCAGTACTTTGGGCCGCCCTCCAGTTTGTCCCAAGCCTGTTGTACTATCAGCAGAGCCCTCATTTTGCTGCTTCAACAGCTGCTTTGTACTTCTTAAGCACCTGGTTAGCAGGTGGTGAGACTCACCAAGCATGGGAGGTAGCACTGTCTATGAACCAGTCTCTGGACATCTGGACACTTCCATCCTGGCTCACCTGTACATGCAGGCAAGCTGGAGAGGCAGCACTGGGGGAACCAGCGCAGACTAGGGGACTGCTGGGGATGCAGGGGCCGTGCCAGCTGAGCTGCAGGGAGCTGGGCAAGGAACCCACCTTGGAACAAGGTGTTCAATGAAGCTGCATGAACCGAGAGGACAGGAGAGCAAGCTGAGAGCTTAACAGTGGATGTGGTAGCACCTCTGGCCTGGGATTGCGCTGAGGATTCATGTTAATAGGTAAACAGAGCTTAATTTCATTTGTAGTGACATGGCTTGTCCTTTCCCTAATGCTGCACCTGCGCACAGATGCACTGCTTGAGCAGGAAGCCCTTCTCCCAGGTAGTGGTTTGGGGCTCAGTGTGGGGGAAATTCAGCTCCTTGGCTTGCACCCCGGTTCATTCCTCAGAATGGAGCGTGCATAGTTTCTTTTTACAGTTTTCCATTTCTATGTAAACAACCATTTTAGCCAAAGATGGAAAACCAAAATCCTGTTTACTTAGGCACTTTCACAGTCCCATAGAGCAGGAGTGTTCATGTTGGTGCCCTGGCTAAGCTCCAGCTCAGGTAATTACCGTGCATTCTGCCCTACTTATGCACCTCCCGTAGTTTCAATTACAGCAATTGTTTTCCTTTTTCTTTCCTGCTCTGTCAAGTATTAATACAGTTGCTGTTAGGCTGCTCGTGTGGTCCCTTGCTTAGGTGCTGGGTTTCCATGGTAAAGGCAGACATCCTCACATGCATACCTGGACCAAATCCTTGTGGGCAGAAACTGATAAAATTCTATAGTGGAGCTGCACTCATTTGCACCTTGAGTTATTGCCCTCATGCATGGATAGCTGCATTCTTCTTTCTAATTAAAGGCTCTGTTCGTGAGTTTGTGATCTGTTTACTTTTCAGTCTCCAGCTAAGTTTGCAAATAAACGGAGGTTCAAGGAGCCATTTACACCTCCAATCACAGTGGTGATATAGAGAGAATATAGCGTACATCTCTTGTATGTGCTTTTCACCAGCTGGTAAAAAAACGTATCTGTAGGGATATATGAGCTCTTGGCTTCAGTCGGTTAGCAGGAGTTCATAATACATTGTATTTTGTGTTATGAACTGCCGAAAAAATGTGTTCTTTTGGGAAAAAATTCCTCCAAATTTATCAGAAGAATTAAGAGCAAGTGAGGGTGCTTGGAAGTTGTGCAGTAACAGGAGCTTATGTGCTTGCTGCTGAGCCACCTGACATATGCAGCATTAATGTTCATAGCTGAGGGCTGCAGCACTCACTGTGCTGCTTGTCTTGCCAAGAGAGCCCTCCTTCCATCTGGTCGAGAACTTGAGTTGCGATGACATTTGTTGGGGTTGGCTGCCTAGGTGACGTTTGCCGACTGATTCTGCAGCCTGTTACGTGGCCCGTCAGATGGTCATCATCCCTACATGCATGGGCTGGAACATTGATGTTTTGGGTGTATGGAGACTTGGGTAGTTTATGGCTCAGGTAACTCAGCTGTTCAGGGCCATATTTCTTTTGTACACAACCTCTCTGAACCTTAGGCCCATATGAAGACATAGAAGAGGGCTCTATTTGCTTCCTAAGTTAGGCACACATTCCCTGTGTTCCCGTTGGACAGCTTTGTGGAATGCACCAAATATTCGTGGCTCAATTCTCAACAGCAAATGAAATTGGGTGTTGATTCCCTAGGACTATCCCACTGATTCCTGAAGGATGATGGGTGGAACTGCCTACATATGTGTCTGACCCAATGTGGGATACTGTGTTATGTGACTGTATTCCCCCGTGTCCCACTTGACCTGTATTTTACCTGCCATCCTCATGCAGATGTTTTTGGTGACCACAAGCATTTAAAGTAGCTCTAGATGTTTATATTCAGGCTCCTCAAGTCTATCCACTGGTGGAGTAATTCAGCCAAACAAATACTGGCAAAATTTGTGTGTGAAATGAGATGTTAGTAAGAGATGTTGGTGAAATGAGATCTATGGTAAAATCAGAAGTGTTTTCACTCCAGATAAAGGCTCGGCCTGTACCTTCAGCACCGTCACTCAGCCACTGAGTGGCCTCCTGATCTGGAGAGAAGCCTGGGTAGAGGGTTGTTACTTGTGACTGGTGAGTGTAGATCCTGTGAGCCCTGTCCTGCCCATGGCAACACTGAGGCAGGTGTGATTAAAGTGCTATTTTCATAGGGAAATCTGGGAAAGCCCAGCTCTGGCTTCCCAGTTGTGGCTCCCAGTTTCTGGGAAGCCCAGCTCTGGCTTCCCAGTTGTGGCTCCCAGTTTCTGGGAAGCCCAGCTCTGGCTGCTGTTCTCAGGGTACAAGCACAAGGCACAGCAATCTGGACGCGGTGCCCGCTAGTCCCCTTGTGCTAGACCTCTGGTTCACTGTGAGCTGGTGGGTGTAGACAGGTGATGTGAAAGGTGTCCATACACTTCTTGGTTCCTTGACAAGTGCACATCAGCTAAGCTCCAGGATCAAACACCAACCCACTTCTCATTTTATTTGAGCTGTAAATTGTTGTGGTTCCAAGTAAACCATCCAGACTGTGCCTATTCTCTTAAACAATTGTTTTCTTTTAATAACGTATTTTTATCCACAAAGGGAAGCACTTTCGCTCTTCAACAACCCACAGAATCTCATGATCTTCTAAAACTAAGGTGACACATTAGGTTTAAAAAACTTGTGCACATAACCCGAGAGCCGACCACCGCTCTCTCTTCCTTATGCAGCAGCTCTTTGCAGAGTCAGTGCAATTCTTTATATACAGGGGTTTTTTTCACCCCCTTCACACAAAACAAAAGGGTTTGGTTGTTTTTCCAAAGCAAACAGTCCGTGTCAGCTGTCTCACACTAACATAACAAAACAAAAAAATAGCGTGAGCTTTTATATCCACTTCCATGAGTGGCAGGTCACAGGTTCCGTGCAGAAGTCCCAGGGAAGGTAAACAACTCGGAGCGTGCTGTATTTACTGTGCCATTCCATGGCAGAGCAAAAGCTGTCCCCAGCCCTTCCCGCTCTTACGCAGCAAATCACATTCCGCTTTGGAAACGGCACTTAATAAAAACAAGCCAAAGGATCGATTTTTTCTAGACTTTAGTTACAGCTGGCCCCAAATCTTTCCCTTGCACAAAAGGCCTGTTGGAATTTACCCACTCTGAAGTAAAGCTGGGAAAAGTTTGACTCTCAATCTCCATGTAGCTCATGATAAAGAAACATGAAATGCAGAGGGATAGACCTTTAAGATCCAGAGAAGGCATTTTTTAAGGAGACAAAAGCACCAAACACTGGAAGATTTTATTTGGACCATTCTGTCTGAAGCCAGTTACTATCATTTGTTTGTGTAGCTACTGTTTACGCAAGTGGAAGATGCTTCCTAAGAACATGTATCTGCAGTCTGTGATTCCTGGTGAGATCACGCAGGACTGAGGAGGGCAGACACAGTTTAGGGATCCCCTTGGCAGCTTAGTCTGCTGTTGGAAGGGGTGAGCTCAGCCAGGCACGGCTTAGAAGAGCTTCAGGGATGGGCTGCATGGAGAGGGCTGTCTAGGAGGGTTTATGCACATGGGGACCATCCTCCTTGGTGGCATCACTGTTTTTCATCAGCCGTGCCCAGCCTAGGGTCACATTTGCAGCCCTAAACCAGGAGGCAACTCCTGGCTTGCTGGTGGTTTCCTCAGACAGCAGCTTTGTGTGCAGGGAGAACAGAAGGGCCCGTAATTCTGTGACACTCTCCTCTAATGTTTGCAAAGGGAGTAATTGTGGTTTCCCACCCAGCTTTTGTACAGGCTGCGGAGGAGAGCAAGCAGATGGAAATCAGGCTTAAGCTCCCCTCACCTCCTGGAAATCACTCCTCAGAGAATTATTTACCAGGTATTGTGAGCCTGGGGAGCATATTCAGGACTATAACGAATCAAAAAAATGCTGACAGAGCCCCGACCTCAGCCCAGCAGGTAGAGAAAAAGGACAGTTTTGAAATGAATTTGATGTCTAACCAGTTGCCAAGGTAGGGTTTTAACAGAATGGATGATACCGTCCCTTCTTAACTTGAATCCTACAGGCCACATTTCACACCATCTGGAGTTTGTGCAGAGCTGTTTGGGAAGCCGGCCAGTGAAGTATTACAATAATCTAATCTTGCCACGATAAAAGTGTGAATAACCATTTCAGAGTCTGACTGGAAAATTACCACAACCTGTCAATGCGCCGTAGATGGTGGCGAGAGAGAATTTGATGACACACTGAAACGCTTTTCTTTGAAGATAAACAGAAGTTGGCTTGTACTAGTCACTGAAAGGAAAAATAGTCGCATTTTCATCAAGAGAAACAGAGAGTGGAAAAGGAAAAACGCTGGGTTTGTGAGAGAGGAGAACTCCATCCACACTGATCTGTGCAGATAAGGAGGCACTTGGCACCTTTTGAGGGCTGCCAGCTCAAACACAGCCTGGTTTCTACAGTAGCCACTCGAGAGCCACGGTGTCGTGGCTGAGTCTTTGGGGCAGTTTCTTTTGGGGACCTTTGGTTTTGCACTTTAGTTGTCGCTGCAATGGGGTGGCGGTTGGTCCGGGCTCTGGTTTCCAACACTGTGGAGTTTGCAGCAACGGGTTGTTCCTCTCACGCTTAAAAACAATTGCCACACCGTTTTGCCCACGTTGTTTGCATGTGACCAAACAGATGATTTCACTGTTACGTGCAGTAAAACATTTAAGTGGCAGATTTCAAGACTTGCTGGGGCCAGGGAGACAAGGTGTTTGCGTTAGTGATTCTCCATGGCTTGAAATAACTGCGGTTTTGGCATCACCCCAGACGAATGCCAGGCCTGCACTGACGGGATCATGCACTTGCCCACTGCGAAGCTCGCATTGCACCGTGCATTATCTGTGCAAAGTCTCGATCTGGACGAGGGCATCGTACATGCTTTCTATTTCCAGCTGTCTCCTCTTTCAGTCTGGCTGCTATTGAGAGGCAAGGGTAACTGCAGAAACCGCTAGCAAAGGAATAAATCTTCCCTTGATACTGCTTACAAAAAAAAACCATCCGTCTCTTTTTCAAGGAGTTTTAGGCACAATTTGGGGTTAAAAGGACCAATTCTCCTTTACACTCCATGCCTTAATGCTACTCTGTGGCACCAAAGAACAATATTCTTGTAAAGAAGTGAGGTGCAACTGGCCCAAAAGTCCAGTAAGCAAAAGCTGAATAGCCCTGGCTCTGGTTTTAAGCAAGTGTCTCATTTTCCAGCAGCCCATAGCAGATGCTCCTGCTGGAGACTTGGTGTGAAAGGGTCCCAAAGCAGGACAGTGTGTTCCCCTCTGGTGAGGGTATGGGCCTTTCCCTGGTGTTCCTGGCATTGAGCTGTCTGGCTGCTTCCAAGACTACAAGGGAAAGGGAAGCAAGCCATGCATTGACTGATGGGAGAGGTGCTTTTTTTGGTCACTTACTGTGTGCAAGAAAGGGACAGTTGTTGGTGGAAATCCCTCAGTTCCAGCCCACGTAACCAAGAGCCTGGTGTCTGCCACGAGCCTACACTCGAGTTAGCAGCTAAAAAAGCTGCTTAGAAGTCACTGTGGGGACAGTGACTCTGATGCACTACCACCAATACAAGGACACTGATGGGAGTAGCAAAGGCCTGTCAGAGTGGACAGTGACCTGAACCTTGCTGGTGTAATTTCAGTGATTTCAGCATTATTTTGTGTCCCCTCTATTTTCACTTCTATCTCCATTTGCTTATTGGAGCCATCTTCTAGGCTATAGGTTTACTTGGTCAAGGACTTGACTTCTGCAGCTCTCTCCAGCCGATTTAAACGAGAACTAACTCTTCTTTTGCTACTTGAAGTCAGAGTAGTTACACCAGGACAATCCGAAGGAAAATATGAGAACAGCCCTGAGTGCTTGCTGTCTCGGCAGCACCTTGCCCAAAGTCAAGAGCTATAAAATAATTACAATCAACTTTCTCTGCATGGTTATAATCAAGCCATACACTGAAGGGCTGATTGTTTAAATCCATTTTAAAAGCATGGGCTTGAGGGGAAACAACAGCAGCATTACTGGCTAGAGATCTTAAAGAATGTCATGATTTGATACCCAAAAGCCCGGTGGCAAACTCTTGGGTTCCTTTACGTAAGAGTGGGCAGAGGAACCAGCATGGTTTAAATCAACCATCTTGGAGCACTTAGCGATTCAGAAAAGGGTTGTTCACACGCATTGCTCTGAGAAAGAAGATGAGCCCTGAAGTGCCATTCAAAACCAATGGTCTGGTCTTTATGGACCCAGCTGTAGGCAAGGGCTGGGGTGAAACATGTCGTGGGAAGGCAGATAACACAAACATGAAAGCAGCACAAAACATGGGAGCCTATAAATAGCAGGAAATAAAGAACAATACTGTGATAAAATCCATAAGACAATAAAGACCAATGTGGCAGAGACCGTTTCCCCCCCACCCTTCTCCAGAGTTTCTCCTATTTCCCAAAGCTACAGACATCATCTGACTGCTGTGTGGTAAGGCCCAGTCAGTTAAGCACCAACTCAAGTGCTTGGAGCCTTACCCAAAGTATTTCAAAACCCTGTTCCTTTTTCTTTCTTGATGTCCTGCCATGGCTATTGTGGTATTTTCAACCATTCCCAACTCACCAGCTTGTCAGAGCGAGGAGAAAAGAGGGAAAAGGAAGAGGGGAAAAAGCCTTTTGGAGATTTAGAGTCATTAAGAGCCTTTATAGGGTTTCAGACATTTTTGTGGTAATTCTTTGGAAAGGACACATCCATGATGAGCTGGGGTTTATTTTGCCCCTGGCCTAAGAAATTAGACTGTTTCCAAGAAAATATTTGCTGTTTACCAAGAGGAGGGCAAATGGAGCTGGAAAATAGAAACTGATGTGAACTAAGAACATTGTTTAAATTTTGGGTAATCATCAGCTCCTGACCTGTCCCTTTGGAATTGGATCAAGAAACAAGTTAAGTCTCTGGCAGCTCCTTCGTAGACTTAATCTATGGATATGCAGTGAGCACTGCAAAGCTTCCTCCCTTCTGTATCTGGAGCAACTGAGTCCTATTAATTATCCAAGAGATATCCATCATTTGTGAGTCTCCATCTCGGAAGAACGTGGCTTGTCAGGACGTAACTGCTCTGGAGGCCTCAAATGTTGTTGGAACAGCCCACCCATGCAAGTGCACTGACTGTTTTGAAGTCTAAACTCCTTTGGGGCTGGGACCAGGTTTTCTGCAGGACCCAACTCCATGTTGCTCTGATTTCAGGTCCTCCAATGAAGTAACATTAATTTGTGTTAAAGGAGCTGTGCTGATTGCTAGCAGTGGAGGCTTGAGGCCTTGTTATAGGGAACAAGAGGATTATACTGGCTTCAGAGTTAATGTCAGAGCTGGGGCTGGAACTCAGGAATTACTGGACAGGTCATTAAATTGCATCTGTTAGCTTAAAAGAGGGAATTGTGCTGAGGAAAACTTGAAGAATATCCGATTTAGTGGCAAATCCACTGCCTTGCTATAATATGCCTGCCTGCTAATGAACACGGCTATTTGTGCTCAGACAATGGAGTTGCTCCCTCCTGGCCCACCCAATCCTCTTACAGGGTCCCACCAAGGAGATGCAAGGACAAGTTTGGAGGTGAAGGGAGAGAATTTATTATACAGAAAGCAACAGCCTTGGTGTGAGCTGGGCTACGGGAAAGGTTGACTGGCCGACGGTAGCACTTCATGCTGCACTGTGAGGCATGGCAAGCAAACAGGGAATTCATTTCCACCAGAGCTTGGATTTTTCCAGCCCTGTGGACACTGGTGTACAGCAGGAGTGTCCTCAACTTACACTTTTCAGCTTTGTGTCCCCTCATGCTCTATTTTATTCTCAATTCTGCTGTGTGGAGGCAGAGAGCCTCAGACGATGTTCCTTCTCCCCATGGGCCGCTACTTTCTTCCAAGACCATATTTTGATCCTAACTAATGTTTATAGGTTTTTTTTCCCTGAAGGATAGAGGGGTAGATATTCCCAATCCACGTTTCTTTTCTGGACAGATAAGATTATGATCAGAAAGATGAAGCAAATTATTTCATGTTTCCTAACTCCAACCAAGTGCTTTAACCACTGTCCAACCTTTATCCTGGACTAGTGCAATGTGTGTAGGGAGTATTGGTGGCTAGACATTTGGTTTCCTCAGATTTATGAATTTTTACTTGTTTTGCCTTTCTTGATCATTAGCCCATGAGGCAGCTTGCATGCTTTTCTTTATCCAATGCTTCTTTCTTCCTTTTTTTTCTTTTTTTTTTTACATTTCCAGGAGGACTTGTTCCTTAGAACAGATGAACCACATAATGAGAAAATGAATGGGCCAGATTGTCTAGTGCTCAGCACCTACCGTTGAGGCCAGATTTTCCAGGGAGCTCAGTTTCCAAGGAGGCATCTGAATAAGTGACAGATACTCAAAAGTGGAAATGTGCCCACTTCTTTTGGTGCTTAACTGGTACTAGAGTCGCTTTGAAAAACTTGTTCTTCTCCCTCATTCTGTCTCTTCCACCCTTACCTTTCACGGCTTCCAAATCTCCCTCCTTTCCACCATATTTGTGGCCTTCCTCCATGCTTGCCTTCATGGCATCTTCCATCCCAGAGGTTTGGGCTGGCCTCCTCCTCCTCGTTACTGCGTTCTTCTGTCATCACTCAAGGGTCACTGTGTATGAACACTCACATTTCCTCTAAGGGGCCTTTCAGGCTAACCCCCCCAAATGCAGAACATATGTGCAACATAAATTAATTGTTCAGGCCGATGCTGATTGAAGTTTGGTAACTCAGCCTGCAGGATATACCGTATGTTTGAACTGCATTGTCCAAGTTTAGATTTTAAACTCCCAGGGGCAGGGACCACTCCTTCTTCTATGTTTACATAGCATCAATAAGACCAACAGGGCTTGGGTCTGAAATACATTAACCTTAGCCAATACATTGTTAGGTTTAATAATGACTAGTTAACATTAAAGGACAATGGATAAAATATATAGACAAAGCCACATTCTGGCAGAGATTTTGTCAAGTTTTTGATGCCAAATTTCTACGCACGTCAATGGTCGCTGTTCATCTGAATCCTAGACATTATCTTGAAAATCTCACTCTTGATGTCACAGCATCCTTGCTTAGCAGTAGACACTAGACAGCTATGGACAGCTCTTGAGGGTGGCATAGCTAGAGTCTGCCTAAGTGAACAGTCTGGATTAGGAAGACCCGTGAATGAGATGCCAGACACAGAGCTCTGGGAATCACAGAGCCATAGACTGTAGATGGACAAAGCAAAATAATGATTTTGAATAAAATAACTTAATGCCACTTCTTATTATATATTTTATTAGTCTGTAGTCCCCAAAAACAACATTCGGAGGTTACTGTGCACAGGCCCTCCAGCGGGAGGAGAGGAGAACTATAGGAATAAATCCAAACCCCGTCTGAAGTGACAGGCTGTTTTTCAGCGCGGGTTATGCAACATGTTAGTACCTCTAGGTATAGGACCAGTGGGATTTCAACTTGTACAGCAGATGGTCCATGCATCATTGCTGGAATGCGCCTGCTGACCCGAGGGCAGAGCCTGAATGGACTTCAAAAGAGAAACTGAGCATGCTTCAAAGTGTTATTGTTTAAATGTTCCACTAAATGGGGACTCCGGAACAAAATATCTAGCTGAGGTCAGTCTGAAAAATGTCAACACACATAATGAGAAAACAGCATGTTGTGTGAGAAAGAATATTTCATAGGGGTATTCTGACTATTTTGAGTTGTAAAAACACTTTTATCGTGTGTGTCAGCAGGTTGTCATAATCTAAATGTCTTTCCTCGTGAACTGGGAGCTTCATTTGCTTGTGTTGGAAAGAGCGAGGCTTGTATGTGTATGTTGGAAAGAGTGGTTTGTCCATAGACAGGTACACCGGGAGAGCTGCCACTCAGCAGAGCTTATGGCAGGGACATGTGGCACCAAATTTAACAGCTCCACTCGCTTATAATGGAAGTTTGTAAGGAGCCAGGGTGTGATTTAAGACCAAGATCCTGTGACTAGTAATTATGTACGGTCTTCGATTCCTTCCAAAGCCATTAACTCCCACTCTTATCATGATCTTTCACTGGTGTAGTCCACAGGTTCTGGCTTCTCCTAACTCAATTCAGTGGGAATTTCAGTAGGGAAAGCTTTGGGTTCATGTTCACCTCAATAGGAATAATACTGTGAAGGAGGATTTGAGATATGAACAAAGAAAGCAAGAGCAAGGTCTTGGTAAGAAAGTAAAGATTCAGCCTTTGATTTCCTGGTTTGATTGGGCTGCATCTCAGTCATTGTAAATATCCGAGGTCCAAAAGCTTTTGTTCGACCAGAGGTTTCTGCGCTGGTCACTGGCAATTCCACATGGGTGGCTGAAAAATAATTTCCATTGCTGGAAGCTAATAGCAGCAGCCTGAACTTTCATAGCACCCTGTCCTGCTGGGACATGTCTGGATCTTGATGGAGGCACGTTACAATAACACGCAGATTAAAAGCTAACCCTCCCTGCAGACGTAATAGTGATCCAATGCCAGGAAGAGCAAACACGAGCCTTGTTACAGAAAAGGAAGGCTTGTTCACTTCATATATTGATATTTAACGAGATCTGCAGCCTCAGTGTGTTGGGGCGACAAGAAAGCCACCAGGCGAGGTAACAAGCTCTGGAGACCGGGATGAAGGTGAGGTGCCAGAAATCACAGAGGTAACTCGGGCCTCTTTGTAGAGTCTCCGTATCATTGTAGCATGTTGTAACTGCCATAAATGTGAAGAACGGTCAATTACAAGTGGGTCAAAAACAGCACCCGCGCCTTCTCCAGGTCCCTGCTTGGTGCTGGCAGTATCACAGTCAGCCAAGACCTGCAGTCTACAGCAAGCAAAGACTGTAAAAAGGGCCCTGCAACATTCGAGTCCAGCAAAGCATTTAGGCTTATGCTTATCTTCAGTGTGTGCTTTAAGCAAGAATAGAAACTCTTTGTTAAGTAAGACTTTTAGACCTGCAAAGAACTGATAAAAGACCATTCAAACAGTTTCACCTTTTTTATTCTGTTTGCTAAGTGCTACGTATGGCTGATACTCAATGTACTCATGGTTGCAAGCATTCAGTAGACAAAATTCAAAGTGTGTCAGTAAGTTAAAGGTAATCTATTATCCGTGTTCCCAAACCCAAGGAGATGCCAGTAATTTCTGATTACCATAATTAGCTTTAGGAATATAACACTGCTTCTCCAGAAACATGGTCCACATCTGTCCAAAAGAGACACGTTCTGCAGACCCTCCAAATTTTAATTTGTTAAACGGTTCATGGAGAATTAAAAACAAAAAAAGCAAGACACAAAAAACTAAAGACAAAGTGAATTTGCTTAAAAATCTGGACAGAACTTTGCACAATAAGAAATAAACTCTAGCAAACCAAAAGAAAAGATATTGCATCTATTACTCAGTTCACATTTTTTACTGGAATATAATAGGACTATAAACATTTTCTGTCAACAGCTTACAAAGAAACTCATTTAAAAAGTGATACATAGTGAGAACTTGCATCTAAATTGGGTACATCTATATTAGACACTGAATACAGAACATTCCCAAAGGTGGCTCTTGGTTAGAACTAGTCAAGTAAGACAAAAAGGAATTCACAAATATTAAAAGAAAAAAACACTCTCTAACCTCACAGGAGTCCTGTCTGCTTCAGTTCATTGTGCAGAAGTGTTTGGGAGACGGTGAGCACGTGGCTAAACTTACAGATACATTAGCAGAAATTGCATTCGGCCTCCTGTTCTTGAAGAAAACATGTTTTTTAGTACTCTCCTCTTAGACAGTGAAATATGCCCAAGTGTTTTGCTGAACAAGGAATGACTTATGAATGCAGTGGGCAAGGCCTCCAACGTTTCAGTTCTCAGCTTCAGTAGGTGGCAGAGATTCTTTAAATTCTCTCGCTCATTTACATTAAGCAAACAAACAGAATTCCCAAACCGCAAAGCCCACAAATTATGTATGTAGCTACCCTATGCAATCACAAGTTCCCTTTATGGTTACTTTTATCTTCCCTCTCTCTCAGGCTATCCTCTGAGGATATTGCTTCCAGTCTTTATTAAGCCCCCATTCCACAAACATTTATGCGCATGATTTTCTTTATGCTTTTAAGTAGTTGCAGAGAGTTCAATAGGTGTCATATAGATAATGAGCTGGAACACAATAGAAGTGCATATCTGCACAGATCAGACCAAAGCAAGTGAAGCTGCTTCTGTACATAAAGTTCAGCACATGAGTAAGAGTTTATAGGGGCTTTGTCATATGTATTTACCAGAAATACTGTCTGTGTTTGTACAGCACCTCACACAGAAGGGCTCTGAATGGGGCCCAGATCCTCAGGTCCTAATGTGGTGTGGATAATGAACTGTTACAGGTAATATAATTAGGCAGCAAATAGCAAGTACTCCAAGTTCACAAAGGCTCTAGCAGAGGTTATTGGAATAGATCTGCTGACGTTTGCATCTGGAGATTGCTCATTCAAAGCCTGCCTGTTTTGGGAATGCTAAAAGATTCCCACTCTCCATCAGCTCTACCTGACCTCTTCAAAAGAATCTTGGCTTGATGAGCATGTGCCTAGATCACCAAAGAGACCATCAAAATTGGCACCATGCTGCAGTGAGAAAGCCAAGTCTGCGTGGCAGTGATTGCTCTACATTTTACTCTCAAATGTGCTATCGTTATATGAAAGTTGGGGCACAGAAATGTGAGGCAATCAGCCCTCTGCCTGCACAGGGCCTGTTCCGTGGCTCAGTTATCCTTATTTCAGTCATTTGCTGCACACCCACCCTCATTATATGTTAGTAACAGCTATAGGAAGGGTGAATGAGTGAAGCACTCTTGACAAGTCTTTAGCAGACATTCAGCAGCTCTATCAGTATGCCAGGCTGAGAGGCAAAGCCAGCAGCTGGCAAGACATGTTTTATGTAGCTTTGTGAACACAGGCCCTGCAAATATATTCAGGGGATGTTCTAGAGGCAAATTGGTTGCAGCTAAATTTGCCCTGATGCTTTCAAGGCTGCTCGTTAGAGCCTTGAGCCTGAAAAGTAGCTTGAACTGATGAGCTGAATGGGAGCTGACTTCAGGATCTTTGCACTTGGTGAAAAGCACCACCCAATTTAAATCGGTGCATGTGGCGTGGAAATTTGGCTCTCCATGCCTCCTGCTGCCACGCCCAAGGCCAGACTTCACAAAGTTCAATCCGTTGGAATTTCCATAGCAAAAGAGGCATCACTTTCTAGACCTGGAAAACAATGTTGTCTTGGGTTTTTAAGCAAATAAAAGAAATGAAAAGGTGATTTTTCTCTTCCATGATGGTTTTTGATTTTTGTACATACATTTGTTTTTCCTGGAGAGGCATTCCTTGGCCATGAACTCATGCCATCCTTCTCCTGTTACATATTCCATTACGAAAGGTGAATAATCAAGACAAATACAAAGAATGAGAGAAGTACGTACTTGCTTGCTCAGATAATGAACATGAAGGATGAAGTCACCTCAATTCTGAATTAAAAACAACCACTCTGGGATCCTGTTATGGTGGCAAAACACTGGAAGCACTTGGGATGCATCGTGTCAATGGCAGTAGTACTCTACTTCCTTGGATCTCTTTCCTTTATAAAGGCATCTGCAGAAACCTTTCCTCCCCTTGAATATTGATTTTACCCTCTTATAGGAAAACTTCAGGTTGAGTGGTGGTTTAGGCCAGTTTCTGTGAGACAACTAGGGGGCAGTTGGCAGGACCGCATGTGTGGCCACCTTGGCAGCCATGAGCGAGGCCTGGCCAGTGGCTCTGCCCAGGCCTCCACCACTCTCCGCCAGACATGAGCCTCAATCGGCTTTGCCCTTGTGGCAGCGACACTGTGTGTGACCCCTGTGTGGGTGTACAAAGGTGGGAAGAGGGTGGGTCGTTTCCTGCTCTTAAACAACTGTGCACAGTCAGCTCAGGGACAATTGAGCCTCTCGTGTTTATACTGTCTTTGTCTGGACGCACTGTATGGACACAGGCCCGACGCAGTCGCTAGAGATTTTCTTGCTGATTTTCATGATGACGTTTGACCCCTGATGGGTCTTTTAGGTATCTCCTTCTGAATCTGTGTTGCTGCCCTTTATGTTTTAGCAGTTTTCTTTAGGTGTGGAGATCAAAAACAGGATTATAAGACATGGTCATCTCGCTGCCCTGGAGAAAGTCGGTGTCACCTCCCTGTGAAACGTTATGTGACTTCTTTCCATAGTCAACTCAGGTGTCCTTAAGGAAAGTGACACCAAGGTTGTCCCAAGGGATTGGCCTTCCAGGACTTGATAACTCAACTCAATGTAAAGCACAAAATATTGCTGAGATGATTGATAGCCATAGATGTTCAATATCTTGTACTTTACAGAACCCAGAAATATTTTCCATAGACCAGCTACATGTGAAGCCTGTCAGATTGGAGATTTTTTTTTGCTTTAATTTCCATCTTTTCTAGGTGTTGTGGAGTGACTGATCGTGACTGGGAGGAGAAACAGAAAGCTTTTTATTTAGTAACTTTTCAGTAATGTTAAAGAAGCACATTTCTCTCATCCTTGGCGTGGCACAGCTCGTGTGCCTTCAGAAGCACCTTCCTAAGCACCAAACATAGAAAATTCCCTGTCCTGTAGGCTGGGATAGAACTCATCATATAGATACACTGACATACAAGGAGCCTTCCTCTACAGATTCCTCCTTGCTTTATTGTTGGTGATGTTTTAAATCTGCTAACAGGGGAGAAGGTCCTGTAAGACCTTAAGGGATTTCACGGGACAGATCTATTTGGATTTCTTGCTTGCCTTTGCATTCACTTTGTACATCGTCCTGGAACTGTATGCAATTTTTCATCCTGAAAAACATCTGGTAAAAGTGCTTAGGAAAAGCTACAGATTTAAAATAAAAACAAAAATAAGCCCTACTAAACAAACAAAACCCTGTATTTGTCCCTAGAGCTTAGTAGCTGAAAGATGATGGTATAGCAGCTTCCTGGGTTTATCCATCCTCAAACATCCCTTTCTTCCTCAATGACAGTGATACTCCTGAGAAAATGTCCAAGTTGGTGAGATCTAGTTTTACCATCTTTTGGTAGATTATTCCTGAAATAAAGAGGCTCTTCCAAGATTGGTGGTTTCGAGTTGTTATGACTGCTGTTTATTCCTATGTCCTCTCTTTCCATGGAACTGGCAATGGCTGCTGTTTCTGTATCCAATACCACTGTTATGTCTGCTGCTCTAATCTAGCTACTTATATGGTCTCCACCATCGCAGTGTTTGAGCACATCCCAAGAATTATAGAGGAAAAAAAACAGAAAAAACCCTTGAGCAATAACAAACTTCCTGCCTTCCCAGCTTGGTTTTAATAGAGTTTGCATTTTCAGGCTTGTATGTGTGTGAGGAAGTCATTGAGGAAAAGCTAAATTGAAGAAGTGGATTCTACCTTCAGTTGTGAAAACAGTGTGGGAAAGACTCATGAGAGAGACCACACTGGTGACCTGTGCAACTGCAGAAGTCTGATGTGCTTCCGTGAATGTTTTCTACTCTTAGGCTCCTGGTTTGGTTGTATTTTTTATCATTACTGTAATTTGGGAAATTGTAAAAGTTACAAAGGGTGAAGGTAGACATGAGTTTTTCTTGCTTTTCTTTGAAAGTCTCATTTCTGTCTGGAGAAGGGTTGTCCTGAGCAGTCCTGAACAGAGCTGTTTCTTGTATTTACTTTGACCATTCTTGGACCAGGGTTGGAGTTCAAGTCTCTCTCTTCTCTGTATTTGCCTGGGGATAGTCGTGCACTGTTCAAGTGGGCACGAAAGTCACCTGTGCTGACATATGTCGTGCAAATTCGGTGTCTGGTTTTGATAGCTTTACTTCTAGAAGAGTGCCTAGTTTTCAAGGCCTGTCTGGAGCTTAGGCTCATCTGCTCACTGTTTCAGTGTGCCAGTCAGCAGCCTAGAAGCAGGAATGGCTTTTTATGGCGTTCACATTCATCTTGGTGAACCTAATCTGTAGTCAACCAAGGGCAGTTTTTTAGGACGTCTGTTGTGCAGATTTAATGATGATAAATACTACCTGAATAAAAATAAGATGAAGCTCTTGATGTACAATTTGAATCCAAGAACAGCAAAAACAGGAGTGCCAGTGCATAAAAATATAAGTATACATATGCCAACATTAACTGGAGAAACATGTCCTTCCCCCTGACCTTAGCCCACGTGCTTGTACCTATGCTGTGAGGGACTGCATGAGCACTTGTTTTCTGCTCGGCAGCCAGTAGACAGAAAGCTCATTTCCAGTTGAGGGATTAAGCTACATGTGAGGAGATGATTGAGTGCATTCTTGACACACCTTTTTTTAGACCTGGATCAATGAAAAGAAGTATCATTATATCTCATATTTAGGCTGGAAACGAAGCAATTTGCGTAGCTGCAGGAATGAGATACAGTTGTGTCAGAAGTTTTGGTTGGCAATAGGACAGGCAGCTGTCAACACTTCAGTCTCGAAGTAGATGCAGCTCATTAGGACAGTTGGATATCATCAGATTAACTGGGTTTGCAGATAGGGAGAGACAGGAAAACACATGACAAGAACTGGCACCTCAAACCCTTCCCCTTCAAAAATACTACCTCAAAACCAAGGAATGCTGCAGTCGATTGCAGCCAATATCAATAGAATATATCCTAATTTAAGTGCAGCCTTGCCAAGTATTTCAGCATTGGTTTCAGTGCCCCTGGTACATATAAAAGTTATGGCATCAGTTCTGGTTTGGTTGCTGAGACTCTGGTAATGATGTTCCTGGCGTAGCACTACTTGCAAACACATACTTTGGAGGAGTTCCATACTTTTTATGGTCCACAATATTGTCCAAAAAAAAATTATTTTTTTATTGGTGGCAAACTGTCTAAAACCTATCCAGAAAACTGGAGGAAAAAAATGGGAAAAAGGGGAAAAACAATCCTCAAATCCAAGCAAAGATGACAGGCTCTTCCTTGTGTAGACCCAGAGCAAGATCTGAAATCAAAAAGGATATGGGTAGGCCATACAAAAGTGATGAGGAAGTGTGTTTTAGAGTAGTCCTGAAATTCTCTGCTCAATTCTGGTACCAGAAAGATGCTTGCACTGAAAAAGACCAAAGATGAATGACAACCGTAGCAAGAGCAAAACAGCTGAGGAATGGTAAGGACTAGCTATGAAGAGAGATTAAACAGAGCTGACTTGGTGACAAACAGTGGTGCCCAAGGTTCTCAAAAAGAGTCTACATGTATTCAAAAAAATAAAACTGGCAGGCAAGGGAGTTGCTTGTCAGCATGCATTGCTATGACGTGTATTTGTGTCCAGATTTTCTGCTCCCTGAGCCTTATTTTTGTACCCCCAGCAGCAGTGCTACTTTGTGGTTCTTTAGGTCTTTCCATCAGATCAGCCTCAAATGCTCTACAGAAGTGAATTAAGGGAGCAAGTGAGATGAATTTCATCCTCCCTAAATGCAGCCCTCTCTGGAGTAAAGGAGGATGTGGATTCTGCACTGAGCAAGTTTCTTCTGTCGTTACATTACTGCAGACTCACAGAGGATGTGGGATCCACCTTTAAGTCACTTCTGGGAACACTACAAGCAAAGGAAAGAAAGGTTCCCCCAGCACCAAGAGTGCCCTGCAACAAGCAGCGCTTGGATTAGAGATTTTGATTAAAACTTAAGACCAGATCTGCAGAATTTGCCTGGATAGTATTTGGATATATGCAACAGACAACACTTTGTTGTTATTTCTCTGCTGAGCAGCTATTCTGCTTGCTCTGATACTGATTTACTGATTTAAGGTTGCTAGAGCAACATTCAAACCACTTCCTATAGAGCATAGATGTGCTTTGTAGGCCTCCCAAGCCAACAAACTTGGTTGAAGTTATGAAACTGCATGGAGGAAATACAATGCAAAGTACCAAGAGCTTTGGAAACCTTAAATGGGGATGTAACTGCAACCACTTCTTAGTCAATGCTAAGGAAAAGGAGTGTGATGATCTTATATTTATGAATTCCTTATTTTTGAGACAACTTTTATTCTGTTGATATGCACTGCTAAAAAAAGGAAGCTTCTTTGGAAAGAAAGGAAACAATTTTATTTAAATTGGAACAATGTCTTAACCGTGCTATTTCTGTGGGACATTATTTTAAACCTTTTACTTGTATCCACAGTTCTTTCAGCTTTCATTAGGCTATACTTAAACTCAAATGCCAGAGGACTTATTTACAAAAAATACTGGATGATTTGCAAAATCTTCCAGTGATGGAAAATTTTATAATGATGAAATGTGTTGTTAGTTGCTTCTATTTTATCTGTCTGGTTATTGTTGTGTGAGTGCTGAGGGCTTTGCAGCAAGGAAGATCTACTCTCTTTAAAGTACTCTTCCTAGACAGTAAGCTAAAACACCATCTAAAGACTACTACCCATTATTATTTAGAGCATTATCAGTTTCAAACATAACTTCTTCTGCCACTAATGAGACTTTAGTTGAGCAGAAAAATGAACAAAGAATTCACATCTGGTCTGTTTACTAATAAAATCCCCGGCCATTTCTGTAGCATTTGATTTGCTGCTCAATTGTACTGGTGTAATATTGGGAAGGAAAGTTCAATATTTGCTTAACAAGGGATTCCTTTTCCAATATATTTCCTTCTGAATTCTGCAAACAAGGGATTTCTTGAGGAATATTTCTCAAGAAAAGTATTCCCAGTGCTTTTGATGTACAGTTTTCACTTCCCTGGCTGTTCTGTGTCCTTGGCTCTAACAACAGTACAACAAAGTCCTTTGGTTTCCCTTCATATTCTCAGAAGTTCGGAGTTTGGTCCATGCCAAGAGACTCATGAAAGCATAAAGCAAGAGTTTGTGGTCAGGTCTCTGCAAATCATGGCAATGAAGTTACTCCTGGAATATTGCAGCTAGTTAAACTATCACCTTAGGAGAAAGTATCGGTAGACTGAAAGGAGTAGAAGACAATAGAGGCCTCAAGAGTTTCACCCATAATGACAAAATAGAAGCCATAAAAATGACTTTTGAGCCAAAAGTGTAAGAATTTTTATTTTTGACGTCAGCACAAACACTAAGGTCAGTGTCGACTTTGGCACAGAAGGATGGGAAAGGTCTCATTTACCATAAAGTTACAGCCAAGATGAGGGTTGTAATCACAAGACTTTATCCCCTCATCCAAACATAGTCAATAACCTGAGTTAAGAAGCTGGGATACAACCAGGCTGGAATCCCGCACAATTCAACGACTCACACTGGTTCCTGGCACACAGTTCCCTTCTACATAGCATGTTTTGTGTATAGTATATTTCCTACAGAAGGGACAGCTGTCTTGCAACCATGTCCCCTGACCCAGCAAGGTATTGGGCTGATTGGATGACACTGGTGACTTGGACTATCAGAAATGAGATTCCTGCAGTGTGATCCATTCTGCTGGGAAGCAGCCTCCTTCAGGCACCCAGGACAGGGCCTTGCAGACCCGTGCAGGAGCACCTCGAAAACTGGGTTGTGCAAAATGCTGAGAAAAGCAGGAATCCAGCATGGGGAGGGAGGCAGGTGACATGCCAGAGGTCTGGGAAGAGCCGTGTTGGGCTTTTGCTTCTCTTACGGCTCTGATTTCTTCCCTGCCCAAATTTAAGTGCATTACTCTGCCCTGTCATCTGATTTGTTTTATAACCCAGAGGGGACGGCTGAATTCCTTCTCCAGCAACAATATTTTTTTGTGATGCCAATGCCATGACCTTTATTCATAGAAAACGAAGTGCAAATGGAGAAAGTAGGGTGGAGCTCCAGCAGAAATGTGATGTAAACAGCTCCAGCCATGCGGCTGTGCTCCTCCAAAGCCATTTCCCAGGATCCAGGTAAGGAACAGAGCAACAGGCATTGCAAACACAGCAAAGATCCTATCTGGTGTTTTGTTAAGCTAATTGCTTATGCCTAAAAGCAAGCTCTGATAAAAATTGCCAAACTGAGCTTTCAGTTGGACTTAATGACAACAACAGTAGCTTCCAAGGATTTAATGGAAACAAATTCCCATTCCCAGGTACATGCTGGGATGCCAGTCACTTTTCTAGCATTCATGAAAGCGTAAAACAAGTCAGTGGGAGATGAGCTCCTGTTTTGTTGTGGAAACACCGTCTCCACAGTCCCTTTTGCAATTCCATCCTGAGGCAAGTTTGAATTAATTCATGCTTTTGCACTGGTAAAAATATCATCATGTTTGGAGCAAACAGCTGTGATGCTGGCAGAGGGCAGCACAAGTATAACGTGGATTTAAGCCCACACCTTATTGGGAGAACTGGGAGCTTTGTCTCCTGTAGGGGAGCAGAGATTCCTGCAGCAGAATTCCCAGGAGCTCCAGGGCCGGCGCGACTTGGCTTGAGGGCAAGCGGAGCACAAGCCACGTGGAGCGGGAAGGTGGCAGCATGAACTGCACCCTGAGGGATTTGTGGCCCAACAACTGATGGGTCTCCATAAAAGCCCTGCCCGGTCCCCATGGCTTCGCAGGAGGATTGGGATGAGAAGCTGCCCAGGGCTGTGCACCCCCTGCACTGTGAGCAGGCAATGCCAGGGCCTCGCTGCTCCGGAGGATGCCCGGCTGCTGTCCCAACCCATCCCGGGACACACGGCCCTTCTGCCTCTTCCCCGAGCAGCACCAGGCACTGCAGGGCCCAGCTCACAGCAAGGAGCTGCCTCCCTGTGGCTCTCGGGCATCCTTGTGCTTGGCCAAGGGGCTCCCACATCCACCTCGGCTGCTCGGCACGGCCTTGGGTGCATTTGGGCCTTCCCAAGGAAATGTGGGAGCTGGGGGTCAAGTTTTCCCCTTCCTAAATGGGCCAGTGGGGAGGAAGCATCTCATAAAAATACTGTTGTCAAGGAGGCATCTAAACAAGGCAGACACTCCATTGGCATATAGGAACAAGAAAACTCCCCAAATCATGGCCTTTCCTAACAACATGAAATGAGTCTCCCTGGCTGCAAGCCAACCCAGGAGCTCTCTGCTTGGGAAGGCCACGGTTTCCAAAGCCTGTGTCTGCCTAGGTTGGGAGACGGAGTCAGGTATCCCGCCAGAGAAGCACAGGGATTCCGCAGCGAATATTGCTGAGTTGATGTTAGGCCGTGGAGATTCTGGCTGAGGGCCGGCCCAAAGCCCAGCAGAGGAAGCTGCTTAGGAAGACTCTAGATCACCCAAACCCAGAAGCTCCCGCCTCTCCACAGGAGAGTGCTCCATAGGGCACAATGGCAGAGGTGAAAGCAGAGGCCCCATTGGAGCATTTGGGCAGTGCTGAGGGCGTGCGAGCCCCAAGGGCAGCGGGAAGGGGCAGACGGGAGCGCCCCGGGGTGCCCCATGGGGCAGCAGGGCCCTCAGCAGAGAGGCTCCCTCCGCTGGCTCCCTCCTCCGCTGCCTCCGCCAGATGCAAGCAATTTGTTTTGCATTTGGACTGATAGTCTGGAAAACCAAAGTGCTGTGTTTTTTAAGTTTATATTACATGTTTGCTCTCCAGTTTTGCTAATTAAAGTCATGTAACTGAATGAGCAGTTACTGGATAGCTTGCAGGGTTTATTTTAAATGTTCTGGGTTTTTTTTCTGGCTTCTTTCTCAAGCATCTGATGCTGTCTTTCTCCGCTTGGAGTGCATTAATTCACCTAGCTAGAAATCCTATCTGTCTGAGCTAGTAAAGCGTTCATTTGGGAACGGTTCTGTTTCTTCCACTGCTTTCTCTTAATGTTTGCCTACAACTGGCAGTGTAATTTGTCAGAATAAACTAGGCACTTTACAATCATTTTTTATACACTATTCATAAGTGTTTCACCATCCCTTTGAGAGGGAACAGAGGGATCATAAAAAAGTGAAAAGAAATATGAGCATGTACGAATACTCCTGAGCCATCACGCTCCTTCCTCCTTGGAGGGCTGAACCCATCTGCTTCTCCAGACCAGTCACGTAAGGCGAGAAGGCCCCAGTGTTGTCTGCATTACTGAGCTCACCACCATAAATTGCTGGACTGCCCTCCCCAGAGACGTCCTCTGTGACCGGGCATGTGGCCAGGCTGTGCCCAGCTTGGTGACCAGCTCCACGTGGCAATGGAAGTGGCTGGGCTGGGCAGCCTCACACAGTGCTGGCCTCTTCCTGGCCACGTCCTTCCCCATCATCTACTCCTTCTTCTGATCCTGATTCTTCTGATTTGGGGGTTGGACTAGGTGACCTCTGGAGGTCCCTTCCAACCCTATGCATTCTATGATTCTATAATTCTATGATTCTGTGATTCTATAATTCTATGATTCTGTGATCATTTCCCGGCTTTCCTGCTGCCTCTGCATCACTAGATGGCAGAGGGGACGAGGCAGCAGGGCTGCAGCACTGCTGGGATGCAGCTTGATGGGTTCAGTTTGAGAGACACTGCTGTGCTCTCCTTTCTATTGCAAGCCAAGCAGCCCCATCCTGGAGCAGACCCCGCGCCGGGTGCTCATGGAGCACTCACTCCACTGGGGGAACTGGTTTCACTGCGGCTGCTCCGTTCAAGGCTCTGCTGTCAGCACTCAAAACTTGGGCGCGTGGACGTGTGCGAGGCCAGGCCAACATCAGCACGATGGACACGGCCTGCAGACAGAGCTGAAAGCAGCCCCGGGAAGGGCGCAGGCCTCTTCCATGCAAGAGTGAAGAGCACCTTCACTCAGCACCCCTTTCGATCCAGATCTCTGCCTAACTGCTCCTCTTTGTATCGAATAATGACTCCAGAATTAGATTCCACAAGATGACATTTTTTGCAGCACGTACATTTGGAGACTTAGCCTTTTCAGGGCTGGTATCTTGGTTATTAATAGCATTCTCTGGCTTCTCTTGGAAAACTGAATTCATGTGATAAAGAGGAACTTTCTGTATCAAATTCTGATGCAGAGCTTCTGATGTGAGTGCTGTGGTAAAATGCAGAAGTGGAAAATGCAGGTTATGTGGTAGAAAATAGTGGGTTTGTGTGTGTTTTTCAAGTCTTATAGGACTGAGCCAGGAAAGAACAGTGACACCACTAATAATAAATATATATATACACATAATATACACACACATATACATAGATATATATTTATTTGTTGATTTTTTTTGTAAATTCAGGCAGACAGACTGTTTAGACAGACACTACAAGGTTCATTAAGTGCTGTTATTTAGGATATAGTTAGTTCAGGTGAATATTAGAGGAGGTAAGTTACAGCATCTCTAGTGCTAGGCAAGAATTTTCCTGGAGAGGACCAAAAAGTGGATTTATTAAGGCCACAAAAAATAAAACCATGATTACAAATTTGGATCTTTGCACAGAACAAGCGCTGTAGGGTTTTTTTTTTAGGGAACAAACCTGTGTAGACTAAGGGCTTGTCAAAAAGAGACACATCTTTTTCATATTTAATTGTTGTTTAATTATTGTTTAATTGTTCACCTAGAACTTAGAGGAGCTCAATTTTTAGCATGTAGAACGCCTCTGTGAAAGAAAACAAGTTTCTTGATTTTTCACTGATGGACTAAAATCCACACGCATACTGGTCATTTTAATTTAAGGAAAAAGGATTTTGTTTATCCGGTTACATAACAGTGGATCTATTCTCCCTTGACTATCCAAGTGTGTTTATCATTACTCTTAAAGGGAAACAGGCATCCTTCAAAATTCTTTCTTTATTTTTATCTTTTTTTTACAATTTAGACCTCCAAATGACTCAATATGAATTAAAGAGGAAAACACATTGTTTATTCTTTTAATTAGATTACTTCAACCTCATTTTATGCATTGTTTTACTGCTCTTTTTCACAATAAAAGCAGCGAAGAGACAAACCTTCTTTTAAAAGTGACTTAAAAATGTAAAACATATGGCTCATACAGCATCCAGCAGGAGGCAGAAACCTGTTATTGTTTTTAACTCCTTTTTATGAACCTGGCTAGCTTTCCGTTTGGAGACATGCTTTAATAATACCTGTATTTTTCATTCTATAGTGCATTCCTTTCGTGGACTTTAAATTGCTCAGGAGCTCTTGAAAATCGCAGTGTAAACATGTGGAAACAGGAGACTTTTATTTCCAGGTAACTGCCTGCCATTCAACTTGAGCTCCTCGGCTTCTGCCAATGGCCCGTGTGACCACTTTGCTTCCAGGCTGCTTGGTTCCAGGTTTGCCCCTCACTTCAGGCATCAGCCCATGGAAAAGAAGAGACATTTCTGAACTTGCCTGGTCTTTGGAAAGTTTATGTATCATTTAGTTGACACAGGAAAAGGACCAGTGGAAGCAATCCAGAAAGGCTAGGCCAGGTCAAATATAAGTGAAATAGACCACCACCAGTGCTAAAATTGCATTGTTAATATAATTTTAAGCCAGTGGGACTAATTTTTAAGAAGAGCTGGAGCTTTCTGTTGTTTTTGTTTATTTGTTTGCTCGGCTGGTGCAGTAGTGCAGTGTCTGCAGGTTCACATGATAGGGGGAGTGTGTAAAACTCGCAGGTCACACTGTGAATTCTGCTTGATTTTTATTTGTAGAGGATTTGATTGGGTAACTAGGAAAAAAAATAACTGTCCAGGCCATAATTTCATCTAAAATAAACACAGACTAAAACTACAGCAACTTAGTGGATTGCATGGATTAGTGAAATATCCTGGTCTGTAATAGCAACAATTCTCTTCCCCGGTTTAGCAGTGCTTAAGAGCTGTGGTCCAGAGTCACTGCCCCATGTGCAAATCCCTCACCAAATCTGGTACCCTTTTTGAGTTCAGGGTCCTTTGCCATATTGGGGGACCCCAAAGGCTGCCACTACCTAGGACTGTGTGCAGAGTTTGCATTCAAAGAATTATTCATGTGATGAGCTTGTTGAGGGGCTCCTTTTGCCATCCTTGCCCTACATACCTTTCTTTACATATAGAGTGTCCACTTGTTCCCAGATTCCTGCTGGACTTTGCACCTGGGTACGTTTTGCTCTTTTGTTTTAATGTTTATAGGTAAAATCTTCTCAGGTCCTACACGATCTACTCCTTTTTCTTGTTCTGCCTTACTCCTGAGTACCGTAAACATGTTCTCCTTGGCAGCCAAATATTGAAAAGTATTGAGTTCTTTTCCTGAAGAAAAAAAGAAATATTGAATTCATTTCAATATAAAGCATATGAGAATTTGCTGAGAATACTCCAAGCTGGGTCCAGCTACTTTTCCCGATAGAAATCTGACCTAATGGCCATATATTTGTGCTAATCTGCACCCATCTGCAAAATTAGGCATCTCTGCCCTTTGAGACCTCTTTTGCAGGGTGCAAATGCAAAGAATCTCATTTGCCTTCAGTGTCTTCCTACTAGATTTACACATGCAGCAGCCAAGCCTGGGATTTGGCCCAGTGTCTGTTTTAAACCCTGTGGCCTAGACGTGAAGATTAGAAAAGAGTTATTGGATTAACGAGATCCAAAAGGTGCACACTTTGTCTGCACCCAGCACCTTTCCATAAAGCAGGTCAGCCTGTTAAGGGGGAAAATAGTCTCCAGAAAGGAGGCAAAATGCAGAGGAAGGTGGTTACCAAATGCCTTGCACCAGGGTGCCCAAACCTGCTGCTGCAGCTGATTTGCAAGGCAATCACAGAACATATATTCTGCTTTCATATCGCATCTTAATACTAGATAAATCTAGACATGGTAGACTCCACAGTTGTTGGAACTGCTATAGTGCATATGATTTTGGCCTATCTAATGGAAGTTTTGGTTAATGTTACCTTGATTGACTTTTTAGGAGTGCAGGCTTGATTCTGCTCTTAATGGCACCAGTGCACATAAGGGCCGAATCCACCAAAATCAATGGAACCGCACAACTAAAAATACCGATAGGAGATTAAAACCAGACCTACAGGAAGAGATAACCATTTAAGGCACCACTTGTATACTTAATGCTACACGCATGGATATGCTTTGTGATTTGGGCTCCAACGTCTGCATGCGGTTACATAACCGAGCCGGGGAAGCCAGAGGAATTAGAGCTGCCTGATGCTGCTGTGGCCGAGGGCAGAAAGCCCCGAATCCCCCCAGCCCTTCCTCTGTCCACAAGGAATCCTCAAGCTGCCAAGTTGTGCTGCCTCGTCACCAAACAACAGACAGGGACGCATGTATTAGGGCACCAAAGGACTAATTATTATTATTGTTCTCCCGCTTAGTGCCAGGTACTGTTTACATGCCTCCGACTTCAAAACAGCTCTGGGCTTTTTGCAAACACAAAGAGCAACCATGTGCTTTCTGTGGCTGGCTTTTATTTTTTTTTTAATGATGAGAAACAACAGAACAAGAGAGAGCCAGACACAGAAAACACAGGCTTTGATTCCTCTAGAGAACTTGAGCAAAATAGTCCACTGCTGTCAATGGGACAGCTGTGCTGGCAGGACGCGGCGCCCAGAGGAGGCTCCAGGGCCACTTCACGTTTCACCCATGCGATTGTGGGTTCCTCATGTGCACCGGGGCATCCTCCAACGTTTTGCCCCCTCCAACGTTTTGCCCCCTCCAGCGTTTTGCCCCGTTTTGCCCCGTTGCTCGGGGTCCTGGAGCGGCGGGCGGCTGCGTCCCGCAAAACGCGGCTGCTGCAGCCGGGGCTGCCCAGGGATGCGAAGCGCGACACACCTGGAGCACAACGCGTAGGTGGCAGCACGCGCTGCAGCCTGTAATTAGCTCAGACGGGTCTGTTTGCAGGAGATAGCCCTTCAATTAGCTGCCTTTATCATCTACCTATGTCTGCTGGGCACTCAACAGACCTACCCGCCTCGCCAGTGGGCTGGGGCGGTGGGAAGCGGCAGAGCGCGCGGGGAGCTCGCGCTACCCCCGCGCATCGCAGCGCAGAGGAGCAGTTGGGAGAGGGTGGCAGCTCTGTGCGCGCTCACGGGAGGCAGCCGAGGAGAAAGCCCTGGCCAGAGCCCTCCCCGGAGGCTGCTGCGATGGAATCCGATCCCCGCGGCCACCTCCACGCAGGTGCCGGGCGTCACGGGGGTGGCCCCTGCAGCCCCACGCGTGGGGACACGGGCTCTGCACGTGCTCTCTGCCCCTCGCCGCTGTCCCAGCGTGCGGGGCTGCCACGGAAGCGCTACCGCAAAGCGGGGGCGGCCCCGGGCCCGCGGCCGCCTCGGGGCGCACGGTGCCCGAGCAGCCCCCCGCGGGCGGGCGCTGAAAATCCTCCTTTTGTTCCCAAATCCAGAGGAGGGGACGCTGCAGGCGCAGAGCCCTTCCCATGCAGGAGCAGCCCAGGCGCCCGCCGCGCTCCTCCCGCTGCCCGCCCGGGCCGCACTTTGTTCCCCGCGCCCGGTGCCGGGGGCTGCTCCGGGGCCCGCAGGGAGCCAAGGGCGGCCAGGCGGCACCTGCCAACGCCAAGCGCCCCCCCGGAGCCCTTCGCGCCGAAAAGCCGCCCCCGTCCGCCCCGTCGCCGCCGGGGGAAGCCGGGGACAGCTCCGGCAGCGCCCGCCGCTTTGTTTCAAGGAAGGCCGCCCTTTGTGGCGGCGACAATTACGGGGGAAAGAAAAAGGCAGAGAGGAGCGCGGGGCGGCGGCGGCCGCTGCCGGGCGCGGCCCCCGCGGCGCGGGGGGAGCCGGGGCCGCC
>JAUBOD010000743.1:2927891-2950487 GCA_032353885.1 Nothura maculosa
CCACCTTGCGTTAACTTTTTTCTTATTCTGTCCTTTTTTTTATTCTCCCCTTTTTCCTATTCCCCCCAAGCTGGCAGCTCGCGGCGCACCCCGAGGCACTTGCTGGCCCCTTTCCAGCGCATCGCGGCGCCGCTTCCCCCGGCTATTTTTGCCGTTTTTTCTCGCCTCTCCCCTTCCCCGCTGTATTTTTTCTGGCTGCCTCGCGCTAACCTCAAGTTCAGCGGCTGTAGCGGCAGCGCGTGCGATGCTCACGGGCCTACCAGGTGCTGCCGCTTCTGCTCCTTCCCTTATTTTCTCGACCCTTTTTGCCTTTTTTTTTGGCCTTCCTTGGCAAGATGAAGCCAAAGTTGTGATGAGACTTGGAGGAAAATATGCGGGCTGCACAGGGCAGGTTGCTGGGCTTAGCTGGGGGCCGATGACCAGAAATGCTCTGGTCGTCGTGGGGTAACTTGGATTAAAAATCTTGCCCGTTGTCTTTAAGATGAAGCCAGTCTCCCGCTGGTACCGTAAGGGCCGGCGTGCGTGCGGAGGGACGTGCAAGGTTGCCATATAAGAACATGGGAGAATTTATGTGAGTTCGCCTAGGCAGAGAAATGTGCAGCGTGTGCGATAGTTGGGAAGCGGGAGGCAAACGGTGTCTTCCTTCGGCAATGCTTTGTGTGTATCAGCTGTGAAAGGGGAGTTCTTCTCTTTAACGAGAAGGACACTTAAATCGCCAGTAAAAGGAGCCGTGCGAGAAGATGCAGATAGACTCAATGAAACACAGCAGCGCGCCTATTCCGGCACCGTTTGTGCCAAGGTGGAAAGATGGAGGCTTTGGTTAGTTCCCATTTTTTTAACCGTATTGGGAAAGGCATTAAGAAAATGCTCCGAGAGGAGCTGGTGGTGTTTATAGTGCTATTTCGGTAACTGCAGTATTTTCTGCTTGCATGTCAAAATGTTTCGAGTTTCGGAGCAGCAAAGAAAGTGCGGCCGCTGCGTGGGCGAGCGGCTCCGTCCTCGGCCCGCGCTCGCTGCCCTGGTCATTAGGTGCCTGGTTTGGGTTCGTAGGGAAACGGGCCCGTTGGAGCCGGTGCTGCGGGACGGCGAGCGGTAAAGCTCAGCTCAGGACCTCGCTAGGCTTGACAGGCGGGTGCTTGCCCTGGGATTTGGATCCGAGCGAGCTGGCTGCTTGTTGGCATTGTCCACCTCTGCATGAGTATTACGGAAAGACTTCCGTGATGGCTGTCACCGCCCGTGCAGTGCTGTGCGTGGGCAGAGGGCACGGGGTTTATTTTTATCATTTTTATTATTTTTTTTTTAAGAAAAGCAGCCAGCTAACCTGACAGCAGTGACACTTGCCATAACCAGAGAGAGTAAACTGAGGCTGAGGCTGAGCCTGGCCGGAGCCCGGCTTGGTGCTTAGGCTGGCACTGGGAACTTGGGGTAGTATTTTTGACATTGGCAGAGAAAGCATCTTTTGTGTTTCCTCTTTAACTCCCGCTCCCTTCTGTCTGCTTTGCGTTTTCTTCCGCTCTTTATTTGCCTCTCTCACCTGCTCCTTTTCTTCCCCCTTTCCCACCTTGCTCACGGCTCGGGCTGCTTTGAGGCTGCACCCACTGGAGGGCGACAGACACCTTCCCTGCCCATGGGTGCCCTGGGAAAGGGCACAAAAGGGGGGACCAGGAGGCCAAAGGAAACATCTCAGTATCATTTACTAAGTTGCGTCTTGCAACATGTGCTGGTAGGGCCCTTGAAAGCCCAATTCTGTCCCCTGCAAGCACTGGGGTTTGGGGAATATCCCGGAGAAAGCAGGAGGTTGCAGGTGGCCCTGAGGGGCTTGGAGGCAGGAGGTTGAGTCTTGGAGGGGCTAGGTCAAATATCCCAGGTTTCTTGGGGTAACTCCAGAATGTGGGATGAATCTGGGGTGCCTCAAATGCTGCTGATTTTACTTATATTTTGCTCTGGTAAAATGTAAACAAGAGCAAAACATGGTATATTGTTGTGTTGGTAGTCACTGCTTATGGCTTAGTGGGGGAGGTTGTCTTGAGGTTTCTTAAGTGGTCAGGGGGAAATATCTGAGCTGTGGCAAGAGTCCTCAGTGCCTTTGAAATCTGTGTGAGAAGAGGGGCAACGTTGCTGTGGAAAGAAAGAGGAAGCCTCTTTAGACTGGCTTAGTCCTTCAGCACGGGGCTTGTGAAACCTCCCGTGCCCAAGGGCCGCTAGGTTTGGAGAGCCCTGGGGAGGAATTGGTCCCACAGCCAAGTGTTGTAGATATTTCAGTGAGGTTTCCCATAAATCAATACTCTGCATAACCAAGGCTGAGGTTCAGCTTAGTGGCTTCCAGCCAGGTCCAGGCTGAGTGTTTCCAAGGGCTCTTTCCATAGGTTTCCATGTTTCATGGGCAGTGATGCTCCCAGGATTCCCATCAAGGCATCCCAAGACTCAGCAGCAACTTGTTTTAATTTCATCCCTTCTAACTCCATAAGCACTCTCAGTTTTGCTGCACAACCCCAGTAGCACCAGGAAGGCAAGTGTCTCTGCAACAACGCCCTGCTTGGGCATTTAATCATGTTGGCAAATGACTCAAAAAAGATTACGCTGATTTGTTTCTTTTAAGCTTAACTACATTACAGCACGCAAAAACAAATGTGAAAGCTGCGGTAATTAAAGCCTTACACAAGTAATGCTTCTTTGATCAATCATACTAATAATTTGTAGATCGTTTAAGAAAGGCAACTTTGAATAGACTAGCTAGTAGGATTAGTGCCTCTGAGTTGTCGTCATTAGCTCTGCATTTGTGACCAGAGTGGATCAGGGTTACGCTTTTCAAACTGATCCTGGCTCTGGTCTGGTTTATTCTAATGCTGCTGCTTTGGAGGGACTGATTGCAGGATGGAGTCCTTGGTGTTTGGAAGAAAAGCTTGTAACTGAAACCTCGGCCATTTAACATGTGTTGGACTTCCCCCATAAACGCATTTTTACTCAAATCCTCAGCTGTTGCAGTGCCACGGGTTTAATTGATTTGTGCTCGCTCAGTATCATCCCAAGGCGTAGAACCTCTAAGCAGTGCTCTTTAAATTGTGTATCGAGGAGCTAATAGTGATAGAAGATAATCTGGTCGGGAAGGTAAAACATGCAAATGGCATCGTCCTGCTTTTCCCGAAGAGGGTGCCATGGGAAGGGCTGCTGTGCCATGGATCTGCCATTCGGGAAGGAGCAAAGTAACCGTGGCTGCTGCTCAACAGCATCTGCTTCCTCCAGACCATTTCTTTCTCTGTGTTTCAGCTTGTCTAGATTTAGACAAGCAAAAGGGAGGTTGCTGCTAACCCAGAACTGCTCCAAGGGCCGTCACAAAAACCCAGTTCAAACCCATGAACATGAACCCTGAGCTGCAGATGTGAGGGTGGCAGGAGCCAGCAGCAGGGTGGCCTTAAAAGCATTAGCTCTAAGGGAGGCTTGTTCATTTTAGCAGTTAAAGGGTTTCCTGTTGTGGGTTCTTTGTGGCCCAGAATGGTCATAGCCTTGAAGAACGTTGTCATTTGTCTGGTCCCAGGACGTGGGTTTAAATGTCACGGCTGCTTGAGTCCTGGAGGAGAAATACAAGTTCCACGGTGCCCCAGTGCAGAAGGAGGGCCCTGCGCTGGGGTGGTGCAGTAGGTAGGTGAGCAGGAGCAGTAGGAGGTCCATGCAGGAGCAGTAGATGGTCCGTGCACAGAGCCACGGGGCTGTCAGTGAGCAGGAAGGTGATTAAAAGTTGCTCCTTTTTGCTTTAAATCAGGTAACATTTGCTTTTTATTTTGCTGCCACAGTGCAATTTTCTTGCTTATGAGATAGATGTAGGCAACATTTCTGTGATGTTTTAGTAGTGTCTTATTATTGCGTTGTTACTGTATTCAGCATCCGGATGGTCTTCAAAAGCTTAAGCTCACTCACATGAAATTCAGAGAACACTATATATGATAATAAAGTATGCCTGATTTGTCATGTTTTTTCTTAATTTTTTTTTCTGCTTTTTTTCTTTTCTCCGAACAGGAAGAGAAAAACCATTCAGAAGAGACTCTTCTTCATGTAAGTGTTATTTATACTTGTTTATGAAATTACAAAAGGGCTATGAAGATGCTTAGAACTTTCAAACACTGAACACTTACCATCTGTTCATAGAAACCAAGTATAGAGCATGTAAAAATAGGCTGTAGTTGTACAATAATAATACTCAGCAACTGTTACCCTAAATATTATCTGTCTGTGCAGGTCTTCTGTGCATGTCACTCTAGAATTTAGGATCCCTTGTAAAGAGCTTCTCAGTAGTTGTTTAAGCTGCATGCCCTTAAATTACATATGTGAGCTCTGTGGAGGCATAATATTGAAGTAGTTTACCCAAGACAAAGAGGAAACACAAGTTATGAGTTGCTAGTTCTCATTTCAGAACCCCTGAGTCCCTAATTCCCAAATCCTCTCACAAGAATAAGCTTCTCTGTCTTGGATTCTACAAAATCCAAGTTCTGCTTGTAGAGTCATTTGTTTGCGTGCATGTCTACCTGTGTGTGCATGTATATGTGCGTGTGGGTGAGAGAGAGTGGATATATGCATATTTGGCCTCAAATAGCATATAGATATTCCAGGTCTTTTCTGTAATCCTTGATGATACCTATTAAAACAAGAGCAAATGCAACGATCCATTGGCGAATACTGTTGTAAATGGTTTTTCGAGAGCATTTGGCTCCAGACTAAATGCTCAGTTGAGGTGAGCCTGGTACAGTATTCTTCATGGGACAAGGAAAGCTGCATGCCATAAAAATACAGGAGTTTTTTTCCATACCACCCAGCGACTTGGTTTGCTTGTGGATGTCTGAATTGAAAACTCTTAAGTAGTTGAGTACGTTTGGCTCTGGTAGTTCTTCTTAGCAAATAAATTTGATTAAATGCTTGAAGGGGCTGCATAGACGAAGACTGTCATTGCCTTAATGCAAAATTAGCTTAGCAAGGAAAATGACTGCATTGTTCCCAATGCAGGGCCTGCTTTGCATAACTCCGAAGCATGTACTGTGTCAAGTGGCATGGCAAGCCCACGAGCACTCACACTAGGCTGATTTGCCATAAGTCAACATTTTGTTGGAAAAATAACATGTATCTCTGAATTTCAGCACTCCATTATGCTTGCATAGCAACTGCTGGTTAATATGTAGCAAAATGCCATGTGGTAACAAATGTTTTTTTGCTATTGTTGGGCTGGAATGTTAGTTCAGCTTCTAGATAAAAGCGGCTTGCGCAAGGCGCCTTTGTAGACCATGATTTCTGTGGCTTGTATGGTAGCATTGTAGACATCCGTGTTCTGCTGTTCCTTTTCCCCTGTGCTTCCCTTCATTTTCCATTTTCAGTCCGAGGTGGGGTTAGGAGAAGCAGGAGAATCGCAGGCCCTTTGAATCCAGCCAAGTATGAGGGTGGGTTTGCATGAGGCCCATTGCTAGGCAAAATACTCTAGATTCAGATTGTGTTTCTAGCAGAAAGGTTCTAAGACACTTTAGAGGTTTAAACAACCCATCCTTTGTCTGATTTTAAGGATATCACGGGGCAATCTTTCCAAAGAAAGCCTCTAGTAAGAGAAAGAAAGCCCCACGAGTGAGTAAGAATAGACCTTTCTTGTAGTGGGAATCCCAGCCGAGACTAGCTTAAGATTTGTATCTTTGAGAAGAAACGTCATCATTTTTAAATGGTAGCAGAGGGGGAAAAATTGCAAAAGTCTTTTCATTATTACAGTTTTCAACATTAGTATTTCATTATTATTGCATTCTGTTAAAGGAGATTCAAACATCTTGAAAAGCATGTGCCCCACATGCTTCCCAGAGATGTTAGATGAGAAATAGTGTAACAAAATTGTCTTTAGAGGAAGAAGCTCCCAGTAGAAAAGGACAAATCCTCAAGATGTGACTGTGATGTCCCAAAACTGTAAACCAAAGCATGAAGCCTAGTGCAGTAGTTTTTAAAGAGCTTTCTCTAGTGATCTCAATTTCATAAACAAGTTATGAAGAGCCTCGTAAGTCAAATATATGCCCTCTAAAGTGAATAACAAAAGGCTTGTGGTCCATAGGTCATTTGTGATACATCCTCCAGCACCTGCTGTGGCTTCTCAACAGTAAAAGACAAGCTTTAAGCAGCAGAGCCTCTCTCTTCTGGTTCTGTGCATGAGATACTACGACTTAGACTTGATAACTCCATTTGTGCCTGTCTGTGCATTGGCTCCCCTTGGCTTCTCCACCTGTAGAGGTTTCCAAAAGAGAGTTAAACTCCAAGGACATCAATAGCAAAGCTATGGCCAAGTGCCAGGCTCGTGCATCATCCAGGATAGGGACTTCTCCTGGGCCCTGTGAACTTTCCGGAGGGGGGTTAACTCTTGTGGCCCCTAATGATCCATAGGGATTAGCCCCTTGGAGTGTGAATTGGACAGGTCACCATGTCAGGAGGTGACCACTTCGGAAAAGGACTCCGTGACAATAACCAGCTATAGGTAGTTGTAATGTTAAGAAAGGGACCATCTTATTATTGTCACTTTGCGACAAATACTACCACAATTCATTACTTTCCATCAGTGCCTCATCCTATGGAGGAATCACCACTGCCCATCTACATTGAGGAGGGGACAGAAGTCCCGATTGGTGAGTGCAGTTGGGATGGGATATTGCGAAGGGGGGGGTAATAACGGCGCATTACGGGGTTATATTCCTCTCGACTGTGTATACCCATTTGTCTTTGAAAAAATCTAAGACTTGTTACAAATGCTTTGCTTTTTTATTTTAAATAGTAGTGTCCTTTAGTGCTCCTGAAGATGCTTAAATACTGCTAGTGTTGGTTTGCAGCTAATCATAGGCAAAACTTGTAGTTTAAGCAGCAACTTTGAAAGTATGCATGCAGGATCTCTTAACACAGGGCTGGAGAAGACTGTGAGTATCAGTAAGATAAGAAATAAAGGTAGTTCCCCTTCACCCCTTGACCTCACTGTTGAGACTCAGCTCTGGGGCTGTGTATTACTGCTGCGTGGATATATAGCTCTTTTTTTCTTTTTTTTTTCTTTTTTTTTTTTCCTAAGAGGAGCAGTCTGTCAGCCCATAAAGAAAGATCAGTAAATTTGTCTGTGGTGATTGCTTTGGATTTTAGAAGGCTGTGACCACTTCCCAGAGCCCCTTGTTCCCAAGCCTGTTCTTGGATGCACAGTAAGTGTGCCTTGGCTATCATGGTTAGAGTCTGTGCTGTTGAGCAGATGTGTTTCTTCAAATAACATATTCTTACTCTACATCCTGGATTTTTCCGTCCTTAAATTCAAGGAATTGCTCCTTGTCCTATCGTCTTTGGAGCTAGATTAATTATCTGCCTCTGCGCATAGTTCCTTGAAGGTATTTATAGCTGGATCTCAGCCCAGGAGTCTTCTGGTTTCTAGACCATATTAATTTAGCTCCCTTACTCTCTCCTTAGATCATTTTTATTGCCCTTATTTATATTTCCTTCATTTTTTCTGTCCCCTATCTAACCTGGGGACACCTGAACATCTTATGCTGTTTCCACCGTAGTTGTTTTAACGTAGCCTTATGCCTCAACTTTCCATATGATCCCCTCATATATACCCATAGCTGGGCTTCTTCCCCATCTCTCTTTAGCCTCACAGAAAAACTATTATTTTGCTGCTTGCAATCACCTTTAGGGCTTTCTGGGATTCACAGCTTTGCAGCTAGCACCTCAAGAGGTGTCAGTGCTCTCCCTAGATGAAGGACTTGATCCTTCCTAACACCAAGTCCTATCCCAGTGCATGCTGCTTGCTTATTACACTTAAGAATGGTTTAAAACTGTATGCCTATATATTTATTTTAATGCCCCAAGATCATATCCTGATATTTACATAGATGTTACGCCAAGAAGTACTTAATATTTTGTATTTTGATACTATTGCAACTGTCTTCTGCATATTGCTCCAGAGCCCTTTCCCAGCTCCATCATTCTTGTTTCCATACTGTCCCTCCGTTTGCCTCACTCTGGTCATAAAAGTTCATAATACAAAATATGGCAACTTTAGCCTTTTCCTTTTCTTCATTTAGTGCCTGTTCTTGTTACCCAGTTAATATATTGTTCCTATATTCCTGATGTGTATGGTACATTGTTGCTTTTCTCAAAGCACAGATATCTTTTCCTCACCTCTTTTAGGGTTTGATAGGCTACCAACAGAATGATGCCAGTCCCCTCTTGCAGAGCCATTTAATCTAAGGTCTCTCATGGATCCTTGTATTTTCATCCTGTCTTTTCCACTGTGTTGGGGAAACCTGGACTGCTGGGGATGGTGCTGTCTGCCCTGAGAATAAAACTAGAGGTTGATGCATCATAAAATCTACTAAACAAAAGGACTGTGAGTGAAAAACTTGCTATGGGGTGTTTGTATGGTGCTGTCAAGAAGCAGGTTTCTTGGATCGGGCACCGAAATGCAGCAGTAGCTGTGAAGTGCCCAGGCTGGGGCAGGGAAGGCAGAATGTTTATTTATTTAAAATAAATATTTGGACTGTTAATACAGCGAGCTGTAGTGGAGTGCAAATGAGTGCAAAAAGTAAATGATGCAGAGACGAGAGCAAGCTGCAAGTTTTAAGCTTGGTATGTGAATGCCCAAAGGCAGGGGTCAAGGGCTTTATAATAGCTGCACACGGTATAAATCATCAAGCTAGGAATTCCAAAATCTGATCTGTCCCTGAGTCTGTTTTGCTCCTCCTTTCCATGCAGTTCACTCAAGCAATCCAGATTCAGGGTTTCCTTTTGCACCCATTTAGAACAGGAATGGAAAGAAGTCCTTTCCTGAGTGCACATTGGAGAAGACTAACACATAGGGAAGTTGTTAAAATAACTCAGCACAATCACCATTTACTTATAAAAGGTTGTCTAGCAAACACTTAAATTATTTCCTCATCTGAAATATGTTTTGGGCAGGCTGTGGAGCTCATACTGTTTGGTCCCAGGCCTGCCTGATGGTAAATTGCTTGGTAGCTTCTCTGTTTATCGAAAAAAAAGAAAAAAAAGAGAGAGGAATCAGTAGGCTCTTTCACAATCTAAATTTAGCAGCCCTAATTGTTTCAAGCAATTGAAAAAGGAAGATGAATCTAGCTTGTTTATTACAGCTGCTTCATGAAAACAGCAGCTACAAATAATATGTTAGAATGAAAATATAGCTGCCATTGTCTTGAATTAACCAATAAAAAAACAAGGATATATGATCTGGACAAAGGGCATGTTCCTTCTTAAGAAGGGAGGAGGTGGTTATTTCCTAAATACTGTTTTTCTGTCCTTGAGTGAAATGAAGACATTAGCGTTGCTGCATAGATGAGTAAGACTGGAAAAAGATCTGGGCTCTCCATGGGTTTTATGTGATTTTGCACTTTCTGAAATACATTTGTAGAGGAAGGGAGGAGAGCTATATGCAAATAAACACGTTAATAAGGCAAAGATATTTAATTAAAAAAAGAGGAAAGTAGGAAAAATGAAAGTAATAATTTGTGAGCAGTAGCAACTAATCTACAGAAGAACTATAAAAGAGCATAGGTCAGACTGTGGCAGTCTTTGTTCAGGCACAGTTTCAAGCAACTTCCACACAATTAAACACTTCAGGAGATTCAAGGTGAGAAAATAAGCAGAACGGGCCATTATTCACTGTTGTCATTTCTGCTGAAGTCCTGGCCATGGTCCCCAGTCGCCATTTGGAACCTGTTGTGTTCAGCACTGGGGAAAACACCTGAGGCCACCCAGCCCAAACTCACATTTTATAAAGCAAAAACCCAGGAACAAAATATTTGTGCTGGCAGACATTTTATTTGGGCCATACAGAACATGACAGAGGGAATAATTGCCTCCTTAGGGATCAGGGAGCAACAGAGCTGTAGGTTCAGGTGTTTGTTTATGTGATTCCTTCCAAGTCACATTTTGAGATATTAATGTTGTTTAATACTGCCTGTCAAATTAGCTGCAAAGAAGTACAGCTTCAGGAGGTAATTCTCCGCTGATTTACACCTGCGTAGCTTTGTTGACTTCAGTGCATTACAATTGCTTTAGTGTTGTATAAGTAGGATCAAAATCTGATTCTCATTTACGTTATAGGTACAAGACTGTGTCTTGCAAGCCCTTATTCAAGAACCAGTCCTGCTGACCTTCCAATCTTTGGCACTTCTGCAGGAGCTATTGCTTAGGCAATGTCCCATTTGCCCATTTCTGATCTGACTGATCCTTTTTTGCTGATAAATAACACTGGCTTCAGTGGGCTTATTTCAAATATCTACCAGTGGTACGTGGACCCCCAAATTGCATTCCCAGTGTGACTGCCCATCCAAAGCACTTGGTGGTCCTAGCTGGTCATGGTGTAACCCAGGCTCGTTTGAGTAGTCTCAATTATAGAAGAACATTCTTGTAATCGTGCAGTTTCTTCAACCTCTGCTTGATCTCTCCTCTTAAGCATCTCTAGTGTCTCATTAATTATACAAACTTTCCTGGATTTCCAGTGCATTCCTGCTCTTGGGCAGAGTTACTGAAAAGCAGATGCTCTGTTATGTTTCTTCCTCCCTTGAAGTGACAGAGCCATTTGGCAAGCAGCAGGCACAGGGACCATACCTTCCCAAGCAAGCAGGGACACTTCAAACCCTGTGGAGAACCAGCTCGGTGTCTCTCAAGGAGGCTGCCTTCTCTCTTAAGGGAAGAGAAACCACTTCTGTCACCTGCATTTCAGGAGTTGCTCTTTCACGGGGGTGTTGGCAAGCAGCAATGTTGATTTGGCCAGGTTCAAAGTGCCCTCCACAAGGTACTGAGTGCCCTCCTGTCCTTTGCAGCCAAAAAGGAGTTGATTGCTCTTGGCATCAGGCAAATCTGGACCCAGAAGACCACAGGTAGTATTTACCAATTATTTATGTGCTTTTGCATGCCAGAGGTTGTCTGAATTGATTTCCCCACAATACAGGGGGTTGAGGCCTTAGTGACACTTGCCTGCCACTAAACACATTCTTTTATTTTTTGAAAATAATACAATAATAAGCATGACTTTTATTGCGTTGCCACAGGGAAATTAAAAACCAAAAAAGAAATATTAACTGCAGTCCAAATAACTATTAGCTCCTTAGAGCTATTGGAACTGTGAGTTGTGTACCCTGAATGAGCACCATATGCCAATTTATTGTGGCACAGTGAATCACAGGACACATTGTGAAAGGCAGTAATTGCTTGGCATGCATTGTAACATTCATTTGTGTTTTAGTTTGTTTTTTTTTAAGGAATATATTCTTTACTCTGACAAAAAAATGAGCATTGTCTGATATTCCACCACCTTATCATGAGTTTAACCTGGAGTCTGTATCTCATCACACTCACCCTCTGTATCTTTTTCTTTGCACCTACTAGTATTTTATGTGTGCAGTATCAGAGCATCAAGCTTGAGCTCCATTCAGTATTGCCTTTTGTTTTAATTCTCTTCTGCCCTTTCCTCCTTGTATTCTTGGTCTGATAGGGAAAATTGGATTGCATATAAGAAAAAAATAATAATGTCCATGTGATGGAGCACTGGGATGGGTGTTTACCCTGCACTCTTGGAGATTTTTAGGACTTGACCATGCAAGGCGCAGAGCAACTTGTTTTCAGCAGAAGGGTGGACTATATGACTTCTAGAGGACCCTTTGAACCAAAATTAGTCAGGATTTTGCTTAACATTCTGTTCTAATATGACCATGGTGAGGGTAGTGATTAGCCCTTCATTTCCCATCGATTCCAACTTCATTCATACCTGTGTAAAACTGGAGTGATCTCCTTAAAGCTGGTGAAGTTGAGGATATTTTACTTGAATAGGATCAAAATCAAAATGCAAATGGTAACCTCAGCTGGAATTAGTAGGTGAAATTTGTGTGTCTCAAAAATTCATTAGAATTTCAAGCAACAGCTTCAGGAATACCAGGAATTCACTTGAGATCTCAAAAAAACAAAAGCTTTCTTTAAGTGCCAAGTAAAATTACTAGTAGAAGAGTTTTATGCATAATTATACCAGGACAATAAATATTTAAGAATGAGAATTCTTGTGTTACCTTTTCAATTGCAAATCCTGTTCTGTAGCAGCGCTGCGTCAAGAAGTCTTGACGTGAGCATCAGGATATTGAGGGTTTTAGTTGTCACCAGCTGCCATTTCCCTGCAGTTCCGTGCGGGTTTCGTCCTGTGACTGTAACCACGTGAGGGATTTCATCCTGCGCAGAGCATCTGCTTCCCAGCTGAACACCTTCCCAGTGCTGCAGCCATGTGCCACGGAGCTTGGGATGTGCAGAAGGGCTTCGGGGAGCTGTGTAGGGTGGGAAACTTTCATGGTTGGTTGGTGGGCTTGCAAAAAAATGCTTTTTCTGGCATATTTCATTCTAAATGTGCCTGAAAATAACAACTCCACTCCCAGATTCAGTCTGGGGAATTTTTGGGGGTGATCCAGCTATTACCAAATAACATACAGAAGCCCCCAATTGCTACGAAAAAAAAATATGGAAATAATTTTATAGGGTTCTACTTTCAGGAAAAATAATTATTTCAGTTCTCTTCCCTTATACAGATCCTGCTTCGATGATGTAGGGAGTTGCACTTCCAAACCCCAAAAGGGTCTTGTGCTATGGGGAAGCAATATGCAGTAGTAGCAGTAGATACTGTTATTTACTGGGCAGAGTTCAGGGTTTATTCTGCTCTGCTCCTTCTGCAGGGCACAAACTATTGATTCCAAGTCAAATTCAATAGACAGGATAATACTCAAATAAGGAATATAAAGAAAAACATCTCGTCTTGAGGCACCTGGCTCTCCAGCTTTAGAATCCTGTCAGGTGTTCCCAGAACCTTTGTATGTTTGTCAGCCATTAAAAAGGATCCATAAATGTAAAGCAAAAGAAGTTATTTTGCATTCTGCCCTTAGCTTACACATGGAGTGTTTTTATGGCTAGCTCAGCTCTTTGTCACGTCCCCAGCGTTTATGAAGGGACTGCAAACAACTCCCCACCTGTCTCTAATTACCTCTTTTGCACACATACACACACAAAAAAAAAAAAGGACCGACAATTGTAGGCATGTTGAAAACAGCTTTTTAGGCATTAATGTGCTGCATTAGGACCCAGTGTCAGCATATGTTCTTAGATGAAGTTAGGCTAGGAAAGAATTTGGCCTCAGCTGCTCATTTTTGTGAACTTGGCCTCTGAACTGGTGACAATAGTCAAGCTGGGGCTATAAACGCAACCTTCAATGACAACCACCAGCTGATGTTTGTTTGGGAAGATAAGAGATAGAGAGATCTCCTCAAGCTCTTCCCATTCCTTGCTGCTCTCCCCAGGGTTTGCAGCCTGCAAAAAGCAGCAGCAAGAGAGGGGCTGTAACCCGCAGCAGGAGCCTCCCTGGTGTAAAGGCAGGACTACTGAAATCCTTTGCTTGTACTGGAATCTACCCGGGCTCCTGGCTCCTGCCAAATCCTTTTGGAGTCAGCAATTCCTGTGGAGATTTGGGGGGTTGTTTGTCACTGGTGTGTGGGATGGGGCTGCTCTCACTGTGCTGAGGCCACCTGTGTGCTGCTTTCCTTGGAGAAGGGAAGTTGCTGTTCTAGAGCTTTCTGCCTTCCTTATCTCCTGGCATAAAAAGGAGCACCGATCTCCACAGAGGCTGGTCCATGTCAAAGGTCTGTGGCTAAGAAGAGAATGGAAAATACCCCTCTGAGGAGATTAGGCTGAATCACGTGAGGTTGAGGCACTAATAGGTTTAGTGCTTGATGCAAAAGGTTCCAGCTCCAGCCTTCCAAACAGACATGGAATGATCAAAAAGGTGTGTTTTGCTGTTGCTTTTCTGGATCAATACCCACTCACTGGCTTGTAGGAGACAGTGGTGTCCCTCAGAAAGGACATCCTTGCCCAGGGCCTCCAATGTGCTGTGATGTGGGACACAGAGCCGAACATGCCCTGGATTGAGCCGCAAATGCCCATGTGCAGCTTCACAAGCAGGGTCCTGGCAGCAGCTGCACGGAGACACGTAAATACCCCGGCGCCTTCACAGCTTTGCCTCCTTTTTTCATTTTTTGTGGTGAAAGTTTGCAGGCCGGGGACAGTTTTGCAAGGCTCGGCGAGCTTGTTCATTGGCTTTGCCACTTCTCCTTTTTGCACATCCTCTGTAGAAGTCCCCCACGTTCCGTTTTGTGCTGCCTTGCAGTAGTTTCTGATTCATTTCCTGTGTGAAATTTGAGAATGTTTGAAGTTTCTGTTCCTTTTGTATTTTTTCAAAGGAAGAAAACAACAACAGTAAATTAAAGCTTGGAGTGCTTATAGATCTCTTAGGGTTCAAGGCCTGGGTGCAGTGGTTTCTGTTGGAGCACCTTAGTCCCGTGAGCACCACAGTGCCAGGGCAGGAGGGTGTCGAGCTGAGGCTTCTTAAAAATACACAGCTGATCTCAATAATTTGTATTTTCACTGCTAATTGCTGCCAGCATGGAGGAGAAGTTGAGACTGAAATAAAAAGCTCATCCTCATTGTGAAGCATTAGAGCTCCTGGAATTTTCCCAAGGTTTTCCATCCCTAACTTTGTGGCCTCCTAGAGAGACTTGCACTGTTCGTTGCGTGCGCGTTTTAGCAGTTTTGCACCCAAATTGCTGTGCTGCAGAGCCCTTTGTTCCATTAATGGTGCATGCTGGAAAATCCTGACCTTTCAGCTACTGTGCAGACAGGATAGAGGAGCAAGGAAAAAGAGGATTATTTCCCCCAGCCGATGATGGTGTGCTTTAGATTTATGAGAATAAGGGACGTGAGGTCAGGATATCTTCTCATTGCAAATGTGGGAGGGTCCAGCTGCTTGGAGGCAATGGAGGTGTTCACTAGATGTGACACTGTCTCTTAGTTGTACTTGAACCTGAAAACTTAATTACTACAGGGCATGTTTAACCAGCTGCCACAGGTAGGGTAGAAATCTGTCCTCAGATATTGTTCCAAATTGAGATGGATGGACAGAAAAACAAAAACATAGCTCTGTGCAATTGAGGTGGCCTAGCTAGGTATGGCAAGAGGCTGGGTACAAAGCTGACTGAAGTCAGCAGTGTGTACAGAAAACAGAGCTTGTTTTCCCCAAAACATGTAATCTTAGGCATATACGCAATTATTTCCTGTTTCGAAAACATACTGAAAAAAATGCATTAGTCTTCAACTAAGAAAAATGCCCAAACACTAGCCTTGGTGGACATCAGTGAATTTGGGGCTAAATTTTAAATTAGTTGCAAAGACAGGTGAGGATAGAAGAGTTTATTTCCAAGAAAAAAGAAAAGGAATTTATATGGTTTATTGTGCCTTTGCCTCATCAAATGGCTACTTTATTGTTTTTTTCCCGTGTACTCAGGCTCTACATTGTTATCATAACACCGAAATTGCAGCCAGATAGTTACATGCATTGTAAGTGCCTTGTAGATGTGTCAGATAGGATCAATATGTTATTAATCACATGTGAAAAATTCAATAGGCATAGCACACAACAGTGACTATTCAGGTTCATAAGCCTTATAGGTTTTAAGCTCTTTTTTTTTTTTTTTTCTTTTTTTTTTATTTTTTTAATGTTTTGTTTAAAATAAATTAATATAGCAAAATGAGCAGAGTATTACTTGACTGCAAATTTTCTGCTGAAACCTGCCCAAAGATTCAGCATTTTATACAGCTGGGAGCTGTGACCTGGTACCTACTTGAAGCACCACAAAAGTACTGGGGTGGGAATAGATCTTTTGTCCAGACCACAGTAGATTAAAAAGAAATTGCATTAAGCCTTGGGCTTTCCTTTCGTAATACACTTCAGCTATATAAAGGAAGGCATTTTGCTCCCAAAATATTTTCAGTTATAAATTTCCCAGCGAAACTTAGAAAAAAATGTAATAGTGCAAGAAAAGATGAATTAGCTGTATGGGAAATGGCTGAGAGAGAAGAAAAGATGAAGGGAGAGATGTTTTAGTAAATGCATATACTCAGGAGAAAGAAATAAGCAAAAAGAGGATCTATCCATTAAAGATAATGAGAATGGTAAGAATTAGTGCTGGGTATTTATTAGAGGCTGTTATTTATTAGAGGTATTTATTAGATTCTTATTTTTAAGAATAAGACTAAGGTGATATGTGCAATAGAGATATTATTTATCAGAAAGTATATATTGTATGATGAATTGAATATATTTATATATAGATATGTACAGGTTTATGTGCAGATATATACAGATATATTGTATGATGAAACAGAAAGAGCGTGGAGACGAGTTAAGGACACTAAATGAAGGTATATGGTCTTCGGTGTCACCTCCAGGACTGCCAAACAAAAAGAGAGTTTTTTCCTCCTGCAGATCAGAAAGACTTGCACTAATGCCGTAAGTTTGATGGGGCTGTTTATTTTAACCATGTATTGATTGGCTTCGCCGCAGTGCTCCATGAGGAGGGAAAGCTGTCAACAGCGTGTTACAGGTCTCAAAGTTCCAAGTCATCCTAGGAAATGAGCCAAACATAATAAAGGCAGCTTTATCTGGGACCCGATCCTGCTGCTGTTGAAATCAATAGTGATTTTTCCACTGCCCTCAATGACAGTTGAAGCTGATTGTTGTAAAGAGCAACTTTAGTCCAGCAGTCAGTGCTTCTAACTCTGTGATATTCATGACTGTAATATACCTAAAAAACCCCAAAGTAAATCACAGATACATTAGCAGATCTACGAAAGCTCAGTTTTATGTAGGAGGCTGACTTTGATTTCCATGATTTGCAATAAAAAGTGGTAGAAAAATAGGAGTGATGACAGTGCCTAAAGAGGCAATGAGTTTAAATAGGGTCATAAAAGTTAATTATAATGGGATAAACACACTGTCTTTCAAAAGCCATTGAGGTTGAAACAAAGGAGAATACAGAGAAGTTCAGGAGAAGGAGGATGCAGAGAAGCTCGGGATACACAGCCAGCACAGATCAGATTTAGTAGAAACCAGTCCTGGAGAGGAAACGTAGCAGTGGAACACATCATGCTGCAGGAATTGTCCATAGTATCAGTAGCCCAAACATGCAGCTATTCTGAAACTCTCTTAGATTTTTAGTGGAAAAGAGTCTATAGAATATTTTTTCAGATATCATTCTAGCCATAAATACAGAACATTGAATCCCTTTTCAGTGTTTATGCGACCCCTCGTTGATCAAATAAGAAGTTGCTCCTTTGCTGTGGTTCATATATTCAGGTGCAGGCTTGGCTTGTTTTTTAGCATGCACAAATATTTACAGAAGCATATGTGTGTGCATAGGGAGCTTTTGTTTCTGTATATCCATCAGGGTTTTGTACGCCTCTGTTCTGAGGACTATTTAAAGAAAAATTTAAGGGAGCTAAAGGAGGACATGACGAATATGTCTTTGGGGCTCCACATGGGAGGTGTTGCTCTACATTGATCCCCTTACTGGGCATGGTACCTGTCATTGCTGTAATGCCAGAAGTCAAACCGTATTTTCAGATGCGTAATCCATGGGTTGTGTGTCACAACCCACCATGGTTGAGCTGTAACATGAGCTCTATGTGTGTTCAGACAACCAGCAGCTCCGGCTGCCCCTGGGGCCTTCCCCCTTCTCCATCTGTCCTCGTGTGATCCCTCTGCTTCTCCCTTCCCTTACTCCTCTTTTTTTTGCATGTTATGGCTTGCTCCTCAATGCCAGTATTTTCCAACGGGAAGAGTTATCCGAAGTGCAGGTGAGACATGCAAAGATCCAACAGTTGCAGCACAGGAGGGTTGCCCAGATACGTTCTGCAGGGCTGGCTGCAGAACACACTACTTATGGCTAATCTTTTTTGGCGTTTTCAGCTAATCAGTCACAGGGCAGCAGCAAAAGCACTGGGGTCCTTGCAGGGGGATATTTCTCCGGAGGGATTTGGTGCACCTGACTGGTGGCAGCGGGACAGGCGTGGGATTCTTCTGTGGGAATAAAGGAGCTATTGACTGTAGGGGGGAAGGAGGAGCCTGCCTTGGGGCAGTGCAGAGGCACCGTGTTTGCTCCCGTGTTACATTTTTTCCACATTTTGCTGGCATTGATTCGCCAATCAATAGCTTTGGCCTGTGTTAATTAGGGATGGTAGCGGCCTGCGTGAGAGCCGGCCGCAGCCCTGGTTCACACCGGGTCCTCTCTCCCCTTGTGTTCACATCGGGGTCTCACCAGCTGGCCCCATGTGGGCTGCTCAACACTGTCCATGGCAGGCCAGGCTGCTGCTCTCTGTAGATCCTGTATTAAGTTCATCAGATCCAACCAGAGCTTCCCAGAGCCACCTGAAGCTTCTCGGAGCGGGGATGTGTCTGCTGGAAACAGATGCCCGTCTTGGGGAGGCAGCTTGGATCGCTTTGGCCTAGGCAGCTGTAAGAGCATTTTTGTACAGTATTTTTCCTCGAGGGAATGAGATGGACTTAGATCTCGGATACCATCCCCACTAAGTGATACAGTAAAAATAACCTATTCTTCTCTGGTTCTGACCTGGGCGGTCACAACATATTGTTTCAGCATCTCTGTCAGACTATTTCCCTTAAGAGCCATTTTAACCTCACCCAGTGGGACATAACTGAAGGAAATGAAACTCCAACCCCATTAAGGAAAAAGACAATGCCTTTCACTAAACAAACTTGATTTTCTTGGCTTTTCTTCACCCAGGAGAATCGCCCGTACCCCCCACCCTCGCTGCCTTTGTAGACAGTTCCTGTAATTGGGAATGGCTGGGAGGACACCAATGGTTGGCAGCAAGGGGGGAGAAGTCCTACATCCCTTGAACGTGACCTGGGCTAGGAGCACAGTCCCAGGTGGCCACTTAGCGTCAATTCCTATGGTGCTGGCCGACCGTACGTGCCTGCCAGCCACAGCTGCCGGCCCTCTAAACACGATCAGGGGTTTAGCAAGGCTAGGTAGGAAGTGCATGGTGAAAAGGGACTGTCAGTTTTGTCCAGGCATTGGGTAGGTGCTGCACCTTGCTCTGCTAGAGCTGGCGACTTGGCACAAAATTGTGGTGATCCCTTTCCTGGCGCTTCAGGAGCTAATGTGGCCTTGAGAGCCATTTGCAGGCTGAGGGGGGAGATGGAGATCCAGCTTCACACTCCAGCTGAGGTTGCAACAGGAATTACCTTGGGTAATTAATTGATTTGGGGGGCTTTGGCTGAATTAGAATTCTCTTTTTAAAATGCAGCCCCACGCAGCTGCAAAGTTGGGAGCTGAAAGGGCACCATTTAGCACTGTGTGTGCATGTAATTAGGACAAACCGCAGGGTGATCAGCGCGGCCCCAGGAGAGGCAGGATTTGCCGAGTGCGGTAAACGGGCCGGGCTTGCAGATTCTGGGTAGAACAGAATATCACCTAGGTCAAAGTAAATCCTCAGTCAAGAAGATTAGAGTGAGATGTGAGCTGGAAAAAGTGTGTGTGTGTATATATATATATCCTATATACCCCTACTGCAAGATAGAAATAAATGACTAATCCCGAATCACTTCACCTTGGAGGTGCTGATGCCAGTAGGTCCCCTCATTCTTTGGCATTAAGGTTCCCTGGGTGCCCAATGTTCTTTTTTTTTTTCTAGGTATTTCCAGTATCAGTCATCACAGGGAGTAGCTAAGCTCCTATTTCAGCCCTTAATCCTATGGGGATCTATACATTTATATATCTCTGTGCCCTATAAAGCAGGTTTGCAGCAGTCCCTGGAGTCCACCAAAAAATGACCTGAAAAATGGAAGACCTGCTTGACATGAGTCCTGCCTTTTTTTGCCCACCCTTTCTCCATCTTCTGTCAAGTGTTTCCGTAACCTTTGTGAAGAGCAGTGTCCAAGAGAGACAGGTGAATGCTCTCCATGCCTGTCCCAGAATAGCCTGTTGCCTGATGTGTGTGACACGCTCCTGCGAGACAGAGGACACAAGTAGCACAAAGAGCCAAGGAAACTGAAATTAAGCTTTCCACGTCCCACATTGCTGATGCAGTGAGGACACTGGTCAACTTGTAGGTTGGAGGGAAAAAAAAGGATTACATCTGCTTTTTCTTTTATTTTTATATCTTTTTTTTTTCTTCTTTCTCCTCCCAAGAAATGAGATGCTAATGCCCCCAAAAGATTGAGGCTTCTGCGGATCCCTCTCCAAAGCACCTCTCTCTATCTCCAGGCACCTTATTAGGAACTTGATTTCCTTATTGTAAATTAATTCTCTGAAGCAACAAAGGTCTATTTTAGATCTGGCCTTGCCATAGTTTTTCGATCACTGCATTAATTTACCTCCTATCCCATCTCTAACAGCAGCCAGTAGGGGACATTTTAGAGGAGGGCACCTGTCCTACTCCAATACCACTATCAGGGATAATGATCATCCACCACCCTATTTCCAGTTTTCTCCTTCTATGAGCTCTCTCTGCTGTTGACTCCTAGGTATTGCAGCTTTTCATATCACCTCCATGCATTGGCAGGTTTTAAAAAGCAGCAGAAAGTCATCCTGATGAGCACTGTGCAGATTGAAGTTCCCATTCACATCATAGCCTGGTAGGCAATTCTTCTTCCAATAGGTGCTTCGCAAAGGCCAGCAACGTGTCACTGAATTGAGCGTGGAATTTGCCGAAATTTTAACCTTCTGAATCTTTCCACAGTGGATGGAAAGATTTACGACACAGCGATGTGTATCTATCTCAGAAGCATGTTTGAATTAAAAACTTCCTGCAGAGCTAATGTCAACTCAGGTTTCAGGTCACCACCACAGCTAAATCAGGTTAGAAATCAAAACACGGCAAGCAGGTAGGAGGCTTGCAGCTATCAAGTGGGATAATCTGAAGCATGACTTCATTTTATGACTATGCACGCATAGCAACATGTACAAGTAGGGAATGGTGGTGGTCCTGCTGGTTTGTTTGGTTCTGGTGAAAATTTTGCATGCTTTTCAGCATCAAAACACCCTGTGAAAGTAACTGGTCAGATCCAGCTGCACTCACATGAGTTATGCAGGGAATGGATTTGCCTTATATGCCTGAATTTTGGTTAACAGTGAAAAATGCAAGTTGTTCCTCATTTGTTTTCATTAGGAAATCCTAGGTAAAAGGACACTTGTTAAATAGAGTAACTCAATTCGGTCTTATTTTTATACAATCTGTGACTTTTGCGCCTTATAAATTTAGCTAGGCAAGTGTGGTTTAATTTGCTTTTGATTTTGCATCAGGTGACTCATGGTACTGAATTTTTAATTAACTCAGGAACAGTTCTTCTTGGAAACTGCAGTTGCATAGAGGTGTATCAGACAATAATTGAATATAAGGGTTTATTTTTGTCCTCTTATTGATGTCAAGGGAAGGCAATGTATTTCTGGAAATGGAATCAACTGAAAAGATTCCTTCAGTTTGTGCAAGTTGATTAGGACAAATGACTTCCCAGTTATGAGTGTATAGTTTTCTGAAAGCTTTATAGTACTGCAGGGAAAGGAAATTGCAGGCAGTAAATGAATCAGGGATGGTTCATTGGGAAGCAGAGGAGTGGGTTTTATCAGAAAAAAAGGTGAGATTTACTGCTGTGCCGTGTTGCACTTTTAAACTTTGGCAAAGGAGTCAAGATGCAGTGATTTGCACCTTGTTATGGGCAGGGAAACAGCGCGAGACATTTGCCCGGGTAGCAGAGAGAGCCTGTTAGGGAGTCGAGGCTCCGTGACACCAGGCACTGATGCGAGACACAGTCTAAAGCACCTCTTGCCTGCAGCCAGCGCTCAGATCCTTGCTCTCCCCTACGCTGCCCTGTCCGCTGCCGTCGCAGGGAAGCCCAGGGAAGGTTTGTCTCTCCTGATCAGTATGGACAGCCTATATATATTGATATATATTCATATCTTTGCTTGCCAAATGGCAATCTATGTTGAGTACAGCTGAGCAGTTCAGCCTTAGGGAGCTGTATTAAAGACTGCTTAATAAACCCAGGCATTTTTTCCTCTTTTCCCTATATAGAAAGCAGAAATATGGCAACGAAGGAGAAGCTGCAGTGCTTGAAAGACTTCCACAAGGACATCCTCAAGCCTTCCCCCGGCAAGAGCCCGGGCACTCGGCCTGAGGACGAGGCGGAAGGGAAGCCGCCCCAGCGGGAGAAGTGGGCGAGTAAGATCGACTTTCTGCTCTCCGTGGCTGGTGGATTCATTGGTTTGGGCAATGTCTGGCGGTTCCCGTATCTCTGCTACAAGAACGGCGGAGGTAAGTATGGCTTCATTTCCCTGGCACGAGGCAGGCAGGCTGCCTCTCATGCTTGGTGCTTCTAGCTGCCTGTGTCCACTTAGAAAACATGATAATCAGACATCTGTTTTTTCTCTCTCTTGTCTTTTTTTTTTTTTCTTTTGAGACTGTATTTAGGAGACACCGTTTTATTACTTAATGGTTTATGTTAAGACTCAATTATGGAGAAACAACAGGAATTTAAAATTTGAATATTACTGAACCTTTTATTTTCTTTTGCTTCTGCTACAGCTAAATCTGTTTTAACTGTAAGATGTATTATTATAGTTCTGTGGTCGGAGTCATGCACTGCAAATCCAGAGTAACTTGAGTTAAGGGCACTATTGTACGGTAATAACAAACCATCAAGTATTGTTTCTG
>JAUBOD010000743.1:2950587-2969142 GCA_032353885.1 Nothura maculosa
AGAATATCTTGAATAGATCCACATGCTTCACCTCAATTTTGTACCACCATATTTTTCTCCACAGGTGCATTTCTTATACCTTATTTCATTTTCCTGTTTGGGGGAGGTCTTCCCGTGTTTTTCCTGGAGGTGGTGCTAGGACAGTATACCTCCGAAGGTGGAATTACATGCTGGGAAAAGATCTGCCCTATTTTCACTGGTTAGTACATCTTGTTGTGCCTTATTGCTTAAAGACATCTCTGTAACCCAGACACAGCAATGCTATTCCCCTCACGTCCATTAATTCAGCTGTTTGCTGCAGTAATTGAGAGGATGATATTGGTTCCTGGAAAGATGGAAGTCTGAGAGTCTGAAGGACAAAGAAGGTATCGATTTGATGCTATCATCTTGTTAACTGGCAGAAGGGCCAATAAGCAGGAAAGAAATTGCATATTACTTCTTAAAAAGGCAATTGTGCATTGTGTTCAAGGGTGCCAGGGAAGCTGGGCTTGTTTTGGAAGGCTGGCAGAGCAGAGCCTTGTACGTGGCCTTCTGTGGACAAATCTCCACAATATTATTCTGGTCTGGAAATGAAACTCCTGCCCTGCAAGCGCTTATCACTGGCGTAATCGTGCTGATGATGCTGATACAGCCAAAACCTGGCGAGCAGTTTGTGGTAGAGTTTGGGAATGGGACATTCATCATAACTGAATAACCCTGGCAAGCAGTTGTGATCGTTTCCTACGACTAAAGGGCCTTTACCAGCAAATGAGGAATCACTTGTTAGTCGCCAGAATTAAATGAAGGCTGTTTTGGAAGTTACCTAGAATGAAAATATCAAAGCTAGGTTAGCAAAGTTACTGAAGATGCCCATGTTGTATGTAGATACCCTCTCCAGGCTGACAGCTAAGTACCATTGGGGACATCTCTTTCCCCATGTCACTCCAGGCACTGTTTCTCGGTGGCTCACACTCCCACCTCATACTCAGAGCTTCCTGAGGTTGATTTAATCATGCAGCTTTGACTCAATTTCTTTTCTTCTTTTACCTCCATGGAACCCGTTTCTTGAGGAGGAGGAGGAAAAAAGAATGTCCTTTGTTTAAATAACAATCTTCCAGGCATCCATGAAAAGAGAAAGCTGTTGTTCTCATAATGTGGCTAGCTATATAATCTGACTGAAATGTAGCTGTGTAGAATAAATAGTTTGCTCTAGCAATACAAATATCATCCCTGGTAGTAAAGATTCATGGTATAATGCTATTTGAAACAGAAATATGAGGCAGGTATTCCAGCTGCTGCCACAGCCATCAGAGCGAAGGGAAAGTAATAGGCTTGTCTTCCTCTTGTGAGAGACTATTACCTCTTCTTAAAGGAAATCTCTTTTTTTTCCCCTCACTATTACCACTAAATGCCAAATCTCATAAACTTTTTTAGAGGTTCACATTCTAGATACTAAAAGATTTTCAGAAAATTGGACTTCTTGGAGCCCTTCCACTCTGTATTTAAAAAATAGTAACTACCTGTGACTTAACACATAGTTGGACTCTACTAATGGAGCTAAACTGGATAGGTTCGAGATATCACACTCAGAGGAATACTTTGGCATTCAGTGAAAGCCTTTTCTGGAGCAGCATTCCACCAGCTCCCGAAATTGTATGGGGCTTGGCCTTATCTGCCCGTGACCCTGCTTTTAAAAACAAACAGGGAACATTTTTTTATCATCAAATATTGATAGCAGAGTTAAACATTGATCTAATTAACCATAACAGCTACAAATATTATGCTTCTTTTGCACAAGTGAAATTGGGACAGAAAGTAACTTTCATGTTGATAGCTCTGGAATTTTCCTTTTGAAGTCATTCAAGAGTTGGCCTGTTTTGCACTTAGGCTGAGCTGAGGCAGTCACTAGGTCCGAGTGGCATGTGGGCTGAGCAGCCAAGCTGCCTCCAAGGAAACTGCCTTGCGGCTGCAGGATGGCGTTGCCCATTTAGACCTCCAGGGTGTGAGATGGAGCAGCTCTCAAGCAAAGCCTGATGTCTTGACTTCCTTCCAGTTAACATGTAAATACCTGGATTGGGTTAGATTGGGTATGTCTCTGGCAGCCCTCCTCTCCAATCTCAGCAAACCATAGCTTGGAAATTCAGCCCAAAGTGCCAGTACTAGTCAGAGATGGTGGCAGGTTTGTGCTTTGGGTGTATGACTGGTAGAACTGGGTTCACTTTCAAGCAACGGTGTAGTAGAGCAGGACACAAGTCCATGAAACGGTGGGAAGAGCACCAGCTACAAGACGTCCTATGAAGTGGCTCTTATGTAGGTGCATATTTTTTTTCTTTTCTCTTCCTTTTCAACAGGAATTGGTTATGCTTCCATAGTGATTGTGTCCCTTCTGAACGTGTACTACATCGTCATCCTGGCCTGGGGACTCTACTACCTGTTCCAGTCGTTCCAGAGCGTCCTGCCCTGGGCGCACTGTCACCAGAAGTGGAACACGCCGACCTGTGTGGAAGACACTCTCAGGAAGAACAAAACACTCTGGATATCACTGAATGCCACTAACTTCACTTCTCCTGTCACTGAGTTTTGGGAGTAAGTGCACCTGGTTTTGTTGTGCTTTTGGGATGCTCCCATCACGTGGCTGAGATTTTCCTGCACAGCCATGGGGAATTTTAGATAGGAAAAACGATGCTCTGAATGTCAATTGCTTGACCATTCTTTCTACCACTTATTACCATTACTGAAAGAGACTGATAAGCTTGGAAATAGTGAAGGAAAGTGTTAAATGTATAACTGCATTCAACCAAGAGAACGGAGGGAGCTATAAGACCTCACTGCAATTTCTTTTTCATTTTTGAAGAAAAGCTTATTCATTGCTGGCTTGGGACTCTAAAGCAAGCATTAAAATAGGAATAAGTCTCCTACAAAAGCCCTAGTAGTAGGGATTTGGAGTGGAAACAAACTCCCTCCCCTCTGATTCCTGCTACTTCTTTTTTCCACAATATTAACATTTTAAATATACTTTGTGAAGCTGTAGCACATCTCTCACCAGACTGACCAAAATGCAATGGCCTCTCAGAGAAAACTGGCAGAGATGTTGGCTATTGTCCCATATTGTAAGTTTCTCAGGTCATTTTTGTTACATCATTTTTCTCTCTTTTGCCAGATGCCTGGATTTCATCAGGCCCAAGCTTCTTATTCCCATTTCTCTATTATAGCTCGAGTTTTAAACCGTATTGTGTAACTTGGTTTCTGAAGGAGCATGACCTCAAATCTTCGGGTGTTGATGGAGATATCAAAATATAGCAGCAGAGAAAGATACCTTTAGGGAAACTTATATCCAAAGTATCTGCAGATAACTTAGGAAGTAAATCTATCTTTTTTCTTGGCCCAGTTAAGAGCAGAATTTGGTTCTGACCTAGCTTGGCTTTTTTATCATGGTTAAAATCCGGCATGATTCCATGATCAACTTGCACCTACTTCTCTATTTTTAAAAATAAATGTCAAATGATGTCAGAAATGATGTCCATGTTGAAGATATTTGGCCTGAGTTAGGTTTAGAAAAAATAATCTTACAAACTGCTAAAATTTGTAACATGAGAGCCAAAATACAAAATGCAGAAATAGTCTTAAATTTTGAAGTGCACTGATGGCTGGTGTGACTGACACAGTACAGGCTCTTCAAGCAATTATTTTCTCTGAGCCACAAGCACTAGAATGACAGCTCCTTTCCCGATTGCTTTCCTCCCTTGTAAACATGGAGGGAGTTGAAAAAGATGTGTTAAATAGTATTGTTGCATACTTTGTGGGAACTTAAAGGCAAGTTTAACACTCTTCCTTCCTTTGGATTGTCCCACACTGACTGTGGAACCAAGGTCATTGACTCAAAGTCAGTGGTTGGCTTGGTAGGATGCTCAGAGGTCTGCTCAAGCCCTCCAGAAGCAGCACAGGTCTGCAGTGCACTTGCTGTGTTAGAGAGTTGCAGTTGCAGCAAAAGGCTTGTGAAAGATTATAGGAACAAGGGATTTAGCAAAGCAGGATGGTAGTAGAAGGTAGGGCAGGTGGAGATGGAAGTGAATGATGGAGAATCTCACTGAGAGATGGGGAAGCAGCAGAGGAGCAAGAACAAGCAGAGGGCTGGTGGCAAGGGCAGCAGGGCAATCCATGGTATGTGACCCTCTATAGCCTGTGAGACCCATGAATGGAGGCTCTGGGCCATTGGGGGATGCCAGAGCTATCTGTGGGTAAGGGAATGGTGGGTACGTGGTGGAGGGTCTCATAGTGAAACAGCCCTGCCATGGGGTTGGGGCATGATGTCCCCACCATGAGAGCACCTCAAATGTTGTGCTTTTATTCTAATTTCCTCTAAAAGAAATCTAGTTTCTGACCTCAAAATTGTTCTGCAAACTGAACAAATCCTCTTTTAGACACAGCCTAATATGGAGAGTCAGATGCCTGAGACTGGAGAAGAAATCATGGTCCTGACAGTGCCATTCCCTTCCCTCCATCTTCCCCATGCAAATAGTTGTATGTCCACTCCCTGTTTTTTTTAGTGCCGTTGGAACAAAGGTTGCTTGGTGATTAATGCTCATGGGGACAGCTCTCCTTGCCCTTTGCAGCCTCCTTAACTTTTGTCCTCAAAGAGCAGTTTTAAACGTCATGAACTAAACTCTTCCCTGGAATTACGCCAGGGAGAAGTTTGGCTCCATACAGCTACTACCACAGGCGCCCTGTCCTTAGATCACTGTTTCACCATGAGTTAAATTGTCCTTAACAAAGCAAGCTGCCTTGAGAACACATGGCACTTAGAGAAGTATTAAAAATAGCTGTTCCCTCTACATAAACAACTACTGGTGTCTTAAAGTAAGAACAGGGATCATGCAGCACTGTTGTAACTAAGGCAAGATTTCACAAGGCAGAAGCTTTTGGTATTCTCAGTTTTCCCCAGCCATACTACTATTTTTAATGTCTCCAAAAGTCTCAAGAAGATACCCACTTTCAGCCACTTTGCCGTCATAGACAATGAAAGGACAGGTCAATAAATAGTCTTAAACCAAAGATATCCATCTGCCCTGCGGCACAATTAATTCCAATTTAATTCAGGGCTTTGGGAGTATTTGGTTTCTGAAACCCAACACCATTTTCATTGTGCGTGATTTATATAGTCTCCTCACCCATGTTGTTTTGTAAAGCTAGCCCTGCACGGATATAATTGCCCACATTTGAGGCATTAACCTCTTCGTGCTGAATAACACTTGTCCTTCCCAGCCTGGCTGGACATACAGTCCTGCCTGATATTTCAGTTCATTTGAACTAATGTTCTGTGCAAATCACATGCTTGCTTGAGCAGCAATAAAAGGGGGTTAAGCAAATCTGGCTTTGTATCAGGAGACTTACCTCTTGGCATCACATGCTTCAGGTTTTATTTCTTAAGATTTTACTTAAAGTTCAAAACCTTAAAGGCTTACACACATATTAATACAGAAGGGATAAGTGTTACGGGGTAATTATGATTAAACAAAACCTCTTATTGTCCGATGCTGGCCGAGTGTTTATAAATATTTGGTAATCAGCAGGCTTCATTCGTCCAAATCCCAAGAAAGACCATCACATGCTCCTGGCATGTAATCCTGGAGGGAGCCGCACAGAAACTAAACGCAAGCTGGGGCAGCTGCCTCTGCCTCGGGGAGCAAACCCAAGAGTTAGAAAAATCACTTCCTAGTCCCCCTCTCATAGCCCCTGATACACACGGTTTCTGTGTGAGTTATTAGTTTTTGTCAACATTAAAGCGTGCTTCGCCTCTCCTGGTATCAAGGGCCTGTCTCCATTCACTTGATTAATGAGCTGGAATATCCTTCAAGTATTGTGTAACTCTCCTCATTTTATTTTTGTTTATGTTCTAGCGCCAGTTACAGCTCCTATTACGATTTCATATTCCGCATTAGCAGAGCACATTAGTGTATTGACAAGGCTCAAGAATTCGTGTTTACCACAGACTCAGCCTCAACCTGTTCTCCCATTCTTTACCTCAGTGACAGTTAGTGACAGTGCATTTACTATAAATCATAATTAATAACAACATCATGCAGAAAAGATGTGGAGTTAGCTGAGAGAGCTTTGCTGAACCTTTGTAGTGGTGAGTTTTGCAACCCAAAAGCTATCAATATAGCCCAGCTTCTCCTTCCCCCAGGCTTGAATTTTCTGGGTATCCAGTTTGAGTAGTTCTGCTGCAAAAATACATTAGTTTAGATCTTACAATATATTTTTAACACTGAGGCTCTACTTGAAAGTCCAAGCAGGTCCCTTGAGGTCTTTGGCCTTTGTGAGACAGGATAACGTGGAATGGAGAAAACCCACACACCATGTAATGCACTTGCTGCCCTGATATTGAAAAGCAGCATTTCTGTTAACCCATTGGGGTGCCTTGCAGAAAGCTAGATAGGGCTGCTGAGCTGTGCTCTAGGTGAGATGACCATCTGCTTTTAGTTCTCTAATAAAAATCAAAGAGATCTCAGGTAAATGCATTAATGGGCCTCCCTATTTCAAATGCTTTGGGAGTGAAACATTCATTTCTTCCTGAGCACAAGCTCTATAGATTATCTTTTCCATGTTTGTAGGAACTGCCCCTTTAGATTGGAAAGTTGGCATTTATTTTTAAACAAAGCCCAGAAGTTTTCAGCTGAGGTTTGTCTTACAAAGGTATTTTCTTCTTTTGTGTATGCACAGTGGGTTGTTCTCTGATTTCTTTAGGTTCAGGTGAGCCAGGACTGCAACCTAATGCCAAATGTGCATTAGTGGGGGATTTCTCCTAACTGTTGACTAGCATTGCACATTAGGGCAGACTTGCTGTCTCCGGTGCCATTAATTCTTCTCCATAACAAAAACACAAGCAGAATAAAGCATTTGGAGTGAGAACATGTTCACACATTCAAGTAATGGGGGTCAATTTGGCAACCAGTGAGAAAAAAAACAGATGGGTGAAGGTTTGACCAGTCACTTCCAGGATTTCTTTTCCCCAAACTAATTGCAGATTTTGCATTGGTGACTTTATTAGCTTTCTTGTTATGTGCTTTGCACTCCATTCCTGTAGATGAAGGAGAGTTGTTGATCTTATTTGTATTTGCCCACAAATTGCATCACTGTTAGATAGCAAGCTAAGGTAGTTCGGGGCACCACCGTTCAGGTAAGATCTTGCCCCCTTAAGACCTGTCTTAAAATAGGAATCTCTTATAATAGAGATAATACATCTCTATAATACATCTCTTTTGATGTATTAATGAGGTGACATTAAGAAGAAGATTACAAAGAATCAGAGAAGGTGGGAGAATGACCGAGCTGGTCTCAAATGCGGAATTTGCACTGCAAAGCCACCCAGTGTGATTTTGTACACTGCTTTTTCTTGTTCCTCATTGCAGTAGTCATGACAATGAGCTGAAAAGAAGGAGGAACACACGGACACAAGATAGTTCCCAATGTCCATGATGATGATGTGTGCAGTGCTGCTACATAACTTCAGAACCAGGTCTAGAACTGTGTCAGAGCAAGTAGGTTTTGCATCGCCAAGGGGAGCAAACATGATAGTCATAGTGCTTTGAGGATGCTTATTTAGCTCATACACAGGTGATCTTCCACTTTTTAGAAGAGCTTAAAATTACATGTTTTGGAGTACAGTAGCAGGAAGAAGAGGAAAAAATTAAGACTCAGTCCTGAGAAGCTTCATATTACTCAAATAAGCAGCACTAACTTAGTCAGGAAGCATTCATAGGGCTGGGACCTACCAGTTCATCTGCTCTCATAAGCGCAGTTTTATACTTGCAGAGATCCTAACGAGAATCTGAACTAACTGAGCTCTTGCATCTCTCTCTTGCTTTCTTTTATTTCAATATTTAGGCGCAATGTACTGAGCTTGTCCTCGGGAATTGAAGATATTGGTATTATCAAGTGGGATCTAGCCCTGTGTCTCCTCCTTGTCTGGGTGATATGTTTCTTCTGCATTTGGAAAGGAGTCAAATCCACTGGGAAAGTAAGTACTCTTTTACCCTTTTCATAATCATTGCAGTAAAAGAGTTAGCAGATGTCATGAATACTAGGTAATGCCATTGCAAAAATGCATATTTCTGCACTGAATAAAAGAGAGATTTGAGTGGCTTTGGGTGTCATTGACAGTGCCAAAAGTATAAAATGCCTTTGAGTCAAGTAGCCATTAATAGGGAGGCATCATGAAGCAAATACAAGCAGCCTAGGCAGCCTTATGAATAGCTCCTTGCCTCTGTGAGGAAGAACATCCCAATAATCTTGTGATAATTGTGGTGCTCTGCACATCCTGCCCATGGTGGCATAGCAGCCAAGCTCTCCCTCAGTGCAGTGGGGTGGATGCTAACGCAGCTTGGGGAGGGATGTCTCCAGGCAGTGGGTATTGCTGGCTGCATGGCACTTTGGAAATGCTGCTTGCAGAGAAGAGCTCTCTGTGGACCTGGCAGACTGCACTGGGGTACTCAAGCACTCTCCTTAGCAGAGATTGTCATCTAAAACTACAATGATATTCAGGTGTCTTTTCCAAATATTGAAGTCATTTGCAGTCTGCTTCTCAGGAGTCTGCTGCAGTGTTTTCTCTGACAGAAACCTGAGATGCAGCTTTGGGCTGAGTGTAATGAGAAGGAAAATGAATTCCTGTCTCCTGGCATCCACACTGATCCCAGAGCAGTAAAGCAGAGGCTTCACCCTTGCATACCTCTGTAGCTTTATATATCCTCACTGTATGCTTATTCTAGGCTTTCTAGAGTCATGTTTTTCTCTAAAGGGTGATAGTTAAATCCTGCCTGAACATCACTCTACGCCAGTACCAGTAGCAAATTAAAGAAAATCTTGGCCAATCACTTGGCAATATGAAGCATGGTATTACTGCCTGCTGGATATACTAGTGTTCTTAGGCTTAGCTTTGGGAGAAAACAAGGCCTTTGAAGTCATTGCATTTCTTTGTGTCTTTCAGTTCTGTTGAGTCAATGTTTCAGAGAAATCTGGCAGTTAGGCAGATCTCAGGATATTAAGTTCCCACAAATTTCTTGTCAACTAGGTAAAAGCGAGCAGCCCTTTTAGTGTCCCAGCTGAAATAAAAGGCCACAGGGTGAACCCTTACAGCATCCCAGAGAGCCTGCAAGAGAAACTGTGACTGCCTCAGCTGCAAATAGAAAGCGTCATTTTGCACTCACACCTTGCTAGAACCCAGAGAATCAACCAGGAGACACAACTCAATAGGAAACCATATCTCATTAGCTTTCCTAAATTAATTCTTTCACTGTCATTTCTGCCTTGCCTTTTTTTTTTTGTGGCTTTCTTATGGAGCCTCATTAAAATCCAACTGGTGCTTTATTCTGTATTCCTGCTGGGTTTTGCTCCAGAGAACAGTTTCCACACCTTGAAGTATACACACTGACAAAAATGTTTGCATTCTGTGTTACTACTGATTGATGTGACCCATTGAGGAGATAGATTGTGTTAAGTTTTATGGTGGAGGAGAACACACTAAATCTCCCACGCAGCAGAATGGAAATGCCTGTTTCAGCAGCACACTTTGTGAGCATGGGGTCTGCCTGACAAAGAAAGTTAAGGGAGTTCCAAGAGATTCCCCAGATTCCATATGGTATGTTATTTCAGGCTCCTATGAACATGACAGAATGAATTAGAATCGGTTATCTAACAATTTTTATCTTCTAGAAACCTGGCAAAACTGTATTTAGGCAATGTAAATAGTCAGAAATTCACAGCCTGCTTTTCACTGTATCTGGGATCATTAGGGGATGGAGCCAAAGCCCAGTGAAACCATTGGAAAGTCTCTGGTTGACTCCATTAACTTTGGGGTCATACAAAAGTAAACTGTAAACTCTAATGGAGGACTTGAATTATTTGCAAAGTCTAGTTTACTTTAGTAGATCATTGTTTATATCACTTCCCTGCTTTCCAGCGTGCTAATAACTCTTTACAGAGCAGGGAGAAAAAAAAGAACAGGAGACATAGTTCTTGCATCTCGCAGTAGCATGTTGAGGAAATAAACCCAAAGTAATGAACAAAAAAAATAGTCGTGCTTATTTTTTGGATAATGTCCTTGATCTGAAAATCTCCTTCAGAGCTACAGGAGAATTTTTCCCTGCAGGGCAAAGTCCATTTTGTAGGTGGAATTTACCCAGATGCTATGAATACATGCAAGCATATCCTTCCTATAAGAAAACTTTTATTGTTCATAGGCAAGGATTATGTTTTTTTAAAAAAAAAAGATTATAAGGTACAGAATTTCCTCTTTTATCCTTTAGTTTTTGATAAAACTGGGCTAATGTGTAATATGTATTATTTGTCAATGGCAAATATACAAAAACCCCAGGAAGAGAATTGAAAAAGATCTTTATGAAAAGCTTTCTTTTCATTTTACGGAATCAGTTTGGCTCCATGAATTATTATGGCAGTGCAGGCTTTGAGTTCTCCTGGTTATTCTCAGAGGACACACTTAAAAAGAAAAATGATGCATCTTGGGAGCTTTGCTGTAGTTAAACAAATTCTGAAAAACAAAAATATATTTTAACTCAAGGCAGCAAACTATAATTACCTGAGGGGATCATCTGACTCCATGAAAAAAGCCTTCTTGGACAGTACTTATTCCTGACTATAACACAGCGATTTATAAGAAATAAGAAAAAGCTCTGATGAGCAAGGACAACAAAATGTTAGAGGTCAAAAAGTATGGGTCTAAAGATAGAACTGTCCAAAGCCAATCTAAATTACCCCCCACATTCGAGATTAAAGCAAAGGGCTCTTTCATCAACTGAACGAAAAGAAAGCAGGATAAAGAAGTAGACTGTTATTCACAGGCAGAGGGAATAGAGGTTAAAGATAATGAAGCCATATTCTCAAAAGTAGATGAATAGATCCTTAGTTGTTCGGTAATGATGTTGCTGAATAGGCAGCGAAGGCAAAAATAAAATTATGGACTGGAAATTACCACTGTCGAGGCTGCTGCCAACCTGAACAGCTTAATGCCTTTAAGGCATGGGAAGGGAGGCGAAGAAGCACAGACCCGATTATCTTCATGTCTAACAGAAGTGTCACATGAAGTTGCTGATAAGATATTTGTGAGGCTTCACTGCAAATGTAGGGTTAGCAGCAGAGCCACGTGGCACAGTTGGAGAAAAACAAATGGAGTCCCTGTGGTGAGGAAATCCCCCACATAACCGAACCCATGGTGGCCTCCTGCTCTCAGGGGAAGGGCTGCCGGGCCTTGCAGGTTGCTTGCAAGCCGCCTATGGGTTTTAGGTTGAGATCAAGAGTGAGGTAATTTCTGGCACGCTTGGTGAGGACATCTCTGCAGCTTCACTGGCAAAGGTGTGTCATGTGAGAAGAACCTGTAGGGTCAAGGCAGAATTTCTAAGTCACAAGTTGTATAAAACCCTCTGTGTTTTGTGCCTGAATGACATAATGGCTTCTCTGGGGCAGGTCAGGGGAGATAAATGAAACTGCGTGTTCGCAAGGCCTCAAGCAACAGGTGTGTTGGCTGAGCACAGGACCCAGGAGAACAATTGCAAGTGGGAGAGAGCATTACACTAAAAATAGCCCCCAAAAGGTCCTTTTTAGGTATGAGAGGCCTTTGAATTCCAGTCATCAGATCTCTTGATTCTGGAGTTGTAGCGTCAACCAGCACCTACTAAACATAGTGTTTCTTTGTATTGCCAGGTTGTGTACATCACTGCCACGTTCCCATTCCTCATGCTCCTTGTTCTGCTCATCCGTGGGGTGACCCTGCCTGGAGCTGCAGAAGGCATCAAGTTTTATCTTTATCCTGATATCTCACGGTTAGCTGATCCACAGGTACCGAATCAGGAATGGGGAATGGGATGATTTCCGAAACAAGGGGGGCAATGGAGGGGTGATGGCAGTGATGTCACGGCACTAGATTTTTTCCATGGTCTTTAAGGGTCCAAATATAGCGTGAACTTTAATGCTTGGTTATATTTTCCAGAATATCTGCTTGAAAAGATCACTGTTTTATGTGTTAATGCATCTTTCCATGTATATGTATGTGTGTGTGTATGCGTGTGTGTGTATTTTTTTTTATGTCAAAGGACTCTGTAGGAGGCTGTAGACTCTGTCCCGTTATAGAATCTCAGCTTTCTTGTTGGTAAGGTAAGGGAGATACATGTTTTTAATGAGGATAGTCTTTAGTTTCAAAGGAGAGAAACGTGAGCTTCACAGATGGAACATCAAGCAACAACTGTGAGTATCAGTGTCACTTAGTTCCCATTGTTCAGAAGGAGGAGATTGGGGAAAAAAGGGAATAATGAAATAATAGAATGAAAACCTATGCAAAGGTGAAGACCAAAGCTTTCTGAAGCACCGCAAGGAAGATTTGCTTGGTACTGGCTGTTAGGACCTAGGCTTCCTTTTTCCATATAGGCTTTGATTAGATTAAGATATCTGTCTGGACTCACAAACTCCAAATAAGTGACACTTCAGCATACCAGCATCACTTCAGCCAACAGTGATCACATGAGAAACGAAAAACAATACAATACAAAAAAAAGGGTGAAGAATGGATCTTTTAACAAAACTAGATGTTAGTCTACCTGAGAATAATGTCTTTTTTTTTTTATACTTCTTTATAATGGATATTAGATTAAAACAAAAATTTTACCTAAATAACTCAAGCAGGATAAGCATAATTGAAAAAGAAAACATTGTGATAGTTTGGTTCATTCTCTAGTCATACCCTGTTTGTACAAGACACGCTGTTTATATGAGACATTATATTTTATGAATGCATCTTCTTTTATGGGACTTCAATGGGACTCTATCATTTTTATGATCTACCCTTAGCACCAAGACAAGAGTAACAGCTGATAAATGTAGAAGAGATTCACATGAGCAGGCAGGACACTCTCCCATAGTGAATTTTTTCCAGTAAAAGCATTGTCTCCAAGGAGGTATTAGTCATCAGGGTCCTGAAAAGTGATGGTGGAAGGGAATATATGAGGGTCTACAGGCTGAATTCTCACTTAATCAGATATTCTTTGTATTTTCCACTGGCTTTAGGAGGCTTACATTAGCAGAAAAAAAGTTGTGAGTAGATGGACTCAAAGGATGAATTTGATGGCTTGTTATATATTTCTTAACTTGGATGTTCACGGTGTAATGCTCTATCTGTCTATATGGGTTTTTTTAATATTAGAAAGAATCATGAGACTGAGATAATATTCTTGCAGTTTAAATGGCACTGTATTTTGGTTGTTTTTTTCCTCATTCCTATGTCTTTTTTTCCTTGCATTTGAATAGTTAGAAAAATAACGAAAAAAGAAAAAGTTAAAAAAGCAAAACCACTGTTTCTCAAGCTTTCCATTTTGTCGATTTAGTGACTATGTAGCTGATTCTGTTTTACTGCATTTCCTAGAGCACTGGAGTACATTTATTGTTGCGTCAACAGGAAGGATTGGTTGAATGATGAAGGCAGTAGAAATACTGAATATTTCTGGGGAGGGAATACTGGGACTAATGAAGAGATGACGTTCCTGTGGGCTCTTATGCTAACAATTTTCTTCTCCCAACAAAAGATGAATTTGCAAATGTGATGTTTTCTCTCCCTTCCTTCCTGAGCCTATAGCTATCATTCTCAATGGAAGCAAGTATTTTGTTGATATTGCATACTTGGAATTGTGTGTTTGTATTGAGTGCTGCAATGCTATGATGCCTGTAGTAACAATCCTTCCATCTTCCCTTTAGGTCTGGATAGATGCAGGGACACAAATCTTCTTCTCATATGCAATCTGCTTAGGAGCAATGACTTCCCTGGGGAGCTACAACAAGTACAAATACAACTGCTATAGGCAAGTTTCCATCTAAGGGGGTTTAGTGTTTTAGCTAAATGATGTAAATAAAGTAGGGACAATGGGTTAATTTTTTTTTAATTAACTTGCTCCATGACATATGTGTGACTTAGGGACTGTTTGCTGCTGGGATGCCTGAACAGTGGTACCAGTTTTGTGTCTGGCTTCGCAATTTTTTCCGTCCTGGGCTTCATGGCACAAGAGCAAGGGGTGAACATTGCTGATGTGGCAGAGTCAGGTACGATGGTCTTGGTGGCAGTGGTGGTGGGCACTGCCGCCTAGCGTGTGAGCAAAGTTCTGCAGACTCAATCAGCTAACATCTAAGCAATAAAAACAGAACAAGATTTCCCGTAATCTCCAGAAAAATAAGCACATTCACACCTGTTGATTTGGGCTTGCATCTAGAGCAATGATGGTTAGCTGGGGCTATGTAGTTTGTTCTTTCTTGATTAACAGGGCAGTTAGCACGCTTCCTAGAGTGGGTTAATCCTTTTCAGTTGAGTTTAGCATTAGCCACACCATTATCGAGGGCCCAGAAACATCATTGATTCAAAAATTTGTTCCATCCTTCTTGTCAGACTACCTGTATTTTCACTCAGATGCAAAGAGCCAGTTCTTATGTATTTTTCGTAGCTTAAGGTTCACTCACAGAGGGAATATTCTTGGCCTCTTGAAGGGACTCATGTTTCCAAGTCTCATTGAAAGGCAGGAGAAGTTGGAGAACCAGTTCTCTTGGGTTCTGTGGACTATTTCACCCGCAGTAACTATAGCTGTTTCAATCCTGCCTTTATGACATGTAGCTTCGGGGTGAGGTTGATATTTTGGTGAGAGGTCCATTTTGAAATGGGATATACATTATAGTCATCCCTGGTGCAGAGTGGATTCGTGCCCCTTATCCAGCTTAAGTTCATGCAGCTGAAGGAGGTTAAATCCTCACAGCATATGTGAATATATTTTGGAAATTATAGATGACATCTGTCTTCTGTGCTTGTCTTATCCATAAGGGCAGGGGTAGCAATGTGTTTTCAAGGGTGAACAGATAGCATAGATGGGCATTACCAAGCCCAAGAATTCAAAACTAACCGGTCAGGCTTCAACAGCCACAAGACAGGCTTGGAGCTAATCAAATTCATAGAATGTCACTTCAGAGCACTTCCAGCAATTCTTTCTGACTTTTTTTAGCAATTATAATTCACCTGCATAGTATTTGAAAGCTCTCTTTTCTGCAAAAATTTAAAAATAGAATTACAAAAGAACAGAATGAACATGATATGTCTTCTAATCATATGACTCCAGGAGTGAAGTCTTTATGAAAAATATCTCACATTACAGGGGCTAATGAAAAACTAATGACGCTGGTGGCACTGCTGGATTCTTGGGTGGCTAAAATTGGCATACCTCTTGCAATTGCAATTAGTCTCTTGGCCATAATGATTATTTTGATCGGAGGTTGATTGCTTTGTTTGAGCACAGGAAGCAAGGGAATAATCCTACTGAATGAATTGTAAATAGCCCCACTTTTTTAATATGTAGGTGGATCGATTCCAAGAGTAGTGTTTTTAAGTATTTACACACTGATGTTTTTTTCTGGTCAATATTTATTCTAATTCTGATTAATTAAATCAACTGATAAGCAGGCAGCTGCATTCCTTTTGCTTGGCATTTGGTAAATTAAATAATTTCACAGTAACATTGCATTTTTTTTTAAAGTAAATAATTTATTAGTAACCCAGCACTATTAAGTAATGTTTAGATGCAAATTAACGAATGAATTTGGTGCTTACAGAGCATTTTTCCAGCAACAGCTCAAAAAGCATTTTTCAAAGGAGACTGGCATAATCCAAATTCTATACCTGGGGCAGCAAGGGTGCTGTGTAGTTTCAGAATTTGTTTTTTGCCTCATTGCACATTTCCTTTTTGATCCCTTCAGGATTTGCAATTTGAGGATTTAAATGCAGCCCTATTGGCAATGGCCAGGAATTGCAGCCATCTCAGCCAGCCAGGGGATACCCATAGCCAGCTACCTGAACCCAAAGCTGCTCTGGCTCCAGCCCCAGGGATGTTTTTCCATGACAGGGAGCATTGTCCAAGCCCTTCCAGCAGATCCCAGGGCAGTTTTCACTGCTGAGCACATATGGGTTTGGGTCATGCAAAGTCACAGCTGCCCCAACCAAAACGTCAGGGAAAGGTGAGGAGATGGCTCTAACATCAGGGAGGACCTTGACCACAGGGCACCCACCTCCCTCCACCACCTCGCAGTGTGTTCAGTCCCTCCTGGGGTGGTTTTCATTAATCAGCACTGTCACTTTTTTTTTAAAGGCACTTTTAGCATTTTCAGGAATCCTTTTAAGAGCTTTCAATGGGGCTTCTGATTTGAAAAAAAAAAATCTTTCTGAGCAACCAAGTCCAGATTAAGTATCATTTAAAATTCCTTATGTTCACTGATGGGGTTGCCAGAAACATTTTTGTTTTCCCACAGACTTTTCGCCCTTGTATTCCAACTGTTAGTTTCAAAAGAAAATCGAAGCTAGCGTAGAGCTCAGGGCCCTTAGGCACCACAGCACAAGGACAGGTCCCTGGGGTGAAACATGCAGCAGTTTGGGAGCGTTATCAAGGGCAGCAGTTTTACATCTGTCTCAGCAAAGATCTGGACCAGGTGGGGAGGCCAAATCCCTGCAAATTTTAGACACCCACCAATTTATTTTGGTATCGTCTGTCGTATAAAAATCTTAGTCTCATTTTAAATAAAATTAGTTGCTTGACTGTTTGGCTAATTTGTATTTATTTCTTTTCAAGCATTTTCAGTGACTTAAAGTTTTCTCTAGTTTAAAAAGCAAAGATTTTTCCTTTTTTACTTCTCCCTCTTCTTTCTTGTTGCAAAGCAAAAGTGAGAGGTAGGAAGAGCAGCTTTAGAGATTTTTTCTGCACAGGTTAGAGGAGGATAAATCAGGCCCCGTACTGCAGAAGTTAAGAAAGCAAAATTCCTCTCCCCATTGAAAACAAAGTTCTATCTAAATCTGCTTAAAAGGCATGGAAAGTGCTAGTTTTCAAGGCTCCTTAACCAAAAAAAATTAAAAAAAAAAAAGGCAGACGTTGCCAGGCTTCCATGGTGGCCTATTTGGAGAGGGCTGATAATGTGAGGAGTGGTGGCCTGGTCCCTGATCCCACAGCCCGAGGGGGCTCCAGAACCAGCCTCATGCCCACAGTTGGGCCCAGGGGGTTTGTGCATCGGGCAGGGACACCCTGGGGCCACCCTATATGTGAGCCCACGCCGTGGGCCCTGGCTTGGCCACGCTCAGTGCCGGTGCCGCCCCACATCCCTGCGGCCGCAAGAAGGATTATTTTTCCCCTTGAGTTTTGGTCCCAGGAGTTGCGGAGCGCAGAGGTGCTTTGCCAGGGAGCCAGGCACAGGGGCTAGGACAGAGGAGCTGCCTGTCTCCTCCCTACCCCTCTACCAAACACACGCAGAGCTCGGAGGTGGCCACATCCCTGGAGGTGCCCATCCCAGGGAGCCTTTGGAGCAGAGCCCCTTCCCTGCATGCAAGAGAGCTTCATCATCATCATCTTCATCGTGCTCATGGGGGCTAGCGATGGGATTCTGCCATTCCCCTGCAATCCCCCCGCCCTTGTCCCCCCCGCCCCGCTCCGGCGCTGCATCCGCGCGGGCCAGGCCTAGGAGCAGACCCATTACGGGCACGTTTGAGACAGATGTTAAAACTGGCGGTGTGTTAGCCAGGGCCTCGGGGGGTTGCCTGTGGTTTCTGCTGTAGTCATGCGTGCTTCGTTTTCAGATAAAAGAGCCAAACTGTTTCACTTCTGGTATTTCCAGCCGCGTTTGGATTTATCTGAACGGAACCAGGCATTCCTGCATTTGAGTGTGCCTACCTCTGCTGAAGAGCTGGTACTTACTAGTTCTCTCCCCTTCCCTTCCCCCTTCCCTATTCTCTCTCTCTCCTTTAGGTCCTGGCCTGGCCTTCATTGCCTACCCGAAAGCCGTGTCCATGATGCCGCTGCCCACCTTTTGGGCAATCCTTTTCTTTATTATGCTTCTGTTGCTTGGACTGGATAGCCAGGTGAGTGCGTTGGGGACGAGAGATGGGGCTGAGCACTTCAAATGTGGCACAGACCGCAGAAATCTGTAGGGTGCAATCAACTGGGTGGCCACCTTCATTAATACTCACTGTAATTAATAACAAGGAGGAATGTGAGCGCCAATGGCTGCAAAGCGCCAAACAAATGCAATTTATAAGGTGCAAAAAGCACAGTTTTGGAGGAGTGTACCCAGGGTAACTTCACTACCTGGTAGAGGGAAAATAAAGCAGCTTCTGTCATCAGCTCTCAGAGACCCTGAGCAATTTGGGGTCCTGCTGACTCCTTATGCCAGTCCCAAGTGGGCCAAGGAGCATCTCAGGACAGCTCCGGCTGTGCTAATCACACACTGCTGTTAATTGAAGAGCAAGGGAAAAATCAAAAGTTCAGGGATTTAGGCTGTTTTTCCCAGTGGTTGCTTGTAGAAATGTTGGAATAAATAGCACAAAAGGACCCTGTAAATCATTTCTAGATAGTCCACTTACAAGGAAACAGATGTGACCAAGGTTTATGCAGTGACCACGCGTTTGAAATTGCTTAATTTTGAGGGCAACAGGCAGCTTTCTGCACTCAAATGCAAAGTAACTAGAACACCAGAACTCCAGTGACAGGGGCAAAGTATTTGTTTAGA
>JAUBOD010000743.1:2969242-2982423 GCA_032353885.1 Nothura maculosa
AGGCAGCTTTCTGCACTCAAATGCAAAGTAACTAGAACACCAGAACTCCAGTGACAGGGGCAAAGTATTTGTTTAGACTAAATCCTCTCCATATGAAGAGAGCTCTGTAAATTGATTTTTACCCATTTCTTGTGCACTTGTCTCTTATATTTTTGATATTCCATTTGTCCTAAATTGATCTTTGTGGCTTAATTTTTGAACTGCAGTGAATACCTTGAAATCTCTCTGAAATGAATATAGAAGTATTCAGAACTGTGGTTCAGCAGCCCTGTACTTTGACAAATTAGAAGCTGTCTAGTAGTTTTAAAAAGCTCCTGACTGCGTAGAATGATTAAAACTAATTGGAGCGCTTAATTTCTCTCTTCCAACCCTCCTTTTTTGTTGTTGTTTTTGTTTTTGGAGTGCAGTCAAGCAGGTTTCCGGAATGCCAGAGAGGTTTAAGATCAAATCAGACCAAAGGAAATGATTGCATTAAAAACAAAAAGCCAGTTTCAGAAGTCACAGTAACAAGATAAAGGGCAACAAAATCTGATGGCCTATTTTCAGAGTGGGTTGTCATCCCTAACAGGGCTTCAACTCCTAGTCAAAAAGGATATAGTTAATACAAGGCACTGCTGGGCACTTCAGGAGCAATCTAGATACTGGATAGAAGAAGGCATCTTGTCCTGAATAACGCTGCTTCGTAAATGCCCCATGATAAAGAGCTGATCGTAAGATAATTTAGCCACTGAAAGTGAAGGTCAGCTCCACAGAGCTGCCTTGGCTCCCCTTGACAGCCTCATGTTTTCAGTGAACTCGATGCTTTTGCCTTGGGTAGGGTCCAGAAGTGAACAGGAGGGGTTGCACTGACGCCTCCAAGCTTAGAACCTGGCCCGGGAGAAAGGCAGGACTTGTCCGAATGATCCCTCCCTTCCTCTGGGTTTGTTTGAGAGGAGCTGAGCAGTCCCTTTCTCTGCAAGAAGACAGAGCTTCCATTCCAGAAACTTTAAACCTTTACTCAAATCCAGTTTTGGTTATTTGGTTAACACAAAGTTACATGTCTTACATAAAGTTCAAACAATAACTAAGCAACAATACAGTTATCACTGACTACATAAATTCAGGTTTTGGCTAATCTTTGGCCGCATTTTTGTTAAATCTTTGTAAATACCAAGTCTGTATATGAGAAATACAGCAGGAGATCTGTTATCATTGGGCCCCATAGCCTCATTCAGAAGTATTCAAGATGAGAAAAGATCACCTATTTAGCATCAAAGCCTATTTTCTACTGGCTGGAATTTATCTAGTAAAATCAAGAGCACAGTTATATCTACTTGTTGAATTGGCCAAAATAGTATCTGCCTGCAAGGGGCACATCAGAGAAGGGACGGAGAGGTACTGGCCCAGCTCAGAACACTTAGGCATTACTGAGCCTCTTTTCCAGCAGATATCTCATTTTTATGTGGCACAGCTGTAGCTTGAAAGCCACATAAGTGCCTTCCCAACGTCCAATTAAGTTCCTTTCTCCCTGTGGCTTGCATTTGCAAGCCTCTCCAGGAGTTCAGGAGGATGCTAGGGAATGAACAGCAGTTCTCAAACCTGTTCCAGGCAGAAAATTGCTCCCACACTTTAACCATTGTGTTTTAAGGAACAATTTCTGAGTTATTTGTTCAGAATAGTGTTTTGTTTAATTATATGACAGGATAAAATGCCTGGTGGGCATGTTTTGAGTCATGTTTCTTTGTTGTCGTTTGCTTCTCTAGTTTGTTGAAGTTGAAGGACAGATCACGTCATTAGTTGATCTGCACCCATCCTTCCTAAGGAAGGGTTACCGACGGGAAATCTTCATCGCTGTAGTATGTTTCCTTAGCTATCTTCTGGGACTAACTATGGTGACTGAGGTAAGTTACATGGGTTGTTTCAAATATTCCTCATTTTTGGTCTCTGTGGAGATGAATTTACACTACAAATCAGACAGGGCACTAATAGCCACTCCAAAAACCAGCCTCTTTAGATCTTCACTACCCCTTTCATCCCTAGTTCTGAAACTGTTTTGAAAGGGAGCTAAATGCTCCCCCCTTTTCCACTGTCAGGAGGAGGGAACTGAAATCTCATTAATTTCAATCCGATCTAAGGTACTAATCAACTTCAGTATGAATATTAACATCTGGCTGCAAATGATGAAACGTAATGGGACCCTTCGGTAAAGCAGATTAAAATCCCGTCCAGTGCATGCAGGGAAAGAGATTTTAATCTTAGTTACACAGATCTGAATCAGTTATATAGCCTTGGATTTATTCTAGTGTAAACAGGACTGGAATATGTTCCAGTGGCTGCACTGCCGTGATATTTATCTCCAAAATAAAATTCAAGACAGATTTTAAAAACAACTGGAAGAGGACAACTGTGGGAGTTAAAATAGTACCTGTAAGAGCCATGCCTAACAAAATCATGTTTTGTGCAGGTATATACAGTTCTGTGTGGTGAGGGCAATGGGTCTAGCAGTGCAGTAAAACGACAGATGAAAACCAGTCCTTCCACTTGGTTCATAAATGAGAACCCTCCTGATGAGCTGACTTGCATTTTTAGTCTTTTCAAGGCATTTATGTTAAGGACGTATTATTTCTTTGCACCATTCATTTCTACAAATGCCCATCCTAAAAATACTTTTAAGAAGGAGAGACTTAAGTGTTTCAGTTGATTATAGCAAGTGGCTTAATTTTGGTTAATCGTATTCTCGTTCAGAGTGCTTTCTATAGTAAACAAGCATATTCTCTGAGGATGGTGATGCCAGGTGTTTGCCTTACCTAGTCGCTTGACATTTCTGCTTGTTAGAGAGCAGCCATAAAGATATATTAGCAGATATTACCTGACATAAACAAGTGCCTGGCAAGCAGCATATGCTGCCCACAAACTTATTTTACTTGGAGCTGGGCCTAGAGTGCTCAGAGTTTTTTCCTGCTGGATCCTAATCCATGATATCTCTCTTTTACAGGGTGGCATGTATGTTTTTCAACTCTTTGACTACTATGCAGCTAGTGGTGTATGCCTTTTGTGGGTTGCATTCTTTGAATGTATTGCTGTAGCCTGGGTTTATGGTAAGTGTGAATCCTTTCATCTAATACCTTTTGATGAGTCAGTGACAATTTTGCCAGCCAAATCGTTAGTCATTCCACAAGCTTCTTCCCAGCAACAGATTCTTACCATAAATATAAATTTGCTGTCACCTCTTGGAGGCAAATTTGCATCTGGGATCAAGCCAATCCTCAATGCTTTTCACACACACAAAAAGAGGAGTTTTTTTCATTGATTATTAAGAAAGGCGCAATTAAGCATTTACATGTGTTTTTGGAGATGAGAGTTGAAAGATTGGCCAGCCATGAAAACTTGTGTTTGTCTCAAAAAATAAAATCCTTTCAAAGCTGTCTGCAGTGGTCAAGCCAGCCAAATAGAAAATAGGAAAAGAAAGCCAAGGGAAAGTGTATTCTGTCATTTCCAAGAGATGCTGATGGCCAAAGCCTGACAGTGGCCCCAGTTGCTGCCTGTGACAGTAGTTTGAGAGAGATCAGGAAAGTTTGCGATTTGTGACTGGTCATTTCCCTAATTCTTCACTCCATCTCCTTAAAAAAGAAAAACCCAAACAAAACAAAATCTATGGAAATTTGATCCAAAATGAAGATTTTGGTTTTGGCCATTTTCATCTGATCCTAGAGGGCTTCAGATGAGCATCTTTCTTGGGCTTAATCCTTAGAACAGTTCACTACCTTAGTCCATTTTTATATACAGCATTCTGAAAAAATATTTCACTGTCCATGACAGGCGCTGATAATATTTATGATGCCATTGAGGATATGATTGGATACAGACCTGGTCCTTGGATGAAATGGAGCTGGATCGTGATCACACCAGTTCTCTGTGTGGTGAGTACTGACTCTTTAAAGTCTTCTGTGTTGCAGCTTTGAGCCTGTCTTACTACTGCTCTTTAGTGGAGGGCTGCTGCATTCAGAAGCTTGAACACAGCCTTCAAAGACACGACCTTAGTCAATATTAGCTGTTAATGTGACATCTCTCAGCTGTGCCTGTGCAACGTATAGCAGACTAATTCTGGGTGTATTTTTCTAGGCAAATTTAGCTTCATGACACATATAACTCACTCTCCAAAAGCACTCACTGCACTAAAAACAGGACTATGAGGCCATTTTAATGGAAAGATCTGCATAGTCTGAAGCAAATGCTCAGCTTGATGTATATCATTTGCTGGGGAGAACATCCCAGGAAGCTCTTTGTAATGTGTTGTTTAGTCCTGAAAAGCCTGAGCAAGGATGCTTGCTTCCCTGGTTTAAGCTATGTTTGTGTCTGTCAGCTCTGCCTTTCAATGCTTGGCGTCCTTAGGGCCAGCAATAACACTAGAGCCCAGCTGCTTTCAGCATATTTTAAGCCTCCCTTTGTTTTCCTTTCTTTTCCACACAGGGGTGCTTTATCTTTTCTTTGGCCAAGTACAAACCGCTGACCTACAACAAGGTCTACACATACCCAGACTGGGCAATCGGCCTGGGCTGGGTTCTTGCCCTTTCCTCCATGATCTGCATCCCTATGGTGATGGTCATCCGCATCATACAGTCAGATGGGTCACTCATTGAGGTAAGAACCACCCTAAGGAGGCTGCTTATGGGCACAGAGACTGGTTTGGATGTGGGACAGTGAATTTCAGGCTGAGTCAGGGTGGTGGGGGATTCTCTTTGCACTAGGCTTCTTCTCCAGGTGATTTGCTTTAACAGACACCAGGAAAAGAGGTCCCATGTTTAGGTGAAGTAGCCCTCACCTCTCCTTACTTTAAGAGAATGGGCTACTTACAGGGTATATGGACCACAACATGCTGCCTTCCCTCATCAGCTCACTAAGTTAGACCATAACTTGACCAGACATCTAGCTTTTGTGTACAGCTGTCAATACAGAGAAAGGGAGCTTTAACTTGCTCTGCTTTATACAAAATAAATGCAATAGTTGGAAACCTGCATTTGGTCCAGGTAGGGCAAAGTTGGATACCTCTGCTGGAACAAATGCAAATAAGACTGTTAACGATCACCTGTCCTTTTGGCAAACAGTGGAAGCAGAACAAATGCAAAGCCTTCTGTGCTCAAATAAACACCAGATGATTTTACTTGCCTTCCGCGTGTGCAGCTTTCAGCTTGGCCAATTGTTGCCTTCATGTGCAGACAAACACTCGAAGACTCTGTGTGATTCACAAGCCTGGCCATCACTCTAGGGTCTAAATAGAAGTGAGGCAATGATGTGCCTCACTTTTTAGCTTTTTCTAATGAATCAAATCAAAAGACTGGATCCAGATTCCCCTTAGTTTTGGAAAACTTGGTTCAGATTCAGACTTGACATTGCTGATTTGTCCAGGTTTTCGTGCAGTCTCTTGCCTTTCACTGGTTCTCCAGATCTATTTTCAGAAAATTTTAGAGGTTCTGCAAGAATTAAGCTTAGCATTTCTCATCTGAGGTTTCAGTTTAGTTTTATTTTCCTCTAGTGAGATGTTCTCAAATGCAGAGAGGATATTGTTGGAGGAGAAAGTGGGATACTTTGGGTGAGAAAAAAAAAAGATGGAATAAAATGAAAAAGGAACATTTCCTGGAGCACAAATACTTGAATTTGCTTTCCTCCAAGTGTTAATAGTCTTTTTCAGCCACAGCCAGAACATTTTCTTGAGTGTTTATTTTCCCCATCTATCGAGAGACAAGTCTAGAAGTAGCCAAAGCACTCCACAAAAAGCATGTTCGGAAAGGGAAGAGAGTAAACACTGGTCAGATGCCATTTAGCTCATCCTTTGTGAAGGGAGATGTAGGAGAGAAGTTGCCGCTTGGCCAAGAGCTGGTGGACTGAAAGGCAGGGCTGTTTCTGAATGAGGCAAAAAACTCGAGCAGCGGCAGCACAGAAAACGCAGCGCCTGGGATGCTCCCTGCCCCTTCCCATGGCCTCTGGTCTTTCCAGCTTCCCAGCCTCAATCAGGATGTGTTTTGCCTTCTCACCTTGGCTTCCTTTGTGTTTTGCCTTCTCACCTTGGCTTCCTTTCTCCTTCCAGAGGATAAAAGCAGTGGCTGCCCCCAAGGAAGTGAATCGGTGGTCCAAAGAGACGGAGAGCGGCACCCCGTTCTGCCCCAATGGGACGTCGAATGGCGGATTGATCAAGCCAACTCATATCATTGTGGAAACCATGATGTGAGCTCTCTCTGTGAGAGGATAAACCTGCTTTAACTGCCGTTTACTAACCATAGATTCTCATAGGACCAGGTTTACAGAGCTTTATATTTGCACTAGGATTTATTTTTATTTCTCACAGAGAAAGTTATTTTTTGTGTGTGTTTTTTTTTTAATATTTTGTAAGGTAATCACAGCAGATGTCTCTCTCTGTAGAGGGAGAGCTTTCATATCAGACTAGACATATTACAGGAATTTACTATTATTGGGTTTTTTTAAATATGTATATCTTTATCTCTAAATACTATACACCTTACCACTTGAATTGATTGTCTTGCCAGCAATATATTCAAGTTTCAGAAAGCAATTTTAGGTGCTGGTATGGTTGGGAGCAGGGTAACCTGCAGAACACACAGGAGGAGCTCTGTTGAGAGATTGAGGGAAAACAGAATACTGTTTCTAGAGAATTTTCAAAGGTGTAGTATTTCCACCCTCTGGTTCAGTTGTGGTAAACGACAGGCTTCAGGGTCCCGTTGGGAAAAGGGTACAGTTCCGGTTCCATAGTTTCACATGTTTTGCATAGTCCCTGAAAAAAAGATACAGGAGGAGCAGAAAGACTGAGAAGGAGGCAGAGAAGGTGGGAGTGGAAGGGCTCGCAGCCCTCCCACCCGAGCACCGTGTTGGGACCCCGTCATCACCCGCCCAAGAGCAGGAGTTTAGGAAGGCGATTGCTGCATTTGGCATGGTTCACTTTTTCCTTTTTTTTTTCCATTTTTCACTTAGGTGAAATGCCTGCTGTTTGTGCATGAGTAAGGAGGTTGAGGAGCTGCTGCTTAGTTTCCAACACGGCGTTTTTAGCTGAGGTATCGCTGGTGTAAACTTGAATTCTGCCAAGAGAGACTCACAGGCTGCTCCGGTGGCAGCGCTGGCGAGGAGCAGCAGCTGTGGTCACACGTTTGCTTGGTCTTTGGTTTGCTTGTTAAGTGTTGGACTTTGGTTTTCAGGAAAAAAAAGGCAAGAAAATCTCGTACAGACTCTGACCGTTCAAAGGTGACACAAACCAGATCATTCCTAACAGGAAGAGCAAAGCCACTCACCTAAGCCCCACGTAACTCGCATTTGTAACAGACACGTCAGCAATAATAGCAGTAATGAAAATAATAAGCCAGCAAACAGATGCTTTTCATCTGTGTATCTCAGAAATACTTCACCAAATACAGTAACCTGGAGTTGCTTTATTTGCTTGGGTGTTTTGGTTGGGGAAATTTAAGGACTAAGTGCCCTGTCCCATGTTACTGAAAGGTAGCAGTGGATCTGCATGCAGATTGCCCGGTCTCCTCCCCTGTCTTGGGTTAGACTGTAATCATTTGGGCTTGGGTTAGACTGTAATCATTTGGGCTTGGGAAAAAGGCTTGCATAGGCCTCACAAGAAGACCGAGAGCTTAAGGGATTTTGAAGCAAAGGAAACACAGAACATGAAAGATCCTTTTACTGGGTCCCAAAGAGCAGCATACTGTTCAGGTTAGCCTAAGGAGTAACCACTACAGGGACTGTGGAAAAGGACGTGCAGAAAACTGAAGTGAGTAGCTAATGCCATGGGGATCTCCTGCCTGAAGACTGTCCAAAGGATGGACAAGCTTCCTCTCCTCTTTTTTCTTTTTTTTTTCTTTTTTCTTTTTTTCTCTTTTCTCTTTTTTCCTTTTTCCTTTTTTCCTTTTTCCTTTTTCCTTTTTTTCTTTTTTTTTATTCTTTTTTCTTTCTTTTTTAAATAAATGTAAACAAGCTGTGCTGGGAACAGGTCCTCTGGAGAAACTCTGCCTTGCCTTGTGGGCATTGCATTTGAGGGAGATTTTCTTTTCCTTCTTATGATACCACAATTAGGCCAGTCAAAGGTAGATAGAGGGAATGCTCCCTCAAAGCAGGGTTTGTATCTGCTTATTTTACTGCCAGCTTAGGCTGTCGGGACAGGCTTTATCATTTAAACAGGAACATATCCAGTTCTTAACATTCCTATGCAGTAGTTTTATTTTTCTTTAATGCCTCATGGACTAACTGGCCACAGCAGCACAAATAACTTTGCGATTCACTTGTTGGTATTACTGTAAAAGAGAAGGGATGGTTTAAAACTAAGAGATGGACCAAAGCAAAGAAAAGAAAACCCCCGCATCTGTACTTTATTGTTCCCATTTATTTTTCTAATTTTACCTTGTACATGACTTTTAATCAGATATCTGAGAAACAAGTCAGCCACTACTGTTTTGCTGTTGTTTTCTTTTCTGGTTGCTGGATTATGAGAGTTATAAATTAAACTTTTCCACGGCTGGAGATGGCTAATATCGTATTTTACCTGCTGGGCCAGTGGCAAGAGCCATCCCAAGGCCTGGAGGAGCTCACTGGAGAAATTTTGCTTTATTTTAATTTAAAAAAAAGCTTTAACTGTCAAAGGCACAAAAGCGGAGTGAAAGGTAACTCGTTAGGGGCTTTGACTCGGGCTCTTCTGCTGGAGTCCCAAGTAGGGCCCGCACTGAACAGGCACCTTTCCGTGGTTAAGATGAGAGTAGCAGGTTGGGCATCTAAATTAATGGTTTGAGGAGAGCAGGTGAACACTGATGCTTGATTTTTTTGTTTGTTTATTTGTTTGTGTTGATAAAACCGCAGCTGAGATTTGTTTGCACACGAGTTCCGTGCTGTGTAGCTGAGACAAACTCTAGTTAGGGGGGAAAAATAAATGGTTTGGCTCCGTGCAGCAGGTCTCTGGTGAATGAGGTGGATATGGGGCCATCTCCCGCCCCGAACCAGAGGGTGATACTACACCTTTAGAAGCAAATAGAGAACCAGAACCCAGCCCCGTTGCGCTGTGATCTGTGCCATTCAAATCAGTCGCTTCCATGTCCCGCGGGAACCGTCGTGCACATATGCAACAAGGTGGCCGTGCAGCTCCCCCGGCCCCTGCGCTGCGGCCGGGCTCCACCCAGAGCAAATCCCGGCTGTTGGGGGAAAATAACCCCCTTCCCCGCCACAAAACAAAAGATTCTTTTTGTTATCTCTGGGTTTTGAGTTCCATTGAGCATATTCACCATTTTACAGTTCTGGTTTTTTTTCCTAACACCTTTTTTTCCGATTTCTGACTTTTTATTTTTCTTGGTGGTAAATTTGCATTTCGCCGTGATCTGCTGCCAAATTCATTCAAAAGTAATTTTTTAAATATGTCTGTATTTTCTACCTATTTATGATTGCAAATACAACTGATTTTTTTCCTAATTTACTTGTTTAAACTATTGTGACCTATTTTACCTGTTTTATGTAAATGAGGAACTCGATATTAAAATATCATGACTAGTCATAGATGAACTGCTTTGGATCCAGGGAAAAATGCGTTTAGCTTTTGACATGGAATCTTCAGAACCAAATCACTGAGTTTAAAACCAGAATTAAGCAAAACCATGCCACATTTTCTCACATTTCATGCACCTTTGTATTCACAGACGCTTCTGAGCTTGGAAATGGCAGGTTTTCAGCAGTATTTATTTCTAATTCAACTGAAATCAGGAGATAGTAGACATGGCAAATGGATCCCACATAATTCCCAGTGCTGTTCCTTATCTTTTTCAGCTTTCCAAACTATTTCTCAGTTCACCTGTCACTAGTTATGATCTCACCGAATGGGCATCTATTGTAAGGGACTTTACCAGTAGTCTGTATTTCGATATTTAAGCAGTATGATTTCATAAATAGAACTGTTCCGTTGTTGTTGTTGTTGTTCTCATTTTCCTTTTTATCGGTAGTTTTCCTTTTCATCTGGTCCAAAACAGATCCGCACACTTAGAAAAGTCCTCTTTAAAATGTGAGATACTAAGTCCACGTTGCTCTTGCGTTAGAAAAGACAACCCCAAGGCCAAGCAGCTGCTCCGTGCCCTGGGAAGCAGGGCCAGGGCCGGGCCCACGGCACCGAGACCGGAGCGGCCTTAGGAAGGGCTGGCTGCAAGAGGAGGGAGCAGCAGCAAAATGGATTTTTCCTGCTGCTCTTGGGGGAGAGAGAAAGAAACCGGCTGCCCTCTGCACCCTCTGCACCCTCTAGCAAACCGTTTTTTGTCATGAGGCTGTCACGCTCGGGCTGGAGGCATCGTCCTCTCACCTGCACGTGCGACCGGCTCCACGTTCCCATCGGGACATTGGACAACGCAAGCAGAGCTGCAGACACGGAGACGTTTCCATGGGCCAGGCCCTTTCCTGGTTTCCTCCCAGCCCGGCTTTTCTTTGCTAAGGAGCCCTGTGGTGTCGGTGAGGTGCTGCTGGTCCCACTTGGGTTCAGAGCTCCCGCCGGCTGTTGCCGGCAGCCAGTTCCACCCGCGGGAGAAGGATTTGGACATTTCTGAATAACTGATTCTTCGCTTCCACGTCTTGTGGTCGCTGCGGGATCGCAGGCGGAGGCGCAGTGTATATAAGGTGTTACATAAGCTGTGTATTGAATGGCGTGGACAAGTTAGCTCAGCAGCTCACGTATGCTTGGAAGAAAAGATGACGCTGACATCGTACCCAGGAGACTCAATGCAAGTCGTTCAGTTTCAGTAATAAGTAAATCTGTGCTTAAGTAGGAGATTAGGTGAAGTCTTCCACCCATCCACACACACACAAATAGGGACATTGCTTTGGGTCCTAGGGTGTAAATTGAAGCCGTTCAAGTTTTGCAGGCCTAGCCAGGATGTGGATTGAGAAAATTTGGCCATTTCTGTCCTGCAAAGAGCCTGTGTGCCGGGGAGCCCCAAATCCCTGGGAGCCCCAGGGATGTGAACACCCTGGCTGGGATCACGGCTGCGCTGAGGAGCCGGGAGCAGGGCCGGAGCTCAGGATGCTCCTGGACGGCTCCAGTAGCTGCCCTGGGCTCACGTCCTCCCGGATCGGCATCCAGAGCCCTGGGGTGGAGGTGGAGATGATCCAGGGCTGTGTGTCTGCATGAGCAAAGGCCAGAGCCGCTCGGCAATTTAATTGTTTCAGTCAAGGATGAGCTGAAGAGAGAAGTGTTGGGTTGAGGCCTTCCTGTAGGTGGCTACAAAACAAGCTTAACTTGGGAAACAGCGACGCCTAAAACCGGCATTAAGGCAGACGAGGCCGCTCAGCCGCACACTTCGGTGTCACACACCCCAACCACCGCTCACATCAGTGCTCAATAAAGCTGGATTTGCCCAAGGAAAACACCCCAGGGAGCCCCTGCTGGGCATGGCTGGACATGGCCATGGTCACCTCACCCTGCCATGGGGCGTTGATCTTTCCAGCCTTTCCCAAAATAAATCTGTTCATGGACAACATTTCCCTGATAAAAAAGAACCCCCTTCCCCCCAAAAAAATCTGGATTTGTGTCTGTTAGCAAATTAACAGTAAAAAACCCCGAACTTTTATGTGTTTTTGATATATTTTTTTTTTCAATTGTAAGTACGTATTGGCTGTTTTCATCTGTTTGAGGCCTAAAATGAGCTGGAAAAGCTTCAGGAATGCTTTGAATAAGAAAAAATAAGAAATAAGAAAAAAAGAAAAAAATATTTTAAAAGTCAAAATTTTACAGGTTGTAAAAAGTGAAGAATCACTATCACCCTTCCAAAAAAAATAAAAGCTCCCAACCATCCTGCCTTGCAGCACAGCCGTCGGTTCTTGGCGCTGCTGCTGCTTTGCCCTCAGTTGAAATAATCAGAAAACCTGGCAAATTATTTTCCAATAAGCACCAAAAAAGCCCCAGCCTTAGAAGGAAGGGAAGACGAGCCCCAGAGGTGCTTCCTTCCTCAGCACAGCCTGGCTCCCTGGCGCAGCCCAGGCAAAGCTGACTTGAGAAATTGGAAGAATAAGTAAGTGGGAATGGGAGGGAAAAAGAAAAAAATGCAGAAATTCCGTAAAGCTGAAGAGCAGCGTGTGTGTCTGGGGGAAGGCTTCACTCTGTAGCCTAGTCCATGTTCGCATGATACATATTTTCCTAAAGCTCTTGCATCTGCTTCTGCAGTCAAGCTGTTGCAAAGTTTATTTTTAATTGCTATTATTATTATTCACTATATACAGGAAAAAAAAAAATGAGAACAGTGGCAAAATTGTGGTGAGAGGCTTAAAAAAAAAAAAAAAAAAAAAAAAAACACCCCCGCCCGAGGGCCCGTTGAGCGCCGGTCCCGGCGCTGCAGCGTCCGGTCCTGTTGGGAAGTGCTCGGTGTTCAATAGGATGTTGTTTTCTCCAGTGTAATGTTGTGATTGTTACCTGATCCGTTCCCAGGGGCTTCACGTTAACAGAGGTGGTCCATTTGTTTGATGTCTTTGCCTAAAACAAACAAACAACAAAAAAAAATCAGTGGGTTTTTTTTTTTTTTTTTAATTTCAATTCCTAGCAACTGTGACTACAGTAACGTGATGAGTAGCACATGAGACAAGGAGGCTCCTCCAGCGATGTCCTTCTTAAAGCTGCCATCTGAACTTTTTAAGAAATTTAAAAAAAAATTAAAAATATTTTTAAAACATTTTAAAACTTTTTTCTGTGTGTGTGTGTGTGTGTGTGTGTGTGTGTTCCAAGAAGGAGTATTTGTATTTGAAACCAATCCTGGAGTGTAATTTAATCCTAAAACCCTAGCCTTTGTGTATATGGTAAATGTTTGTATTTTGCAGTTTCTGTTTTGCTTTTTAGATAAATAAAATGTATATGGATATTTTTAAGTCATCTTTGCTTTTTTAGATGAGTTTGTAATCACCTTGTAACAGAAAATAAAACTTTCCTTTATAAACCAGATGTGCTCTCAGCTGTTTCTGTTAGGCCATTGAGTCATTGCCCTTGAATTTTAGACCTCTGTAGCGTGTGGTATGTGTGGTTATATATGTGTGCGGGGTTATTGATATGTCTGTGTGTGTTTATATAGAGATATATGTATGTATGTATAGATATATATGGATATAAGTATGTGTGTATATATATATATATATATTTATATATTTATTTGGATATATACACACACACATATATACACATAAATAAA
>JAUBOD010000743.1:3002696-3021434 GCA_032353885.1 Nothura maculosa
AATACAGACAGTTTTCATCCCAAATCTTACTGCAGTTTAAGACAAATCTCTAGGGTCATCATTTCCTTGGCTACTGGCAAAACCCAGACCCTGTCACTGTGGCTTGGACTTCCTTCTATTCTTGTTACTGGGCTGGGTATTTTGCATTGGGTTTGGCAAATAGAAAATCCTGCACTCACCTATGTGCGACGCTGCCCTTCTTAATGTCAGAGATAATCAAAGGCTCCCCTGGCTTTCTGCTTGCTGCTGCAAAAGATACAGACAGATACTTGAGTCTGTAACCCAGGAAGGAGATAGCTAATGGGGAAAAGGAGTTAGAGAAAAGGGAATTGATGTTCCTTTGGCAAAACAATGCTTACAGTTGAAATGTGGCTTCCCTGGAAGCCACACCAGAGTGGGAAGAAACAAATCCCTGCAGATTTGTGTTGGTTACTGTTTTCTTTGGTCTCCTCCTGAGCAAGGGGAAGCCACATTATGGCCAACAAGAGACAGGATTTCCTCATCCCAGCACTGCTAAATGGCCTTCCCCTCATATCTCTAACTAGAGGCAGAGAGCAAGTCTATAGCAATTAATCGGCCATCCCGCAGTATTGCTGCCTAGGGAATACCAGCTCTCAGTGCTGGGCTAACATAAACCTCCCCATGGTCTTGCAGTAAAGTGGGTTTGAAAATTTTCCAGGTGAAAAATAACCCATGGTAAAATCCACAGTGGCTTTTTCCTCTTGGTCCAGTTCCCCAGGCCGCTAGCTCATGCAGTCACATAAATCACAGCATCAGGAGCTTGAGGTTTCCAGCCCTGTTTTCCTCTCCCGGCTTTACAGCCAGATCCAAGTATCATCTCCTGGCACATCTGCATTTTTAAATTTGCCTCTGTGACCTGCTGCTCTCTTGACAAACCCAAGAGGGGTTTATGTCTCGACCCCCCATGCCCTCTGTGCCATCCACATGCCAAACGCGCTGAGAGCATCCTTGTCACCCTGCCTCCCTCCTCCTGCCTCGCCACGGGAGCTGCATCATCTCTCTTAAAGCTGACGGTGCTTCTTAGCAAAATCCACCTGGGAAGGAACAAACCAGCAAGTGTCTGAACACAGCCAGCACGGGTCAGATTATATATTAATATCTGGGAAGTACGTGGTATCAATCACACATGAGCCCACCAATCTGGAGAGGAGTCAGAGAGCGCCCCAGAAAGTCAGGGAGCAAAGGAATAAACACTTCCTCTTATTGACATCTCTGCCTTCCCCATTCCCAGGAGAGCAGCACAAGGCAAATCATTTTTTTGTGGAAATAGGTCCTTTCTCAGATGGATTTATATTTTTGGCACGTTTAGGAGCCCAGAAGATGGTGTAAATCTGCACCAGTGACTAGGAAAAAGCTTCACAAACCAAAGTTGGTGAAGCTGCAAGCATGGGAGAAACTCCAAATGAAAACACGGCTCCACAGTGGTGACAGGGCAGCAATAAAAAGGCAAATTGATCAATACTGTTATTTACTTTTTATAAATTGCTTTCTGTCTCTCACCACCTCTGCTAGGGTTCTGGCTCACTTGGCATTTACTCTATGATGGATGAGGAGGGCAGAAACACATGTCCATTTTGTGTTTTTAATGGAATGCATAATGACTCCTATTGGTAAGTTATTCCCCTCCAAGGAGCAGCAGCCCATAACTCAATGCCTCAACGCTTCTACCAGTTATAAATGTCCTCCGTTATTGATCAAGCTGAAGCTGCATTCTGCCAATGTACAATTGAACAAATTGTGATAATGTCATAAGAATACATTTATGAAAGCAAACATTTATAAAAGTGGGGAAAAAAACTCAAAATCTCCAATAAGTTCAAACTCAATATTTCAGGATCGCTAAGCAATGGGAAAAGAAATAAAAGAAAATCTGAATCAATTAAAATGAAGCAGCAATGAAAATCAAATCCCTTCAACTCAACTTTTGCTGGTGTCATTTGTTGGTTTTAGCAGCAGGCGCATGAATTACCAGGGCTTGCAGCAAGCAGGACTTTTCACACCACTGTGGGCATATTTCCTTTCAAAAACTCCGGGTAGCAAAAACTGGACAGAATCACTTACTTCCATAAAAGCATCTTAGCAGAAAAGTTGTGCATCTCACTTGGAGCTGCAGGGAGGGCAGGGGGAAAACGGGGACCCGCTGCTCCCTGGGCTTTGCTCTGCCCCGTGCCCACAGGCTACATCTGCTCTGCTCACAGATCCATCTCCTTGCAGGGATAGTGATTCCCCTCCTTAAATGATTTAATCAGTTATCTATGTACCCAAACTCTGCTTTTATCGCCCACAGGCAGTTATAATAGCTACTCCTTATCTGTAGCACTTCACACTGAGGGCACAGGGATTGATTTTTTTAGATATATAAGGGTAATTCTACAACCATGTTATATAAAGTATTAATATATAGCCCAAACAAGTGCTTTAAGCAGGAGCAACTTACTGTAAGGTTGCTTGTTTGGATGCTAATGTTTGAGACTGGTGTATTTATCTGCTTGGGCAGAGGTAGAGTGACAGCATGATGATATAATTCACTAGAGGTCACAAGGAAATAGCCTCTGTGGACTAATATATGAAGACAGAATCAGGATTCAATTAGCATTTCATACTTGCTACCATGTTTTCTGGATGGTTGGTCAATAAGCAGCCAACTATTTAGTCTTTTGCTGCAGTTTTGGCCTTGATCCAGCATAGGACTGAAATATATTTTAAGTTTATATATACGCATTACTTAAATGATGTGCTGCAAACATGTTCAGCAATCAAAAAGATCCAATCTTTTCTATTGTTAAAATATGGCTTTGTAGCTGATAATGGTTATCTAACTATTTTAAAACTGGCGGCCACTTTTCATTCTCTTTTTATTCATCAGTGATTCCAAAATATGCGTGAAAACAATTTTTTAAACAAAACTCACATGAAAATATATTCAACAAAAAAACACATTTGAAGTTTAAATGCATTGCCAAAACAGACCCAATTTAAGTGAGACTCCAAAAATGAGATCTGGCACTCTTGCTGGTAACCTGGAGGCCCAGCCCCAAACAAAGACTAAGCTTTGAAGCTGAAAGGGGATGAAATCTTGGCCATGCTCAAGCCAGCAGGATTTTGCTATCAAATTTAGCACCCTTTGGTCCTTATGGTTTTAATGCTAATGCTAGAAGCAGGAGATGAGGCTGGGGAGCCCAAGGCAAACGCTGCCCCAGCTGTTTCCTTATGCTTCTGCTTGCCTGCTACTCAAATGTTTTCACTGATACTCCACTGTGTTCAGTAAGTGTTTTGATATCTTCATTAACTGGAACTGCTACTAAGCCAAATGTTTAATATTGCGTTGTTATTTCTTCATAGTACTCTTGTAGCACAAACATGAGAAGCTGGGAAGAGAGGGAGAAGAAAGAATACAAGGTATAAAATCATTCCCCTATCAACATCAGTATCATTCTTGAGAATCACTCTACTTGGACAAAATGTCCTGCACTTAGCTCATTGACTAATCCTGTAAAAAAAAACAAAAGGTAATTGCAAATAACTTATCTCTATTAATTAAACCCAGGTTTAATGTGTCCTTAGTGACTCTATTCCCCAGACAAAGCTGAGGTCATGCTCTTACAGGCTCAGACATAAGATCCCATTACTGCAGTTTCACAGGTCGCTTTGTTTCAGTTGAGATGCCCTAGCTGCCTTTGGGCATGGCAAATTGGACATAATGCAACTTGGCTTATCCAGCAGGGGAACTGAGATGAGTGATGTGAGACTAGATCACATTTGCCATAAAGAAAAAGTTCACAAATGTAAGGTTTAGCAAGGTCTGATGTTGGACGGAACTATGCCTAGATGACCTCTGCACAGTGTCCTCTCCAAAGTGTCCAAAAGGTCTTTCAAATGAAAAATATGCATTAGAATGGAAACCAAAGTAATTAAAAGGAAGTCATGTGAAGGAAGACAGTACAGAAATGAAAATGTTCATTTGTGATGTTCTATGTGCCCAGCAACTCCTGGGAGAAGGTCTTCCTACTCCATAGTCACATTTAGTCAATGCAGTGCCTTTACCATGTAGCAAATCCTGCCAACCAACCCCTGGTCCCTAGTTGCCCTCAGAGGCCCATCTGCCTTTTTCTCCTTCTGGCAGTTTCTCCTGTCTTGACACAAGTGGCAGATTCCCAGCTAGGTGCCACGTCTCACCTGCTCTCCTCCCTCTGCCTCCTTCACCTGTACGGATCCCACCCGAGACAGGCAATTCCTTTCTAAAGGAACATAACGTAGCTGTAAGCAATGAAATAAAAACAGTATTACTAATAATACTGTCATCTGTGGCACATGCCCGCTGTTAGGTTGCCCTATGGAGATGCATGTTTCTCTCCTACCCTCCTGGTGCCCGACGTTCCCTTCAGTTGTCCATTCTTAGAGGAAGGAACCAACCACCTAATTTTGGTTGGAATAAATCAACAGCATTGTAAAACCTTCCCAGGGAAGCCACACATCATCTTTTTGTCCCTTCTAGGTCCACTGATGAGCTACGGTAGATACCTGTAGCTGTTGTAACCAATAAGTAAGGTCTGAGCAATACTTACAGCTGATAGTAATTCCAAGCTCGACACCTCTTTTCTTGGGCAATTTAACATGGAAAGTACCACTGCTGGGTATGACAGACTCTGCAAATCAAAAGTAGCCAAAAAAAAAAAAAAAAAAGAGAATAACGTTATCAGTTACATTGATAGCTTCTATGGAACCAAGAAAAATACACCCACAAACCTCAGTTTCTACAAACAGACAGCAGTTTCAGCTCCATCCTTGTTTCAAGGCCATAAATTAATACAAATATTATTTTTATTAATGGAATGTATTTGAAGAGTAGGTGGCTTCTTCACCTATCCAATAGGCTTAATTTAGATATGTGGTGACAGATAATAAGCGATTTATGAAAGCACTAAGTAAAGCAATCTCTATCTCGGAGCACATCAGAAAACAAGAAGAAATGGAAAGGGTCTTCTCACAGGGTCTTCTCATCTTTCCCCCCAAGATCTATTGAAGACCTCATGTACTCATGTGCACATAAGGCTTCCTATAGTTGAGTAAAATCATGCAGGTTGTCCTATTGGTGAAGAGGAGCACAAATCTTTTGATAACTTACCTGCAACGTCAAATTCAATTTCAAGCACCACTTTGTTGGTGAGTGCAGCATCACGCAAAAGCTGGTTGGCTTCCTCCATGGTCCCATCTTCGGTTGCGATGCCGTTGATAGAAAGGACTCTGTCTCCTACTTGTAGCAGCCCACATCTGCAGTTCAGATAGGAAAAAAAGGGATAGGGGATGAGGAGGCAAGAGAGGAAAGGAGGAGAGAAAGAACCCCACAACCAACTATGAGTTACTTTTGTCAGGCAAATTATTACATGACACACAAAGTGGTGACAAATCCTGACGAAAGTGGCCCCAAAGAGATGACAACACGTTCTGCAATGCCTGGCCCCAGCGCAAAGAGCCTGTGGAAGACCACAAAGCCATGTGGTTTGCTTCAGGTTTAGACACACTGGGCACCTAACAATCATTTTTTGTCATACTTGATGCAACTTCCAAGAAAATAAAACAAATCCTCCCTCTCTTAAAAGTCAACACCATGGCCATGAAATGAAAGTGATAAATGCAAGGGCATGTGCCCTGCGACCGGATCTAATGGTACACAACTCTTTTTATGCGTCTGAACCCGCTGGAAGCCAAACTAATGGCACTGAAAATTGCACTGAGTCCTCTGTTTAATACATGGCTAATACTGAAGCTGCAATCCAATGAGCTCACTGAAATGTCTCAGTAAATTGGATAATCATTTATCCCTTGTAATTGCATTTCTGGAAGCCAAATGTACATTGATACTGTTTAACTGCCTTGAAAGGCCAATATTATTCCAATGTGATAGTCTGCCAATATAACTGCAACCAGCACTTTGAGCTTTTGGTTTAGACCCTTGTTCTCCAAGAGCACAAATCAGCATTTTTTTCACTATGGAAGAAAAACGCTGATTGCAAAGCTATGTTGGAGATGTGCAGCACAGTTTGTGTCTCAAGACTCCTCTATTTATAAGCAGAGCTTTTTCACTGACCAATTCTCCTCTCTCTAAAACAAACAAACAAGTGACCTACTACAACCCTGGCAAGATGATCCTCCACATTTCTCTCCACAGCTAATCTGAGCTGTCTCCAAAGCAAGTGTTGCCCTGGACTGGCAATGGGGCCACGGCTACTGAGCTTTTCCCTTTCCTTCCACACTCTCCATCAGTTGTTGGCTACAGCCCCATCTTTTTCGGTTTTCCACTCAATATCTGTCTATAAGGCCATTCATTTGAATCGAACTTACAGAACTGTTGTTCATCCACCATTAATGCAGGCTACAGACAGCTCTCCAAAACAGGCTCAGGGATAAGGGAAGAAGCCTAAGGTCCACCTCTACTTTTGGAGTTGTTTTGCTACAAAGGCTCCCCAGAAAGCATGGAGCCTTCTCCAGAGGATCTTTATTTTGCTTCTGCTTAATGATTGAGCACTTCCTTTGCCTGCCCTCTTTTAGATGTCAGCTTCCAATGACATTTCATGGAAGACGAGTTCTTTTTTATTTATTTTTTATTTCCAGTAATCATTCCAACCACTCTTCATCATTCACACAGGATTCAATTGTAAGAAAAGATGGTACCATGGCTTCTGGTCACATAAAGATAACATCAAAGGCAACGGATAGTGGGTGTATTACTCACCTCCAAACAATGGGATATCAATGAAAGGTCAGGTTAAGAGAAAACACACAACAAAATTCAAGAAAAATGAACAAGCACAACAGCTGTGCCTGTAGCCCATCTAAAGCTGAGATACGAGCCAGTCTGGAGACTGCCTACAGACACTGTTTTACTGGTAGGGAGGAATATTCTTGTGATATCTTTATGTTGCTGAGTTCATGCCATCCATGGAAAAGTGCTGGTTATCTCATGAGATGTAAATTCTCAAGTGTTTGTTCAAGGAGATTTGGATTAGGACAGACACATTTATACTCCACAGAGTATAACTGAATTTGCTCTTGTGAATAAATGCTGCCGATTACATGAAGTTTAATTACAGTCCTCTCCTGGACTTGTAGATATAAAGACACATATATACATTAGAAAAATTCAGCTTATAGGCATGAAGACCACGAGGTGTATGGCAGAGACATCTCCTGCAGCGCTAGAGCTCTTTTGCTGCAGCCACGATGACTCTTTTAGAAAGAAAGGACTAACATCTGCAGGCCACAAGCATCACTTCATCATTTCAAGGTCACATAAGGACTTGACCTGTTTTGACACCAAGGTTTTGGCCTCAGGGGCTCGGGGAACACACGTTACTTTTACATATCATCAGAGCAAACCACTGCCACCTTCCCCACCACAGCTGCTTTTCTGCAGAACAACAATTGCTTGTATTCCTTCATAAGGGTAGGTTTTCCAGGATATTTTACAGCTAATAGTTTTGTTAGGTCAAAAGTATTTTATTTCTTTATATACTAGCCTCAGTTGATCATGGTTGCTTAAACTCTGGCCTTGCACACTTACAAAAAGATGTGTGGAGTGAAGCCACAAATGCCTGGCTCCCTTGGGGAGGGTCAGGAGACCCAACGTGTCTTGTTAGCTCTTCAGAATACCTTCATGGAAACCATTTTCCTAACATCATGTGCCTTTGTGCTGAAGCAGTAACCTCACAGCCAGGGTTCTTGCTGTCCTTTCTCTGGATTTGCTGTGGGCACTACACAAACTCTCCAAATGACTTCCCCAAAGAGACATGTCTTTCAGATACACAGTCTAACATTTGAGCTCATAAAGCACTCTGAGATTGCTGGAGGACCTCTGAGGTTACTGGAGAACAAGCGATTTCAAATCATAAGTAACAAGAACACAAGCACCTTGTGGAGTGCAAGTCAGCCCTACGGATGTGTTTGAGTTCAGAACTGGAAGGTCTGTCCTGTACTTCAGACCCTGGCATTTTGTCATGATGTATTCCCTTGGTCTCAAAGATGGCAGTGAAGCAGCTAAAGTGTCTTGCCAGACACATAGAGGTACAAGGTCAAGCTTTGGAAGACTTGAAAGCACTGAAGATCTCGCTTAGGTCTCATTAAACATCTGCCTGGTCACTGCAGCTGTGGGGCAGCAGCTATGACTGTGACCACATCACTGGCTTCAGAAACTGATGCACTAGCAGGCCCTTGAGTTAGTGAGTGCAGGTCGTGTGAGTGCACATCTGTGTGTGCACATCTGTATCTGGGCCTCTCTGGGTAGGTCACACCCTGAAAAGCTCAGAGCTTTGCTGGCAGCTTTAGCCAGCAGCCTAACTTCCCTTTTGCAAGCTCTTCATACCAAAAAGCCAGGAACACAACGATCAAGCAGCTCTGAGCAGAGTGAAAAAACATGTAATGCAGTAGACAGCATTGATTTTGGATACCTTTACAGAAAAGCAAGATGCACCACCACTGCTGTCATTGACAGCTGGGGCAGGACAGACACAAAATTATGGAAAAGCTGTTTATGTTGCAAGTCACCTAAGAGAGGACTTCAGGCATCTTGTCCCACCCTCACGGCTGATAACAGGGGCTGAATCACTGTCTCATTTTGAGCCCAAAGGCTTCATCTTGCACTCAGCAAACAGCACAGAATGGGGAAGGAGGTCTTTTAGAAGCCATTTTCCTGTAAAACAAATCACAGGTCAGGGAAATGAGAGCTTCTGCCTGAGCCTGCCTGTCGCAAGCCAAGACAAGGCAGCCACTAGACACGAGGCAGTGCAGCTTCCTCGGAGCGACGGGGACACTAATCTCCTCCTTGCACTAACTGCAAATCAGTGCAGCTCATCCACTTTGGCAAATGGTAACAACTGAGGCACAAGAGACACCGTAGCCCTGTCCCAGCTGAGCACTCGGCCTTGCAAACAAGACAGAAATGACTCTGATGTCTTGAGTTGAAGTTACAACAAATCCTGCCAAGGATAGGAAATAAGGTACCTAGCAAGGACAGAGCAAATGAGCTCTGCATGACAGCGAGAAACAAAAAGTGAAGTGAAAACTTAAAACTGCCTTTTCCACCTCACTGCAAACCTACCACATTTGTCACTTCAAGCCTGGGAGGAAAGCATGTTTTACCACCAGCTTTACTGCCAGGGAGAGGAGCCAGGCTAAGAAAGGCAGAAATACACTGCAGAGATCTTAATCCCCAAATCAAATCCATGCTGCAAATGTTCCCCACCGTGAGAAAGCAGAATAAAGCAGACAGGAGAGTGTGAATGCTGCTGGGTGGGCAGCTGAGGGGATGCACAGTGTGAGAGACACATTAGGGCCAGGCAAGCCTGCACCAAGGGGCTTTGCTTGTGCTCCAGGCTTGGCAAGAGGCTAAAGAAAAGCCAGGCGGATTTCCGCACGCCTCCCCTCTCCCAGCACGGCAGGCTGTGTCACCACCTGATTTCTAAAAGGGCTTTGGTGCTTTGCAAGCAAAAGTTTCACCCTGGCAATAGAGGATTAAAAAATAAAATGAAAGCAAAAGCCACCACTTTCATTTTGAAATCCTGTTTGGAAACAAAGAAAAAATGGCACAAAAGCTCTTCAGAATCCCTCCTAACCTGCACCACGCGGGTACCATCCACTCCCTCTGCCCTGTGCCCGTCCTGCCACCTGCCCTCACAGACCCCTGTGCCTCTCACTCGCCCTCTCCCACCACTGTGTCTGCAGCCCTAGGTGCCACCACACAGCAAGGACTGGCATTTTCCCATGCAAGTGCTTACCCTGTCATATGAAAACACCATTCTTGATTTCCTAGTGGGTTTGCTCCATGTTTCATTTTCCCCATCTGGATTGGGGATGCCAAACCACGAGCAGGCTGACAAGGCCTGCGCACATGTCTCCTTCCAAGGAAGGTGGGAACAGGAGTCTAGCACCTCAGACACCACCACGCAGGACAGATCATCAGGATAGATCAGAGACAGGAAGGGAAACCTGCCAAAGCAGCTGGCTTTGGAGCTACTGCAGCTCATTCAGGAGTCCTCACTCCTCCCTATTGCATCTGCCTAGAGCAATCGTCTGTCCTTTTTACCCAACAAGAGCTAAAGCTGCACTGGGATCTGCTCTGTTCAGTACTACCCTTGGTGGAGGCACCTGCACCGTGCTGGCACACAGGCACCCAATCAGATGTGGATTGCAGCTAGCAAAGGCGCAGGAAGCAGTTTAGCTGAGCTGAGCTGAGGCCAGGCAGCTGCCAGGGGGGCTCTTGCTCCTAGGCCCCAAACTAGCTTTGCAGCTGGTTGAGATATTACCCTGATTACACTACCAGGAGATCCCAGACACGTGAAACTTGGCTAATGGTTAAAGTGCCTTTTTACACAAATAAGAAGGCAAGAGGGCAAGAGGAACATTCGGCACTTGCAAGCCCAGAAGCATCGTGGACAGGCTCGCTCCCTTGTAGGGAGGGTCTGGGCAGACAGCTACAGGTATTAGCACTGCACCCCTGTTTGCTCTTTGCACAGGGCTTGTGGAGCTGAAAGCAGGAGTTGCTTAAATGCAACATCACCCTGCTCTGAACCATCAGCATCTTCTTCAAGGGTCTGAGATTGGCTTTCAAGCCTGCATGTGCATCTGGGCTCTGCTGCAATGGACCTTGGCAGGAAACACCTCTCTGGGTCCTCATGTTTACCTTTTTCCCAATTCTACATCACAACAAAAGCTTTATCTTTCATCAAAAAGAAAATGGGAATGGCTCTCTCATACACACAGACACACGCTCCCTTCCTCCTCCTCCCAGAACAGCCACAGCCTGGTGCCAAGACGTTCACCTGGGATACGAGGGAGGCCGTGGTCAGCCGACGAGTGCAGAAATGGCAGTGACAGTAAACCATGCCCAGTGAAGAATGGGAGATATTACAAGGATGATAGTAAATATCTAAATGAGCCTCTGAGGAGAGAAAACAAACCAAACCATGAAATGTTCATCAGCAGCACCATCAGCATCCAAGGGCAAGGTCTCTAACCTCTCTGCCGGGCTGTCGGGCTCAATAAAACGGACGAGGGGTGGGGAAGACAGGGTTTCAGTAGCAAAGATGCCTCCCTGGAGCTGAAGTCCAAAGCCATTCAAAGGGTCTCCCCTGAGAACCACCTCTGTCGTTTCCGTGTGGACAATCTGCCCGCCAGGACCCACTGTGCTAGAGGCCAGCGACACTGAAAGGAGGAGAGAGGCAGAAGGTCAGGGTCGCCACGGCCCTCGGTGGGTGGCTGCAGGCATCCCTGGGGGTGGCCAAAGCTCCTTGCAGGGTCACCAGCAGGAGGCAAGGTGGCAGTGCCAGCGCTTGCTGTGCTGTGCAGGAGAAGAGGGCAGTAGGGATGGACTTGCAGGGCTGAGGAAGAACGAGGCCCACGCATGCAGAGAGGAAGGATGGAGAAGACTGATAATGCTGCAAAGCGAAGGCCAGGGTAGGAAGACAGCAATAAAAATAAAAATTAAAAAAAATACATAAAGGAAAAATTAAAGGGAGAGAAGCTAAACCTGTTGCATCTTCCTTCATCTTGGAAGCACATGTGTAGGAAAGAGACTGCACTGGCATCAAGGCACTAAGTCAACATATAGGTCTGCTCACAGATCTTGGTACAGCTGTGGTGCAACAGTGAAAAAAGAAGAGGGAGGCACCGACGGGGATGGGATGAACAGCCCTACCACCCATTCCAGGCACCCAGCCAAGGGCAACTAGGAAAGCAAGGCAAGCACTGCACCCCTCCCAGGCATCCCAGCCCATCCCCGCTCTTACACGAGCTCTTGTGCTCCTTCTTCTTCTGTCTCCTCCTCAGCATGGTGGTGCGGGGGCTCATGGGGTGCGAGCTGCGAGGTAGCGTGTTGGAGTTCTGGCAGGGGAAGCCTTGCGCGTTCATGGAGGGAGACGAGAAGTTGGCCGCAACCAGAGCTGTGGAAACAGAGAACACGTTGCAGGACACACACAGAAGTGTGGCAGAGCCACAGGGAAACAGACTCCACAGCACTACTGAATTATTATGATTATAATTTATTATTATTACTATTGTTGAATATTATTATTACTGAACAAATCAATTTGTCAACCAAAATGTTAGACAACTAGAACTGGGATGTGGTTTCCTGGGGGGAACAGACAGCACCTGAAACACATGAACTAACATTGCAGCACTAATGAAGTTTAAATATAGAGAAATGTAGCTTGGACTTGAACCATTGGACAACTGTGCTCCTCTGTCTAGTCACTCACATGCAGTCCTATGTTTGTTCCCTAGCTTACCGGCCTAAGATAGAGGTCAAATTGAGCTGAATGAGGTAGAATAGAGTCTGATTTGTGAAAGTCATGGGTTTATGAACATATTTTGAATTAGGCACTAATGGCCACCAAAAAACTTCTGAATTGTACAGAATTGGAAGAGGGGCAGTGCCCCTAAGGTGCAGCTGAAAGAGCCCGAGGGGGAAGCAGACCCTGCTGCAGCAGTCACAGCCCTCCTGTTAACATATCACATGGCACCAGTGCTGTGCTGCATACCGTGATATACCACATTCCTGTTCCCTTCTTTCATACAGTTTTTTACATTCCCAATTTTACACAGCTGCATTTTTCATCCTGTAACAACTCATTTTTGTCCCGTCCACACAATGGGGCACTAATGGGGTTGGGGATGGACACGGTTTGGCTCAGCAGACGACCTTCAGAAACCAACTCAGGTTACAGGAGAAGACACGAGGGACACTTGGCTACAGAGCTGGCGCTGCAGGTCGGGTTGCAAAGGGGATGGAGGGCACAACAGAAGGGGACACACGCAGGGACGCGCGCTCGGGGTTACATTTGCAGTAATCCTGGCTGGCTGGCTGATTCCAAGTGGGCGTCTTGCAGTGGCCGGGGTGGTGGGTGTGACAGTAGTTGACACAGGGGTCCCAGCAATGGTGATGGTCGCTCTTCTGCACTTTGACTGATGGCATTGAGGGAACAGAAATCGCCGCAGCGGGGAGGAGAAAGGAGAGAAAGAAATGGTAAAAAGCACAAGCCAGGAGCTGGGGTCTAGTGCTCATACCTTCCTCCTGCAGAAAGGACAGCCTTATGTTGGCTCAGGACAAGTCAGAGCACCACCATGATATGTCCAGTACCAACAATGAGAATGAACATGTCAGTCTCCTGCATCAACGGCGTGACTGGGGCACGCTGCAGCACGTGGATGTCACTGACACCTGCAGTCTGTTGTGCAGGGTGCAGATGCTCCCTCTAACCACAGGTTCCCCGCAGAGGCTGTCATCGCTCCCAGGGAGTCCTCCTTGCACTGCTTCCCACCTTGCTGCTCCTTGGCTGGATGCCTCCCGCATGTGCCAAGGCCAGTTTGGAGCTGGCTCCAGCGTTTGACTGTTTTGTGGTTCCTGTGGCCAGGAATCCACTGCAGGAGGCACACAGGGAAAGAGAGGAGTAGTACAGGGTGGACTGCAGCTCACGAGAAGAAAAGGGATTTCACCTACTGCTGCTAAGGGCAATTATACAGGCTCTCCTACCCTGGAAGAGAAGCCAGTGCTATGGCCAGGAGCAAATGAAAATAGGGCACCAACACAGCAGACTCTCTATTCAAGGCCACTTCACTGTTTTAATCCACAGTCCAGCGTGTTGGCAATAATCTGTCTGCAGCACAACATCCTTCACCCAGAAACCCCTTGTCCCAGGAATCATGGCCTTCCAATATCAAGCCTCAATGGCACAAATCTCTGAAACGCATCAGCAAGCACATAGCCAGACACAGCCACCTCCTTCTGCTCTCCTCAAAACTCCTTTTGCTCCTTGGCAGCACAGGATTGATTCTGATTTCTACTCCCAGCAGCGCTGGGTTCTCGCTCCCGGATCCCTGCACCCTGCTGCCCGCATCTGTTTCCTTCCTAGAGAAATTACTAGCTAATGAGCAAGATGGCAACAGTCTTTTTCATGAATGGCATCCCCTGGCAGAACGTCACTGTAGACAGGTTTTAACCCAACAGCTCTTAATCTTGCAATGGCTGAAACCCACTCTTCCCAGATAAGATCTGTTCAGGTCTGTGTTTCCCAAGTGGATGTAATTGCAGACAGTGACAGCAGCACCAGCTCCTTCTGAAGGTGCAGATCTTGGAGAGGGACACACTTAAACCTGTGGGTCCATCTCATCTAAAGGTCACCTGCTCGTGACTTTAACAGCAGAAATCCAATTTGTGAATGTGCATCAGAGACATCGAGTCATTGAGGTCAGCTTTGACCAATACTAGCAATTATCTCTGTCCCTGTTAAACAGTTAGTGAATTTAGCGTTTAATCTATCAAGCTCTTCAAAGGTTCCTTTCCAACTCTGAGGCCTCTATCTTGTGAATTCAAAAGAAAACTCACATTCAGAGGGCTTTTAAAAACAAAAATCAAATTATGCAGCTATGTCTACACCAAAAGGAGAACGTTAACTGTCCTTAGACTAAATACTTTGAGCGCTAGGGACACAACTTATGGACATGTAAACAAGATCATTTAACTCATTTGTAATAATTAAAGCTATCTCATTTGTATACAGATTGCTAGCTCAATCTTACACAACAGATAAAAGGCCTATGAAACTCAGATGCTGCTGCACAGAGGGAAGAAAATGGATTTTGGACATTTCTGTGATAAAACCTACAGCAAACTTCCTGCCCGTCATCCTTGCCTAAGGAGACCCATCCCTCCTGGGTACCATCCACCCCCTCTGATCTTGGGAGCAGAACACAAGATTCCCCACAAGCTCTCCAAATGCCCCAAGAACCAAGGAGAAGGCAAACTCAGTTTGACAAATCCTGTGCTTCAACATTAGATCAAAAGGACCCAATTTTCTCCTGACAGCCAGTAGTGCTGAGCAGCTGCAGCTTCAGATCTCTCTCTCCACATACTCAATAACTAGATGTTAATTACGCTAGAATCCACACTTAAAAAAAATAACATGACAACAAGCTCCATGCAGGCCCACCTTGGATGGACTTGCTAACGTGAGTGGCAAACAGGAATTTGCCCATGTAGCCTCCTCTGCTCAGTTGTTTTCCAGGAGTTGGTGTCCCAGGTTTCAATCTCCTGCCAGCCAAGAGAATCTGCCTTTGCAAGGCCCATTTTCCCTTACTACCCAGGTTTGCTTCTACCAGTCTGTGGAAAGCAGCTTGTGGAATTAGCACATGGTGTCTAGAGTGGACCAGGGCATTAACGGAAGGCATTAGGACCAGGACATTAATGGAAGAAGGAGAACAGTTCCTTTTAACAGCCATTGAAAAAGGATTTTAGCTTTCCATTTTATCCTGGGCACAAAGGTCAAGTCATTCTTCCCCTTTGTTAAACTGCTTTAATTCTGCACAAATTGAACTAGACATGTATGAGATTTATTTCCAGACATGAAGATGTTGTTAGATTTTATGTTCTACTGCGTCATGCTGAAGAAGTGTCATGTTCCCAAACTGCCCTAGAAGAGGACAGTGACAGTTGTGCTTGGGGCTAGTAACAGATATGAATAAAATGTATGTTGCTGAGGGACATTCATCATCCATGTAATTGGAAATGGTAGCCGAAGAGGCTGGACTGACTAGTTAATGCCTGAAACACACGATTTGCAAGACCACCAACATGCACTGTATCAAAAGTGCAGGCAAGCCCCACAATAAACCAAGCAGTGCAGAGATTATGTCCTACCAGGTTTAGATGAGTGGTCAACTCAGTCTCTTACATGAAAGGAGATGCTAAGGGCAGTCATAAAGATGTTCAACCGGCTCAATTCCTAACAAAGTCTAAAATTTACAGGGATTTGGTGGTTTTGGTTTCATAGTAGCCACTTCTGTGGTTTACCACTGACTGGTCAGACACAGCTGCCATTTAGACAGGCTTCTCCAGATGATAGCCACTCATCTTACAGCACTGCTTCCTATGGGAGTCCAGTGTGACCCTGCCTAGCCACTGACACACTCTTTCTGTAGCTTTACCAAACACCAGAGAGTGAAAGCTGAGCTTAGAAATAAATTTCCCAGGACCAAAGCTGTTTTTCTCTCTCTTTTCTGAGGTACTAAGAAAACGGCTTGCACAGCACTCAGCACTGCAAAGCCCTGGGATTCCCAATGACAATTTTCCCATTCAAGCACAGATGTTACCTTTTTCCCTATTCATGTCCTTGAAGAATGCCATCTAATCACAGGCATTTCATCAAAATATCTTTTTTCTTTTTTTTTTTCTTTTCCTCTACAGATGTCTCTTTTTGGAAGTCTCTTGCCAGCATTTAAAAGCAGTGAGTTTTGAGGGCAACCAACAATGTTGGCATGGGGGACACACCTGTTTCTGGAGGCTTCAAAGGCAGCCTGCTTTGGTGAACAGGTAGTATCTCCAGCTTGACATTTTCTGAAGTGGCAGCTAAAAGCTGCGTTGCCTCTAATAAGGAGCAGTGCTCTGTGCTCGTGCCATCAATGGAGAGAATATGGTCACCAACATGCAACGCGCCACATCTGCAAAGAAACAAGAGGGATAATTATGCACATGGCTGAAATCCATGTCCTTATGGTTGGGAGCAGAAATGTACAAAATGCAGCTGTTCCGTTTCACACAAATTTATTTTTATCTATTTTCACGTTCCACTCTGACTTCCAATTTGAACCTTAGGTTCAAGTGTTGCTGAAATCATGAACCAGAGTGGTCAGTCTTTGAGTTAGTGCTGCTGGTGGCTGGGGAAAGATGTCTAAGCTTCCGTTAATGTTGAAGTGTTCAGCTGTAGCGAGGCAGGACGGCTGAGCGCACACCCAGCCCAGCTCCTTGAGCTCCAACGCAGAATATCCGAATACTAAAAAGAAGTCCTAAGAGGCAGCAGCTCAATGGAGCAACAAGACTAATCATGGCTAGGACTGCAAGGAGGTCTGTCTTTCTGCATCCCAGTGTAAAGGGTGACTAGTTGCCTTGCACAACAGGAAAAGGTTCCAGGGACAGGTTTCCAAAGCAGACTTTGTCATTCCAATGCTCCAGGGCAGCCAGATGAGGATTTTTTTTTTTTACTTAAAATGTGAGCTCAGCTTTCACATGCACTGAATTCCGTTCAGGCCTGGTGAGGAGTGTCCTCTGGCATTACACATTTGGTTTATCCAGAACATGGACATGGCCATCTCAAAGAGTGGGATGGAGGAATGGCTATATGAATGAATATAACTAGTGAGAGTAGAAAAAAGCAACACAGAAGCAAAAAGCCTGTTGAGCTCTGTACCTGTCCACCACGCTGGCTGGTTTGATCTTGTCGATGACAATGACCTGCTTGTTCCGATGCATGGTTGTCGTCAGCGTGATTCCCAGTGTTGAGCCCGGGGTCTTCGCTATCTCCACTAGCAAAGGACCTGAAGCATTTGCTACAGTATCTGCAAAACAAGAGAATATCTGAAGACGTTTCTCACACCGAGTTTCCCATTTCTAAATAGGGAAACAGGAGGTGGGGAGCCCAGTAGAGCTGACTTGCTGCAAGCATCAGCAAACCTGTAGTTTGGACCTCCTACATGAACACCACTCCGCCTCGTATGGTAAGAAGAAAATAAATTCAAGAAGCAACATTGCTTCTGCATAAAGCAGATACGATAATAAAGTGAGCAGCTATAAATGCAATTTGCTCATGGGTTCAACTCCCTCCCACACACACATCCTTTCTGGGGTTAAATAGAAAGATCAAGGAAGCTCAAAGGCAGTGCAGCAGTCACAACAATGATATCATATGCAAAGCATAGAATGGGAGATCAGAAGAATATCTCTGGTTTAGGTTTCTCCAAAAACAATCCAGAAAGGAACAAAATCTTTTCCTGAGATAACCTGAAGTCCTTTGCACAGATGGCCAACTTGGAAGCCAACAATTCTTGGGTGCTCCAGCACCAGCTCTGATGTATCCTCCAACTCTTCTCCACTCCTCCAGTGGGAGCAGGGATACTCTCCCTACCTGCATGCTTACAAAAGCCTCCTCTTTCCCACCAGACAGTACAGAGGTAGCTCATGTTTAAAAGATGCATTTCTGCAATAAGCCTAATAGCTGCTGTAAGTGAGACCATGGAACTCCCACAAAATTGCACCTGTTAGCAGCAGCTTGCACATCATCCCTATTCATCTGTCGAGAGAGAGAGGAAACAAAATCTGCAACTCAGACTGATTAAACAGAAATTCCCTCCACCTCCAGCACACACATTTGCTTCCAGATTGCCCAAAGCTGTTATAAAGAGGCTGCATTCAGGGGCATTGCCAACCCTGTCAGGCACAGACACTTTTACCCCTGTGTCCCCATGAGGCCTCATAGAAACTCAGTCACTGGCTCTGGAGAAGAGTCTTCTCCAAGGGCACGATGCCTCCTCAACCCTTAGTCATTCACAGGAAGCTGTTCTCCTGCAAAGCTCCACTGAAAATACTGATGCTATTTGGCTCTGCATCTTGACACATGGCTCATTCTTGGTCTCTGATAAATGGGAGTGTTGGTGCAGGTCACAGAGGTTCAGCTGCTGCGTGGTCTCTCCTGAGATTCCTTTAAGATGCTGATTCTCCAGAGACAGAAATATCCTTGGTGTGGAGATCAGCCAAGGGGTGTTTGCACTCTGGCTCTGCTCACTGTGTCCTTTTCTTCAGGGGAGAGAGGAGGAGGAGCAGGTCATGTTAAAGCTGCTGAAAAACTGGCTCCAAGTAAAAACAGGATCTATCCCTTGTTGAAAGGGGTCCTGGCA
>JAUBOD010000743.1:3032181-3047123 GCA_032353885.1 Nothura maculosa
CCTGTTCACTGTAGCACTTCATAAAAAGCCGAGCATCACTGATCAATAATTTCCAGTAAACACATAGCATCGAATAACTCCTGTTCTCAATAACTGCACTCCCAAATTGCCCTTCCCAGCAGTTCCGGAGCTGTGAAAGTGCTGAAGTTGGACATGTTAGTTTAAATACTTGTTACAGGAAAACTCAACAACACTTATCCCTGTCCCTATCCCTTTAGTAACTTAAATATAAGTTACAGTAGTTTTCATCTGCTTGTGCGCAAAGGGAACAACTGCTTTGTTCAGCCTCATTCAGGACGATACATTCAGAGCGATCAAAATTGATTTCCAGTTTGCTGGCAGCCCTCTTCCCTCAGCAACAGGATAACGATAGTATTAATTGGATTGCGTGTTGCACTTCACCACCAGGAATGGCATTTAGCTTGAGGGCCTCAGTCAAGAGAAAATAAGTTTCCACCTAATGCAATCTTCAAAAAGGCATCATGTTTTTTTTTTTATTCAGTTTTAATTCTTGTTTCCCCAGCTGAAGTGACTTTCACAAGTGGATGGAAGCCAATGAAATGTTGAGTTGACCCAAGTCTGTACTTTAAAGCGTAAAAAAAGATTTCCGATGAAAAATAAAACAGCCTTGGGTGGCCAAAGGAAGCTCAGGGAAGGTGACGCTTCTCCCGTATGTGGATGTTTCTGCCTGCTCCAATATGAGGTACCGCAACTGAGGCAAAACCCCTCAAGGCAACCGGCCAGCACAGATGTGAGCCCTCATCTGAGTAAGTTGTGCTCCCTGTCTGGACAACTTCAACAGCTCTTGGGAAATGCACCTCAGTGAGCAAAGGAGCAAGCGAGCAGGTTGCCGTTGCGCTAACAACAGCTCCCACCAACAGCTAAAGAGCGGGCGCAGCTACAGCCAGGGCCTAGGAACAGCCGCCCAAGCTACAACAAGCCCCCCAAGCAAGTCATCAGCCCTTGGCCTCCTTCTCCCTCCCAAATGCAGCTGATCATGCTAAAAAATGCCCATCTTTTCCTCGCCAAGATCCTGGAGCAGGAGGGGAAACCGCTCGTGCCTCACGGGAGCGTCCCCAGGGCGCCATTTTGTGCGGCCGTGCACCCGCTCTGCCCCTCCAGCTGCTGCCATCCTATTTTGTCCTTTGTCTTTTCTTTTGTGCCTTTAAAAAATAAAGAATTTTTTTTAAAAAATTAAGAAATGAAGGAGAGTTTAGCTTGCTGTGCTCTCGATTAGCGATTTCTCCTGCCTCACGCTGCAGCTGGCTGCAGGCCTGGCTGCTCAGTGGGCCCAAATGGCAGTGCCAGCCTAAGCACTGAAAATTCATGAACCTCTCCACTCCCTAAAATTGGGAAAATAACTTCTTTTTTTCAGCCCAGGCAGGTTGCTTTTGCAGTGCTGGAGCCATTAAGAGTATATTTTTCAAGCTTTTTGCCTCACACCAAGCGGGCCAAAAAATCTTCAAATGAAAAACCATGAAAGTGGTGATTTGCAGGCAGTTGTGTTAATGCAGGCTCGAGATCTTTTTTGAAAAGCTTCCTGACTACAGAAAGCTCTCAATAAAACTGAGGGCCCAACACTTTTCACACATTAACCCTGTGGCAATCTGCGACAGTAAAGTTCCTGTAAATTCTCTGATAACCTTTTCTTGCTATTTTGGAGTCTTTATAGCACAGGTGGAGAGGAACTCCTAAGCTGCTGCCTTGACAGAGGTAGTCATAGGCTCTCTTTTTCTCTGTGGCAACTGTTTTTTATAGTAGATTTATGTATCTTAGACAATACTAAAAATGAGGGCAAACTTGGTAGAGGAAGGAAAAGGAGTCAGAATAGCATCTCTGTATGCAGGAACATCTGCTTGCATCAGCTGAAGTTCCAGAGGCAGAAGGTGAGGGAAAGCCCCAGTATTCCCTATTGCTGCCAGGAAATTCCAAGGCTGCCAAGCCCAAGGACTCCTCACGCTATTAATTGGCACAGAGTTACAGCAGCCTGCACAAACACCGTCCACCACCTCCACAGCAGCAACAGCCACGTGGCAATAAAGATTTATCATCTCCTTTTTCATGGCTTCTTGCTTTTTGTTTTGGGGAGTGGATTTCCTACCACAGTCTGCTTTGTGATAGAAGCTGATCCAATCTGTGTCTTTTTCTTTCTTTAAGATTACGAATTGGGGTATTTACAGAAAAAAACAAGATGTTCCATATGCTGCAAGACTTGGTCTCCTGCTTTGCCACAGCTGTCTCTTAAGCGGATTCTCTTAGGTTTAATAGCAAGCTTGATCTTGCCTCCCTACCTTTGCCTGCTGAGGAAAAGAAAAAAATATATCATGGACATGTCACATTTAGGCTTGGAAAGAAGATTAGGACACTAAAACCAGTGCAACCTCTGGTGCAATGTTGTGCAAGGGGCAGAACTGTTGGCCGCCTCTCCCTGGAGTGTTTCTCTCCCTTTTTCAGACAGCAAAGCAGGAAAACGAGGAGCAGCAGGAATGGAAGATGATAAACTGAAGAAAAGGACAATGACTCTAATCATCCCTAAGCATCCTCATACATAATCTTGCAGACATTCACGGTACCTGAGGCCTCAGATCTGATCACTTCGCTAGAAGAGTTGTAGGAGCTACATTTTGCACTGCTCCAGCTAGGCTAAATTTCAGTCACATCCTAAATAATAGCACTTCCAAAACTTCCTCCACTAATACACCCTAGTCCAAATGGAACTATGATTATTGCGCTGGAAGGAATTAAAGAAGGCATTAAGGACGTGAAAAGCTTATTTTAAGAGGGGAACAAAACCAGATGATTTGGCTTTGTATTAACGCCTAGTCTGGAGGAAGGTTAGGAAGAAGGGAGAAGGCTAAAGGAAACAGGTTTTAGTAGAAGAAAAAAAATCCTAACAAAACTATTGTCTTTTTGAACAAATACTATTTTTATCCAGAAATCATCTCCCTCCCCATCACTGCAAAAGTTTAAATAAAATTCTTCCAAAAATATGCCACAATAATCCTAATGAACTGTTGCAAACTGACTGATTCACAGGGGCCAAGCGCACACATTACATCACACCTTGTCTGATAGGAAGACCACAGCTTCCCTTAAATTAGGGATCCCCAAGCTTACAGAAGAGTTTAATCCATTTCTTGCCCAAGGCAGTCAACCTTGCAGCCTGTCCGAGAATCCCTGTCAGCCCCTTGCCTTCTCCATAGGGAGCAAATGGGAAAGTCTTGGGTCAAACTCTAGCTCTGTAGCAACCAGCAGTCAAGCTGATTTCAGTAACACCAGGATTTCATTTGGTTACATTTCCAAGGGGATGTGTATGCAGGCACTGGGATCTTCTGATATCACTGAGGTTTCAAGCCAATCTCTGTTAAAAGAAGAAAAAGCTTCCTCGGAAAGAGCACTGATTTAGGACTTCATTATCCCTGCCTGTGTAGGGGAAAGAAAGGGCTTTTTCTTTTCATTCACAGGAGTTATAAGTCTACGTTATTAACAGAGATCACCTCTTAAGGAAAATTGGCATCAGCTAAATAAGATTCTGTGACAATTAGGCCTGCTGTCTGCAAGTTGTTCAAATTCCTGGATTGGTTTAAGATGGTTCCTGCAGAGAAAGTGCATTAATCCAGTGGGAAGACCAGGAGGTAAAACCTTCCATTTGTTTAATGGGAAAAAAGACAGTTGGAGACAGTTATTTTGCCATAGGGTAATTGCTTTCCTTGTTTAGAGAAATGCATCCTAAAACAGTGTTAAGAACCAAAACCTGCTCACACTAACACAAGCTGGTGTTTATTCGCTAGAACAAAAGCACCAGGTTGGCAGCAGAACTCAAAGGACTAAAATTAAGCGTGATTTGAACCATTTCAAAGACCGTTATTCCTTCAAGTCAGAGGAAGCATTTATCTGGAGTCAGATAAAGAGCGGTGGGGTGCACAGGCACGGGTCAGGCAGCTCGAGATAACTCAAATTGCAGCCTCCTGGGAGGGAGTCTCCTAGGCTCAGGATTTTAAAGACATCTGAGTGCTGAAAAATGCAGACAGGCATTTGGAAAATGGACTGTAGTCATGCACCCGACTCTTTAGGCACTGCTCTGCCTTTGAAAAGACCTGTCACTAATTCCCAAGTCCGAGCTACACCTGCAAGGAGAAAGGTCCCAAGAAGCACTAAGGTATCCTCGGCAGTCGCAGTGGATGACACTGTGCTCCCTTTCCCAGGGATGGGAGCACATCCCACCAGCCTCAGTTTCTTCAGGCCTGAAGCAGAGATTTCCCCGACATCTCCTCCATCTATTTGCACAGTATTTTGGCATCCAAGCCTGCGAGTTGTCCAAATTTTGAGGTTATTCAAGAAGGCCACTGTACTTCTCAACTCCCTGTATACACACAGGGCACATTTCATCTCCCCGTGCTTTTCTTCCAAATCCTTTATTCAGTTATCTACCAACCCTACCAAGGCATGTATAATTTCATAACCACCTGCTGCTTTATTCACAGGAAGCAGATCTACAAAAGATACAATAGCCCATTGTTCAACAGAAAACTCCATGTTTTGTTCCTCTAGGTTTTTTTTTTCTTTTTAATAAGAAGCCCAAATTACTTTTAAAGGAACAATTTGTTGCAAGCAACCATTTTCAAGCAGAAATGATGCAGCTAATTATTTGTTTTGCAATAGCCTTTCTGAGACCCAGATATTGGTGCAATCACCCCAGTGTTACCAAGCAGCTTCCAAGGGATATCAGAGCACAGCTCTTGCCCCATGCCAGTTCTCAGTAAGTTGATATAAAACGATTGAGGAGGAAGGTTCCTGTCTCCCCTTGCAAAGCAAGGAGAGAGCATCAGCATTTAGTGAAGCTGCATGAGATCTGCAGTGTTGTGCAAGACTCATTTCAGAAGGCTCTGCAGACGAGTCAGGCTTTGCAAAGGCTTCGCATCAACTTTAACAGGATATTAAACATCTCCCAAGGACTGGTCCAGAGCTGATTCGATAAGAACGAATGTTGGACCAGACGTGAAATGTCAAGATCTGATATTCCTCATACTTTCTTTAAATACACAGCCTTTCTTTGAAAAAAAATCCAAAAAATACAAAAGGGGAAGAAATGAAAAGGACATGATTTAAGGGTCTGTAATCAACCTGCCATTACAGTTGTGTCTTTTATATACCAGACACTGCCACAACACACTGTCTGTCATCTGTTATTGCTGGGGACAGGAGCCACAGAGTAACTTTCCTGATGGGACGTGCAATAGAGTATCCGGCTAGAATTCATTATTAAACCAAGCTCTATGTTTTAGCTTGGTTTTCTAGGAAAATTAACTGCACGTGCTGCTTGTATGCCACCATCTACCATACTTTTTGTGTAAGAAATACAAGGAAGTATTTCCTCCGCACAAAGTGTATTGGCGTAGGAAATACGGCTTCATTTGCTCTTCTGCTCACAGAGGAGCTTATGTTGTTCTTCTAAGGAGCCTAAGGTTTCTTTTCTTCTCTAATTTAAAAGAATCAGGGACTACTCTTTCCTCATTCTGATGAGGATGTGCCTTGTGTGTTGAATCAGGTTTATTAAGAGCTCCCTGGAGGAGGGAATAGGCTGAGTCTTTCAGTACAGATAGCATTTCCCAGATGAAAACTTGACATCTTTCCTTTTATCCATCCTTTCCAGAGCACCTCCTTCAAAAATCCAAAGACCAAAAGGTCCCTATTGCACCAGGGTGTCCTTCCCAGTTCCCTTCTTTCCTAGCACTCCTCAACAAGATCTGAATTTCCAGTGCTAAAAAAGACAAATAAAAAAGGAGAGAGGTGCTCCCTTCCCACCACTTGGGGCCAACACTTTCAGATAGCTTTATCAATTTATATTTATGAGCAAGCCCGTGGCAGAGGGAACTGTGCAGACTCTCATCCCATGCAGGTCCCATTTGTGTGCAGGGACACACACAGTAATTCTGTGCTTGAGGGACAAGAACAGTGCAGAAACCCATTCATTGAGATTATTATTTCTCACTGGTTCTGGTGCTTGAAATGATGTTATTAAAGTTACATTTTCCAGTCAATCTGGCAATTTCTCGTATTAAGTAGCATGGGATGCATGGGGGAGAATCCTGCAATAAGCTACAAAGATGAAAGATTGCTGATATACTGATTGTGTTATCTGGAGAAACCAACTTGCAAAAGTGAAAAATAGAGAGAAATAAGATACTTTTTCAGACCAATCTTTCATGAAAGTTATCCAAGTGAGTAACTGCAGTAGGGTGAGAAATGACCAGCAAAGTCGAAAGCCATTTGCGAGAAAGACTCTCCCTCTCCAGCCACAACCGGGTCTATTCATCTGTGCGACAGGCAGCAGGAAATCGTGGCCAGCAAGGGAATGCAATTCTTCCTACTAACTCCAAAGAAGCTCCCAAGCTGCTTCTTCAACAGGGAGATGGATAAGAAATGCACCTCCTAAATTCAAAGTTGGTGGCCTTGCCATACTAAGTACATGTGGAACAAAATCAAGCAAAAGGCAGCTCTATCACAGCTTTTCATCAAAGGAAAGCTGGTGTCATCTAAACCTTGTGGCCACTAACACCTGCCTGTTTGAAATTCCTAGTCAAAAAAGTGGAAGCAGATTTTGTTTTATTGAATAGCACTGAAAAGAGATGAAAATGAACTAAAGTGGGGATAAAGATGCCCTTTGGGCTGATGTTGACTAAAAAGCTGCCATCCAGTGAAAAGGCTGTTTTCCTCCTTAACAAGTCTGTTCTGTGATTCTGACCAGCTCAGGGCTTGAGACCCCATCCTCAGCAGAAGCAGGAAGATACGGCTGGGTTTTCCCTGAGCATCTTTCTTCCATGAGGGGCCCATTAAGTTGCTCTATGTGTCTCAACAAGTGACACACCAATATCAAGGAAACCTGCTAGGAAAACTAAGTCCTTTGATAATAATGAGATGGGGAAAACCTTTCTTAAGAGTGAAACACATCGTTTCTCTGCTGATCTACTGGAGTGGTCTCAGCTTGACGTGGGCAGCCCCTGCTCCCATGAGGCTTAACAAGCCCTTGGCTCCAGGAGCCCATGGAGGAGTTCACCCTGTCCCTGCCTTGCTCAGCACCCTCTCTCTGCGCCTCATTACAGGAGCTGCTCGGGAAGCAAGACCTGGGAAAGAAATGAGGAATCCAATCTAGGAGATTTGCTGTGCTGGGTCAGGAGGTGGCCGAGATTGATGAAGGATCAATCACGGTGCCAAAAGCAACACGCAAGCCCCCACAAAAGGCAAGAAAGCCAAAAATCTCAAGCAAATGAGGCAACGGAAGAGATGGGCTTCGCTGTAATAACATTTAATAAAGGCAGGAGCCAGGCACCAAGGCGGGGGGTGAGAAAACAGATTTATATAAAACCCAATTGATGCCATCAATACTGGCACGAAAAATAAGAGTCAAATGAACAATGAGAAGCGGATATCAAGCTGTCCATGACACCATTTGTTACTCTGCTGATCTTATCATCCTGACTAGACAAGGGCTTCCAGAGGGGTAATGGAAAATCACTGCACGGTTTAGTGAGGCAGGACCATCATGGTTAAGAGAAGCCTGAAGGCAGGAGGGACTCGCTCATCAGAGCAGCTCTGAGAGGGGTCCATGGGAAGAGAACAAAAGAGCTTGAGTAGAGATGACAAGAGGTGGCAAGTCACTAATTTGTTATCATAAAGGGGGTGTTCAACAGCTCCTACCAGCTCCTGGAATTTCTCATGGATAAATCTACCAGCAACTCTGCAAAGGGGCGACCTCCAGCTGGACCTCCAGCTCGTGCTGAGGTCCCCAAGGCTTGGGCACCCTTTTAGGAGGACTCCAAAGACACCGAGTACTATTGCGAGGCGGCGTCACATGGGACGCCGATCAGTGCAGCAGGCTGCAAATCAGGTGCTTGATGTGGGATTTGCACTGCATTCTGATGCAAAGTGCTCAAATGCCAGTGGGAGTCAAGAAATAGGGAAAAAGTTCCAGACAGCATTAACTTAAAAATAAAGAGAGATTTCCGGCACCCATTTAGACTTGTTTCCAGTTTATCCATGAAGCTCTGCTAAATCTTACTAAGACTTAATTCCCATAAATGTGCTTCTCCCCTCAGTGTTTAGCTAAGTAGCAATGTTTCCAAAAAGTAAATAGCAAATCGTGGGAGTTGGATTATTCATTCATGTGGTAAAAGCCATTATATATGAATATATACAGATGTTCCCACTTCACGACTGATCTAAACATATGTAGATTTTAGACTCTGACACACAAACCATCCATTATGCAACGGCCCGGGTGCGTCTGGGCTGCTTTTATCCTCGGCTGTGTCAGGAGGATTCACAGGAGCCGTGCGAGAGCGGGAATAAGCTTCTATGTTAAACGATTAAGGAAAGTTTAAGCAAGAGGCTTGCTTCAAATGAAAGGAGGAGGGAGAAGAAGAGAAATCAAAGAGCTGGGGAAGCTCAGATTTATAAAGACAACAAGATGAAATAAGTTTCAAAGCTTGAAGTTCTTTGACGCTGGAAGTGATTTGGCCTGACCCCCATCAAACCAGCTCTTAAAAAGCAGCTAGTCCCAGAAGGGCCCGTCAAATCCAGCCTCTTACACAGCAGCCCGGGGTGGGTTGGCTTTGCTGATTCCCTGTCCTGCTGATGCTCAGGGATGAGGACGGTGGCCCATGACGAACACCAAGCTCCTGTGCAGCAGGAAGGATGAGCAAGGCTCCCGCAGTTATCATCGTGCCGCTTTGTGTAGCTCCCTTGGTGTAAACGCTTGTGCTGGTGCTTTACAACGCGAAGAGGGTGGAGAAGCCACTCAGAGCTACAGCAGTTCCCAGGAGGCACGGAAAATCCTGGGGGAATGCAGCACACCCCGCTGCACGCTGGGCTCGGCTGCCTGCTGAAAGGCTCAGGAGACCCTTGGTCCTGGGAGCACCTCTCCATGCACGCAGGAACAGCCTTGGTCTTCTCAGGCTGCAATTGCACAGCTCCAACCCCTACCTTCTCCCACCCACTGCACCAAGAGGCCTGGTTAGAGGGGAACACAGGTCTGAAACACACAGCAGGCAGTTTTACAGCTTACATAGGGTAGGAAGTGGCAAGGAAATCGGGGAAAAATCAGGTGTAACGAAAGAGCCCAGAATATTGAGAAGAGTGATGCAATAGCCTCTCACCCGTCGAGAACACACACCATTAAGCGCAATGCTCCGCATTACGGTTCCCAAATATGCACTTAATTTTGATTCAACAAGGCACTTACGTTAATAAAAATTAAACCCAGCAGGTTCTGTCGAGAGCAGAATAGGTGTGGAGGTTTGTCTAAAATTAGCTACAAACATTAAAATCTCCTGACTACTTTCCCACCTCCAGCAAAGCCCAGGGAGAGTTGCACAAATCCCGGCCCTGCAGGGTCTGCACTGCAAGGAAAAGGAAATTCCTTGGCTGCAGGTTCCTCCTGTTCCCACCTTGCCAGCCTCTAGATGGAGCCTGGATTTCTCCAAGGTAGATTCCAACTAACTCATTTGCATCTGTTTTACACAAATGTTCTTGGGTCTGCATCCGTGTAAAGGGAGAGCAAGGGAGCCGAGCACAGGGAGGAGGGAGAAAGATCAGCCTTGTGAGCATTAGATACAGCAGATCCACGTAATGATGAAATGCATATGGTTGTTCGCTTATAAAATGCAGTGTCACATAAATCTGCTAGGAGCTAATTGCCTATTATAGCTCATGGTGCTGCTGAATGACAACAGGGCTTAAGAAAGTAAGAAATGTAGCGGGGCTCTGCTTGTCAGCCCGAGCCACCGACTGCACAGGGGCTTTTGCTCTACAGCTCCTACAAGGTGACGCTCGTCACCGCTCCGGCTAATGGGTGGGATCCATCTGCTGAGCTTACCTGGATTCAAAGAGGACAAACTGAAGCACACGGGCAGCTCTTTTGGTTTTGTTCATTACTTATAATAATTAATAATGATAATTAAACTCCTCTTTCCCTCACTTCCCCAGCCTCACAGCATCACTGCAGCCACTCAACCATCATGAGGGATGGGGAGCCGGGAGTCAGATCTTCCTCAGAACAGCTCAAGGGCCTGGGTCAAGAACGTCTTTGCTCTATTTATGACTGCCCTGTGACCCTTCCATCTTCAGGCCGTTATCGCTCTCCCCAGACCCAAGTCAGCTCGTACTTTATAGCTTCATCAGGATCTACAGAGGGTAGTCACACACTGAGACTGCAAGCTAGAGTCCTGCCAGCAAGAAAAGCCCAGCTGCTTTCACCTTTCCAAAATCATTTCACCACTTGCACAAGAAGAAATGGATCAGTTGTGAGGCACCAAGAAGTGGAATCACCTCTTCACCTCTCTTTTACGAGGCCATTTTGGGACTGATGCGAAAAGCAAATTAACAATGATTTAACAACAACAACAACAACAAAGACATTCCATCCTTTCCCAGTTTCCAGGTGTTAGGACCAATTTACTTTACAGTAATTTTCATTTCTGGTTGTTTTTTTTTCTCTCCTCACTCCTACCCACAAAATCCTGCAGCTGCCAACTATGCTGGCATCCACAGCAGCTAGGAAACGAATTTCCCTGTGAAGCAAATTCTTCCAGGGTGAACTGAATGAAAGCAGAGCTCATAATTGCACATTACTGAAAACATTTCTGATAAAAAAACTGGGGGAGATATTTTTAACCACATCTCCAGTTGAAAATTGCTGGGAAAGATCTTTTGAAAAGCCATCGTCTCCAAGCATGTAATTATCAGATCCTTGAACAAAAACATACGGCCAAAAGAAAAAAAAATCTTATTAAAATAAAAAAAAAATGGAGATGGCAATTTTGGGGAATGGTAGGAGAGAAATTCGCATTCACTCCTGGCTGATTTTGCACATCTCTAACGTTACCAGACTGATTTGAAAATCCACAGATTAGGAAATTAGGCATCTAAGAACATTCAGCTTGGCTAGTCATTTTTCTTGTTATGATGGGAATTATAATAAAAAGAATAATCAGGAGCAGCCTGTGCAGTCTGACTGTCACAGCCCCCAAATTTCCCTAACTCGCACACACGTCTCGCAACAGGGCTCTGCCACCCTGAGTAGACAGCCGTGCAATGACCCGGGGTCCTATCCCGGCACGGCTTAAGACCACGCACGGGCCTGATGGGATTACTGGCATGCAAAATATTAGGCTGGAGCTGAACTGACAGCTGAAAAGAGCCTTAAATGCTATTATGCCTGGTAGCATTCAGTTGTCAATTGGTGAACCCTGATAAATATTTATTTTTGCTCTACTGCCTCTCCTTCAGATCTGCAACACCACGTCCCTCCTGACTATTATTACTTGTTAGCTTTAATTGTTCCTTTTATTTGTACCACCTACTTGTGCCAAACACAAAGCCACAGGCACCCTCCCCTCCTCCCAGCTCCCCTGAACCTTTTTCTGACTTTTGGCCAGAATTTCATGAATTCCATCTTTGAATTAACTAGATAGCATCAACGAACAACAAACATTGGCATCCAATGCAAATAGCTATTTTAATATTCTGTTTTCCAAAGAAAGCAAACGCTACGTGCCCTAATGTATGCACACATGTTGGCAGTGCATTTATCCTTAGTCTTAAGACTAAGCATGGCTTAACAAAACAGAGAACGTGGTAAAGACACTGAGCCTGGACATGAAGACAAAAGCAAGACTTTATACCCTGCACTACATGGAATTTGGTCTTCTTCATAGGTCACTAGTCACATAGGTCATTCATGCACTTGAGTCGGAGGGCAGGGATGTAAAAAACACCTGGAGAAGGAACCCAGCTGTTGTTGGAAGGGCTGGACAGACGATCTCCACAGCCGTGACACTGTTACTGCTACATCTGCCTTTTGCATTGAAAAATATCTTCCCACCAACAAACATGAGTGCTCTTGAGATGTGCATGAGCAAGAGTTTTCTGCAAGAAACTTCTCTGTATAGGGCAGGGAAAACTGCCTAAAACAGAATCCCTTTTATGCCAGTGAAATGAGTAAGGAAAGTTTGCTGCTTTCCAAACATCTAGACAGCCAGTTCTCACCCTTTGGGAAACAGAATTATTTTGTCCATTTTCTACTGCAAAAAGCAGTTTTAATGGAATAGGTCACATCTAGAAAAGGGCAGGAGTTCATTTCCACTGTGTACATCAATTCAGGCATACTTTGCATAAAAATACAACTGACAAGCAACAAAACTTCGGTGATATGGCCATGGAAATACAAAAGCCATCAGCAGGTATCGCTAAGACCTTGTGCTGAGGTATTGCAAGACTGCAGAGGAACAAAATGCAGTGTTTAGTTTAAAAAAAATGAAAAAGTGGAGAGAGGGTGAAAAACCCACATATCTAGCATCTTATCTTCAGTTCCTGGAACAACTGATCATCTATTAGTGAGCTGATAAAAGAAAATTAGGAGGGCTAATCTCAAGCATGGATCTACCATGAATAAGTCATGCCCACCCAGTTTCTAGAGCAACGTTTCTGGGTGCAATGCAAGTTGTTTTATCTCAGTTTTAGAAAGGCTTCTGCCATGATTTCACATGCTTGATTATAAGCATGTTTTGGAAGCAGGATATAGATGATTATGAAGAACTGATTAGAAAACCACACACTGAGAAAAGTCATCAGCTGTTCACAACCCAAGGATGCATTAAACAGAGTAGGCTCCATCCCAGGTCTGGTAGCAGTCCAGGTTTTCATTACTGACCACGGTAATTGCAGAGAGATTGGACTTACTGAGGTTTTCAACAACCACCAGCTCCGGGGGACTGGAGGTAGGCTGGAAAACAAACTTGGAATCCAGAATGATTCATACCTATTTGACATTAATCTGCGAAAACAAATAAGCAACTCGGGAGAAATGCATGCAAGTTACTCCGCCTGGGCAGGAGCAATCAAACGAACAAATAAAGGCTGGGAAGAGCTATCTAAATAATAGATTCGTAGAAGAGACTCTTCAGATGCTGTGAATCACAGACCAAACACACAAGTCAACAGTGACATGGCATGTGCAAGAAGAGCAACTTCCCTAGGGGTGCTTTCCATGGTGGTTATAGCCTGCTAGAGCTCTGATGTCCAGCTGGACCTCACTGTCAGGGCAGTTTGGTGGCACATCCAGAAGACAAGTGACAGAGTCTTCTACCAGACTAGGGTGAAGTAAGAGGAGCTGTCTATCCAAAAGAGTTAATGTGGAGCCTCCAGCAGGGCTGTCTGCAAGTGCAAGCTGGACGGTCAACAGCATGGACACTAGTTCTGGGCAGAGGAGCATCCCAAACTCAGGGATTTTTTATTCTCTCTGCCCAGTTCTGGAAAACAAAACAAACCAAAACTAAAACAAAATGACTGGGGTTGTGTCCCAGACCCAAAGACATCCCGCTTGCTAAACACGTCTCAGTTTCTCATTCTCTTAATCTTGCTCTTTGCTGCCTCTGAGGCAAAACTGACAAGTGACGCAAGCAGCTGGATGAGTAGAAGTTACATTAAATAATACTATTGTGATAAATTCTTTAATACAAAAGATAAAATCTTCCTTCCTAGAAGATGAATCTATAAAGGCTTTTCTCCTGTTGTCTTCTAGCTCCTCATACCAGCTTTCTTTTCCTCTCGGGCATTTCTCACTATTCGTCCTCCTGCCTGTTTGGGAAGGTGGGAACATCAGGCCCTACACAGGCCCAGCCCAGATCACCAATCTCCTCAAAAATCATGAAGAAGCTGAGATCTATGAATGAGTCACTTGGGCTGGTTATGCTCATTCTGCATATAAAGGATGGACTGGTGAGGATTAAAGTGAAAGAAATTCATATTGTTGGCTCTTGTGTGCAGAGACTCTGCCCACAGAAACTCTTCAGTCTCCTTCCTTGGAGGTTTGCAAAGCCAACCTGGGCAGGATCCGGGGTCTAGGTGACCCTGCTTGAGCCAGGGGTGTTGGACGAGATGATCTGCAGAGCTCCCTGCCAACCTCAACCACCCTGGGATTCTGTGAAATACATCCCCTAGAGCATGAAGGGTTTCCTGGAATGGCCTATGTCGCGGTCAGCTCGCCGTTTAACCTGGCAGAGCCTGTGATCAGACCTCAGCCGGTCAGTTCGACCAAAAGGATGAAGCTTCAGTTACCTCAGGCATTCTGCCCACCCTGCTGCATTTGACTGTTTCTTAAAAATCTTGCTTGGGTTCCTATTTTGCCCATCACACTTAAAATGCTAAACTGATCGATACGAACACAAGTCACTTTATTGCTTCCATCTCAGAGGGTTTCCAGATGAGGGAGTTTCATAGAGTCTCATGAAAAAGTCAGGTTATCAGGAGAAAAAACACACTGAGAAGCCATGTGAGCGATCAAGTAAGGGCAGCTTTAAGCCATGGCAAAATCAAATTCACCACCTTGCAATCAATTCTTCTCTGTGCTCTGCCTGCAGAGGAGAGCTAGGAGAAGGAGGGATGTCACAAACCAGATGAAATGCCACCTGCTCACTCTTGTCTTTGCGCTACAGTTGGGGCCAAGAGGACCTCATCTGCTCCACGTTACAGTAGGTTTCCATCACCTACTGGGTGATGAAGCATGGGGGTGGTCCCCAGGAGCACCAGCACCACCAGAGCTACCACCAGGACTTGCACAAGAGAAGCCTCAGAGACTTCTGGTAACACATTTGTGGAATCGGACATCTGATCTGCCCCAGCAGCTGGTGGCATCCAGGCAATTCCTCCACCACGTCAGCAGCAGCCAAGCCCTGAACTGGGGGCCCAGTTTGTAGCACAGCCCGGGAGCACCAGGAGCCCCTGCCAAGTTGATCTTTCCGTGGAACAGCTGCATTCCTGCCCCGTTAAATCATGAGCCCAGGCTCTCTCTGCCGAGCGGGTCTTCTCTCCACGGCTCATTCGGCTTTGAAATAAGCCCTGGTCCTCCATGGTCCTTCCAGTGCCAACACGGTAAGGGGACACTG
>JAUBOD010000743.1:3054578-3083534 GCA_032353885.1 Nothura maculosa
TATGGTTTACAACAGCCTGAAGGACCCATCTTCAAACCCAGTCAGCCTCCAACTCCGCTCCTCTCCGCAGGATGGAAAACCTCTGCATCTCCCCCTTGGAAGATTCATGTGGGCACCACTATTTTCAGAGCCACGCTGCCAACGCAGATGGAAAAATAAGCAAGTAGGTCATCAGTCTTAGCAGTTGTCACAGTGTCTGTTCAATGGGTAACAGCGTAACAAAGCATTAACAATAAATGAAACGCCGTGTTAACACTAATTTGCATAGCATGAAGGCTCCATGCTTTGCCTCCGCTGTTCTCCTTCCAAACACTCCTGACCTGCATATGAATCGAGATGCAATTTAATTGCCAGGGTATTCAGCAGCATCACTGAATTTCTGCTTAATGAGGCTTCATTTGCACTCTGTTGCATCACATACCTTCTCTCCAAGGTGCTATATATGTAAAATATTTTGCAAGGCGCATTTTCGGTAGGCATTTCAACAGACAAAGGAATCACAGGAGACGTGCTCATTTCAGAAAGACAATGTCAACACCAGGAGCATGAGAAGCCCAGCAAGATCCCAACAGCATCATGTTATATTTCTTAAAACACACAAAAAAAGCTTTAATAGTCTTTTCATTCACTGCTATGTGCTACTGTACAGCACCTAAGCAGTGCAGCTGCTCCAAAGGAGCCTGGCAAAGCTAGGCGGGACTTAGCCATGGTTTGAATGGGAAACAGCCAAGCACCACGAGCAACCTCAGTACCTTCTATGAGTCAGGAGGAGCCCGGCCTACGCTGTGCTGAAGTCAGAGCCTCGGTGTGTTTCTGCATTCAGACAGCTCACAGGGCTTACCTCATTCAGAAGTCCTTGGCTGCAGCAGGAGGGCTCATTTCCATCTTAGCTGCTTCAGTCTGCAGAGCTGAACAGTTCCCTGGAAAGCCTGGCCTGTCTTTACCTTCTCGCTTAGCTCCAGGCACAGAGATCTCTGCGAGGGTGAAGTTTCAGATTTGGGATTTTGTGGTTTTGTGCTATTCCCAGAGGTGCTCGGGAAGGGCAGCACCTCCCTTGCGCTTCATTCATCCAGAGGGCCCGCAGAGGAATCGGTTCTCAGATTCCTCTCCGAATAAACACAGAGAGCCCAAAAGGCCCTGCAGCCACCAGCAGCTCCAGGCAACCCCCAAACACTGGGATCCTGTGCTATAAAAAAGAGCATCTTGGCCTTAGAGCATGCAAAGCGCCCCAAAAGGCTGTAAATCGTTAGCATGTGCTTTAGGATGGGACCAACCTCTATCCTCCTATCCATCTGGGAAGAAACAGCTACAGCAGAGCAGCAGCATCCTTTTATTTTATTTTTTATTTTTTGCAAGTTACGGGAACTTATAGAGATACTACCTAAGGCTAGTCACCTTAGCAGGAGGGTCCAAGCAAGGACACTGGACTCATGATATTTGCACCAGGCCACCCCAGGGGCCCCTAAGCCTATTTTCAGCTTGTGCTGTATGGGGAAAGAGTGGAGAACAGGGTACAGTGGGAGTCAGCCCTCGTTATCCCAGGGTAGCTAATTATAAAGGCTGCAAATTGACAGAAATAAAACCTCATGGTCAATAATAGTATTTTTTAAAAAAGCTGGAAATTTTAGCCCATTATCTTTCCAGCTGAAAAGCTTTAATTGAAAATGACTAATCTTCCAGTGGGTTCAGAAAGGGTTTACAAGCTAATTGCTCTCTTTTCTTTGGGATTAATACTGTGTGCTGCGAATCGGGGTGGCGGGCAGCAGATGTGCAGCCTTCACTCCCTTTAATCCTAATGCCCCCACTGCCACAGATGCTCCCAGTGCCTCATGGTGCCATAATGGAATCCCTTTCTTGCACATAAAGTGGTTGTTCCGAAATGAAATTACAGCTGTCTATTAGGAAGGGAACAATAAATTTCTTCCACCACACTTCCCATCATGAAAGACACAGCGTTAGCCTATAAAATGCCTGATGAAAGGAAATCTTGTGGGAGAAGGCAGCTAACATGGATTTGTCATTCTCCTTCTGCAAGCAATAGCTGGTGTCACTTGGACATGGGCAAAAAAAGGTCATTATTCCCCAAAAGTCCATGGAGGCTTCAACAAACTGCAGGGTGACTGGGTAGGAGCTACCACCTTATTATCACTCCTTTGGGCAGCAACCAGTGTTGCCTGGTAGTCTTAACTAGCTGGCACAGATGCATTCACATGGATGAGGAACAGAGGTTGGTTTGATTGTGTGGGTTTGCTGGGAGAGATGTCCCTGAAGGAGAGGAAAAGGATCCCTAAAGGCAAAGAGAGCGACCACGGATACTGAGAAAGAATAGAAAATAGAAAAAAAAATTAAAAAGAATAAAAGAAAAAACATTTTCTTCTGCACCTGGATCAGACTGGGGTTATTCAGCTCTTCCTGCACTGGGCATGGAGGCCTGACTGCTCCTTCATGCAAAATCTGTCCATGTTTGAAAAAACAAGCACGTTTTCAGCGCCTCTCGGCAAGATGCAGCTAGCAGATCCTCCCTCTAGCCCAAACTGCTTTTAAAAAACAAGTGTGTGAAGTCAAATTGGGTATTTCCCTTTTTAAATCCTTGCCTGGAATAGTCACTAAGGCACTGTCCTACATCAAGCCTTTTTCTAGCTAGACACATGGAACAGCCTTCAGATGAAGACAAATTGTTGCCATCAAAGCATCTTATTCCATTCAGAAGAGATCTCTATCACGCCAAGTACCTCCTTCTCCACGGGACAAAACCTTTTGAGTAACAGATGACAGGCATGTCACAGGTATATGACAGCATTAAAATAAAGATAGATGGTGACACATTAAAAGCATGGGTTAAGCGGGGATATTTTCAAACTTTATTAACCCTCTTTAAGGGAAAGGCGCCTTCTCACTCAAACCTCTTGATCACACACGAGAGGAGGCAGCAAGTGACACCCTGGGCTCCTTCAGCAGCCATCCACATGCCAGGACATCACAGCTACATGTGCCAATCCACTGTTCAGAAGTGGAGATGTATTCCTTTTTGCCCTAAAGATTACAGCAATGTTTACAGCAGAGCTGTTTCCTCAACACCGTATTTCCTTGCACTTGGGCACTGCACCAAGTGCTCAAAGGCAGGGGAGCTGCTGCAGAAGTTCCTGCTCCAAAGCTCTGGCTCCTGCTCTACCAGTGCATCTCTATGCAGGAATTCCTGGGCAACTTTGCTACCACAAGTTTTAATACTCCGGAAAGATATGAACTTGGAGGCTAGAATCAAGACTGTATGAATTATTGCTAAGCAAACAAAGCTTTGAAGCTGTAAATTCGGCATGAAGAGAGTTTGACTGCCCCACGCTCCCCCTTCCCTTGATATTTTTTAAAGGGGAAAGAAAAAAAGGAATAAAAGACAGAGAGGAAATTATTTTCACAAAGCTACAGGAAGTGCTATGAAGACCTAGATTTGCCATTTCCCACCTTCATACTAACTGACATCTCTGGCACACACTAGTAATCAGACCTACTGCAAAACAGGAACCAGCACTGCAGGCTTAAAAGAGCTCCCTAGGAAAAGTTTTACATAACCGAAATAGTCTCTCCAATTACTTAGAGAATGGCAATTTAAGAATATTTATTCTCTAAAATACACTGTACTATAAAACTCTTTCACTCAGCTATTAATTCGTTGCTAAGAAGCAGCGCAAGACTAATAGGACTTGAAGATTGGAGTCAAAATTATGGGGTTGCTCTCTAGTCGCTGGGGATTGATGTATACATGCCAGGCAGGAGCAGAGACCGCGAGAACAGGAGAGAGGTCTTGCTCAAAATACTTACATGAAGTATCAAAGCTTGTGGATATTCTGATTTGGGAAGCACCCACTGAGCGCTGGATTGGGAAGTGGGATATTGATGCTTCCTTATGGGATTTGGGCACTGTTGGCACTCGATTACTGTACCTTTTCAGTGATTTTCATGGGCAATTAAGAACTGGATTCCTTGAGAAACAGCACATTTCTCAAGCCTGCAGGGGTGGCTTTTACACAGCAGCAGTGGCACCTTTGCAAAGGGTGTTTGTGCCCCGAATTGTGGTCGCACGAGGTCTGTTCCTGCACGCAACACACAACAAACACATCACACAGCCCAAGACACCCTCCAACAGCCCCTTCCTGGAAGCTGCTGCTGCTGCAGGGCCGCCCGGCCGCAGGCAGAGCCCGGAGCCCCGTGTGCTTGGCCCTCCTGGCCGGACTCGCTGCTCTCCCGAGGGCAGGACGAGTTCGGCTGCTTCCCTCTGCCCCGCTAAGACGAGGGGATTTGGCAGGATTTGCCAGTTGAGCAGAGCACCTAATTCCAGATGAAAGAGGCGAGATTGGAGGATTTCTGCATAATTAGGAGTATAATATTGTATTTAAGAGCCTCCTAAATACCCACAGTTGAAGGCAGGCAGCACAAGCAGCACAAGCCTCTCTCACCATATGGAATTATGGCACTGAGCGGACGCAGAGCTCCCTTCTCCATCGGCAGCACAGCAGGGTATCCCAAAAGCAGGGCTGGACGAGGGTCCTGTCCCAAGGCTGTGGCAGATCCTCTCCAGCCTACAGACACCAGATGCTCCCGGAGCAGCCAAACGGCGCGTTCCTGCACCCGGGTTTCCCGGGAAGTCTCTATGGCAACGGGATGCAAATGCAATTTGAGCATTTACATGGCACAGCTGATTTACACCGGATCCAAAATAAAGAAGGAATCACACTTTGTGCATTTGGGCTACCTGAGGAGTTTTGTTCCTTCTCCATCTAATTTCTACAACGTTTTCCAAGTCCCAGATTTTGGGCTGGCAGCTCATTTTCCTGCTCTGAAGGAGGGTGATGGCTTTCTTCACACTCAAGTTATTAAAAGCTTGTGAAATCCCAGGTTTCCACGTTTTGGGGAAGATCTAGTCCTGACAGCACCTATATTGCAAGGCAGACTCCAAGCAGCAGGTGAAACCTGTGGTTATCGGGCAGTATCTCTTCTCACAAGAACCTGACAGGTTAACACCTCCACATTTAGTCTGGTTGGAGCACTTGGGTTGTCTCCACTAGCCAGCAAAGCCTGGGCAACAGCCTAAGTGCTTGCTGTTGTGGGAACATAAACCCGTTTGGGAAGCCAACCAAACCAAGCTACCAGAGAGCCCACTTGGGAAACGTGTGAGCACAGAAAACACTCAGGAGATCCTGTTCATACCCTCCCTAACTCTGCAAGGGCTCCCACAAACATCTCCATCCAGATCTTAAAGTATGAGTCAAGGAGCATTCCAAAGAGGAGGGAACTCCAGATGTCCTAGGCAAGAGAGTAGCAAAGACCTTGAATGTACAGAGGACACTATTCCTAGCAAGTAACTTGTTGTCTGACGACCTCTTTGGGGTTATTTCTAAAAACTCGCACTTTTGAAACTTTGAAGTACAGGCGTAATTATTAAACCACATCCAGCAGAGCCTGCAAGAGGAGCCAGCACTGCCTACCAAGTCAATGCTCAAAGCCCAAACTAAGCAGAAACCTTCCTTCCATCCCCAGGTACAGGGTTCATCCCTCCATGTGCTCCCACTCCCTGTGCCCTCCGGCTACGCAGCCCCTGCTGCCTGGGGAGGTTGAGCTGGGTAAGCACTTGCTGCCAACACACAACAGCCCTGGCCGAAGGAGGCAGTGCAAGGGCTAGGATTTGGGGCTATTTTTCCCTTGCTCTTCACAACTCTGCATTCTCCTGCCTCACCCCATTCCCTACAGCATCTGCAGCCCAAAGCTGACAGGAAATATCAGAAGAACAGCCTAAGAAAGGGAGTTAACCTCATGCAGGAAGAGGCAGCAGCTCAGTCTGCTCTCAGGTCTAGGACTCTTCCAAGTCCTCCCTTCTGTCAGGGCAGTAGTGCCCTCACTCACTGCCATGTCTTCCCTCTCCACCCCTTGCCTTCCTGAGAAAAACAGAGCTCCCCATGAGTTCCTGTTGATTTTAAACAGGAGCTCCTGTTGATTTTAAATAAGTTTGAAAGGGAGTGAAGGGCAACAGTTTGGGAGGTTCCTCTCACCTGATTTAAAGATCACAGCTCGTAAGTGTTGGCCCTGCAGAGCCTTCCTGCCTCCTCCCTGTGCTAACTTGCACGGGCCCCTGGAAACACTGGCTGGTAGACCATTTAAATTAAAAAATTAATAATAAAAATCAAATTGTGAAAAGCATGGGCAAGGAAGAAAAAGCAACGGGATTGAGGAGACAGCAGATTAATAGCCTTGCATTTATGGCAGTTTAATAATAGAGCTGTCACAATAAGAGAGATTTACTAATTGCAGAGTCATTTGGTACGGATTCCCATCAAGCTGCCATTTAAAAATCACTGTGCAGTTTTTAAGGCAGCTTTCAAAAGAGGGGAAAGGGGGAGAAAAGACAACATCCATCCACAGTACTTAGGCAGCTAAATTTAGGAAATCATTGTGTTTGGTTACAGATGATGAAGTATCTGAGGCAAACAAGGAAGGACTAAGCCGTACTGTGAGCCCAAAGGAAGCGGCTCTTCAGATTAGTGTCACAGCCCCACATGCAACAAGGGGCTCTTAAGTCTCGGGTTAAGGCTCTGACCTCAAGCCCTGGCAAGTTTTAGGTAGCTTTAACCAGTGACCTACTAAGATCTCCAGCATCTCCTCTCAAGCACTGATCCATAGCTTCAATGTGTCCTTTTGTAGAATTAAAGTCAGCATTGCTTCCAGGGTAAAGTTTGATTAAATATATATATATAAAAACAATTTCCCACCTCTCCGCATTGTCACTGGGAAGAGTTAAGTTTGTCCTTCTAACTGACTTTAAAGTGAGCTCTAAGCTTCTAATTCGTATTTTCTCACCAAGCAAATCTTACATCAAGCAGTGCCTCAACCTAAGGCAGCTATTTTTGTTGTAGGAGCTTGTTGAAGACATGAATTAGGGAAGAACTGCTTTACAAGTCACATGCATGACCCAACTTCCCTTTGCTGAGTCCCTGAAGACACTATGTCAGCCCTGGAACATTTCATGGAGCTGTGAGTGCTCAAGGTGCTCCATGAAGCCAGGGCTGTAGGAGAACTGGGCAGGCTGAGCAATCTTTCTAATCGAGTCTCCCAGGGAGAGCTGTCATCCGCTGCGATACCTCATTCCAGTGGAGACTGCTCTTCCTGCGCCTTGACCAGAAAGTTGGCTGGGGTGAATGAAAGGCAGACCAGCTGCAAGCAAAATACTTGGCAAATAAGAGAACTACAAGATGGAGAAGACTGCACTGAATGAGGCAAGGTTGACCAGGAGCTTTCTATCTTTGAAGAACACATTGGCCTTCACCTTTCTGGGAAGAAAAAGAGGCCATGAGCACAAGCAAAACCAGCAGCATCCTCAAGTGAGCACAAAGTCAGAAGTCCTTTTCCCCTTGGACACATCAATCCCTGGACTCATTTCCCCTCAACCTAAGAGGGGCAACTGTCCTTGGCCTCCAAATGGTTGCGCTCATGGCTGCGGTGGAGGAAGCAGCCAGGAGGTTTCACCACGAGCTGCAGACACCAGCGCTGCCGAGCAGCATCCCGTGCAGCTCTGAGGTGGCATTGCCACAGATGTGTCCCTGGAGGACCCCAAAGCCACAACGCTGTCACCTCAGGCCAATGGGAGGCCAGGCCTTCCGCGTCACAAGTGCTCTCGTAGCTCTGCTGAGATACTGGCATGTCACGACAGCAAAAAGGCCGTTTGAATCCCCTTGTCACTAGGGAAACAGGCTCCCTTGGAAGTTCGGTCAGGGCTTTACCTTTGCAGATCATCAACAATTAGCAGCCTACACAAGTGCACAGTGGGACTTTCCAGGCATTTCAATTTCCCTGTCATTTAATAATCACCAGTGACTCAGAGGCTGCTTTCCTCCCACATGCTGTGGCCCAGAACTCCAGCTCTTTTTCATCCTTTCAGATCTGCTGCTACGGAAGATGAAAGTCTATTACACAAAACTGCTTTAGAATCGTGTCTGCAGCTAATCCCACTGACCAAGAGCGTCATTTGATCAGGTCTTACATTCGGGAGTTTTCCCAAGTTTGGTGACCAACTGCATCTGCAAAAAGGATGTCAAATAAAGGCAATATAAGGTCCACATCATTATCACGGATGGGACAATACAGCATCCATGTTTCCAAGTGGTTCAGGTCTAGTAGGAGCACATTTAGACATGGAGGAGATGCGTTGCATGGCATTTTCTCCTCAGAGGCATACTAAACTCCCATTTTCTACTCAGTAAATATAAGATGGCTGAAGCATAATTGATTTTATTTTAGAGGATGCTCTACCAGGAGCATCCTTAAACAGACTGAGCTGGTGGCAGAGGGGCCCACATGCAGGTGCCATGTCTGTGCTAAAAGGCAGGGTAGGGTGCAGAAATACCTGAGCACTGAAGAGCATCCAAGCCCTGGAGAGAGACGACGCTTTCCAACATCAGCCATTCTGTGATTCCGGGTGGTGCTTCACTCTCCACCTGAGCGGGTTTGGAAAGTTGTTGGGTTTTCAGCTAGAACTGCACCGTGCCAGTACAAGTCTCCCATCCTCCAAAATAACCTGAAAGGAGTTTCTGCACTCGGAGCACCACGGGAACTTGATCCCTCAGCAAAGGGGCCTTGAGGCACCCACACACCGTCATGCTCCAGCCTCCAGGCAGCTTCCCAGAAGCAGTGGCTGAACTAATCCAGGTGACTACTTCCCCTTGAAATTGGAAGAGATGATGCAAGTCTGTCTCCTCCCATCATCTAAATCCCAAACTCATTTAAAAGCTTCCAATTTCCCATTTCCGCCAAGCCTGGAACTGCCAAAGCCAACTATCAACACGTTAGCAGGAGGCAATATCCCACTGTGCCTATTCCAGCTCCTCGCAGGCAGCATCGTCAGAGACACGCTCAGAATGAGCCAGCATTAGCAGCCTGCTGAGCATCTGCTAGGCCGACGTGGCCATTAGCAGCGGCACCTCTGCTAATTTCAACACAAACAGGACCCACGATCTGCATTTAGGCTCCTCGCAGGGTTTAGAGTGGACACCGCTCGCCAACCTACCCCCGGGTTTCATTAACTGCGCCGCTCAAGTCGTTGCTCAGCTGCTAATTAAGAATCAATTGATGTTTGCAAGCCTCACATCAATATTAATATGAAACCTTTATTAATGCCAGCGACATCTCTGTAGCCAGAGGCCTGCAAGAATAGCAGGGGTGCAGAGCTGACCTTTCAAAGTGACTGGAGAACTGTCTTTCATTACACACATTATATACATATGTATATATATACATACACACAGATAGACACACACACATAGACAGACATGCTGTATCCTCACACATACATAAATATATGAAAATGTTCCCTCTCTTAGTTAATACTGGGGCTGAAGGCCAGTTTGAGAGTGACACTTGTGCCAGGAGCCCGGTGCCTGTGCCCAGGGTAAGGTCTGCTCCAGCTCAGCAGGTCCATGGGATGGAGCAGCGCTGGAGCACGAGCCAACTCTGCCCTCTTGTGCCTGCAATCAGGCTTCAAACATCTCGACCACAGCAGCTGCTTCCCAGCCTGCTTGGAAATGTCCTCAGAGACAGGGGACTAATGAACTTCTGGGCTCCTGACCTCATAGGAGTCCCCAGGAGGACCTTAGGCTAAGGATCTCCTCCTCCCTCAAAGCTGTGCAACCCCAGGAAGCAGCTGGGAGGAATAAACCAATGGATCACAGCACTTCAGGAGGCAAAAGCCACCCCTCATATATTGCAATGACCCAAGATATCCAGCTGATAGGAAGGTGAGCGATGGGCCACACTTTTGGACAACAAGGCAGGATTTAGCAGGCTCTGCAGTTGGGAATCCAGTGCGGGAAGCACTAGGGAATCCCTGCTCCTCTCCAGGCTTGTCTTGCAGGAGACATTTAACACTGTTTCAGGAAGGGCCGGGTGCCCTCCATGCATGGAGCTGCCAGCGCAGGCACCCACAGGATCGGAGCAGCTCCCTCCCGAACCCAGCGCCGCGGCTTCTCCAGGTCAATTCATCTCCGGAAAAAGGATGGAGAAACCTCTCCCCACTGCCATATCCCCATCCTTCCTCACACATCCATCCTCCAAAGCTACGCTGGCTCCACAGGCTACTGCAATGGGTTACACCCAAGGCAAGGCAGGAGCTGCTGGAAAAAAAGACAAGGAGAGGAAAAATCCTTGTGTTGTCTCTTGCAAATTCCATCTTCCCCTTGTGAAGGGAGCACCGTTTATTTTGGAGGCTGCTCCTCCAGGAGCCGCCTGCACTGCACGCTGCTCCACGAGGGAGCAGCATGTGCTTTCGGTTGAGAATTCCCTTTAAAATGGCTAACGCAGGATGGGAGAGGAGGAGGAGGAGAGCAGGGACAGAAAGGGAGGCGGTTTAATGCAGTGATTCACGCAGCTTCACAACATCCCCCTGCAACAACCTGCAGCAGCTGGTTGCTCTGCTTTGCTGCCCACACGGGCTCCCCTAGCAGCTCAGGTAGCTGCAGGACAGTTAGACAAAAAACAGACATAGAGAAAAACCAGACGTCAGGTAGAATCAGTCCTGTGAGCTGCCCAGGCTCCTCGGGAGCCACAAGGGAACCCATGAGCATCTCACTTGATCATCATGCTCATCTGTTGATAAACTGGATTCAAATGGGCTAAGCACTGGATACCCACTTTTCTCCCCCCTTTTCCCCCACGACTTTTGACAAGAACTAAGATCAGCCTTTGACAAGTGTTTCTGCAGCCCTATGCATTCTGCAAGTCACAACTCACATGTCAATTTTAGTTTTAAAGAAGGAAAAAAAAAAGAAAGAAAAGCCAACAAATACATCCCCAGCAGCCTCAAAAGCCAGGCTTTTTTGAAAGCACAGAGCAGCCAGCTAAAGAAGAACAGAGTGTAGGGCAGTTAGGACAGTTCACACAAGAACTTCTCAAATCACATTATTGATTATGTCAGGATTAAGATTACACAGCATTACTTCCCCCCGAGCCTCGCAGCCAGGCCTGCCAGCCCCAATCCTGCTGGATCACGAGCTCTCCGATGCTGGAAATGCAAAACGCCCTCAGCGTCGGGTGAAAGCAGCTGCAAAGCCTTCCTGTTTGAGATTCCTGAATGGGAATCTCAGACAGAAATTTGGTAGCGGGGTTTTATGCACGGAGCCGCACGGGTAACGCAGCGAAGGGCTCAGGAATGAGCCGAAGCAAAGGAGGAAACAGGCGACTCGATGCTGAGCTAACGTGAACAGGGCTGTTCAGCTGCTCCACGAGGGGAAACGACCACTGCTTGTAAAGGACCGAGCTGAGCTCGGGAAGGAGAGCACAGATGCAAGCTGCAGATGTGTCTCAGTGCACATTGGGGACAGCACGTGAAATCCCCACCACAGGCTACAACATGGGCATGTGAATGTAGGAGAAATTAATAACATCCTTAAGTGTTAACAGACACATTTTTATACATCTATATGTGTGTACACAACATAGATGTTTGTGTCTACCTACAGAAGCTTGACACATACCCTCTCTGCTGCCTTATATCACCAGTGCACGTCACTATTCACACAGAAATGGGAAGGAAAATTTTTAGCAAGGTTTTTCAAGTCCTGCCGGGGATGAGGGCGATGCAGGACGCCCTCAATGTTGTTAGCAAGAGAGCTAGCAACAAAAAGCAGCGTGCTGTGCCCCACAGCCCGGGCTATTCCCCAGGACAGGCAGGGATTCCTAGCAGGGATGTTTCCAGGGGCTGTTGTTGGGCTGCTTGTTGTTGTCCCAGGCTGCTTGGGGCTGCTTTTGCCCCCAAGCTTGGGCAGCTTCAGGCCAGAGCTTCCACCATGACCTGGAGAGCAGCTTCATGCAAGCCCTGCTGTCCCAGTTCCCATTTATATTTGCTCTGCCGTAAAAGCCATTTGATGATCGGCCAAACACCTCTCCTCAGCTTTACCCTTCCAATAACATAGACATTTTCTAGGATGTTGACTGATCTTTCGGAGAGTTTTTAATTTCTCCCCCAGCTCCTATCCTGATTTATGGGGGGGAAGATGGAGCGAGAACTCAAACTGGCAGATTATGACTTGCTAACCGCCCTGGCCCTTAAGGCACCAGCTCATACCCACCACAGCAAGCAGCTCCAGGAATCAGCACGGAGCCTCAGGTCTGTCAAACTCAATGAGCAGTGATTGATGCAGCCTATTAATTAATAGATTTTGCCAGGAAAAAGCAGGAAGATGATAACACTGCCCAAACTAGCGCAGTGTTTGACACAGCCTCAAGATGAAGCTTCCTGTTCCCTCCAGCCAGCCTCATTCAGAGCCTTTCTGCTATTTTTGCAGTCTCAAATACTTGAGTAAAAACACAGTCAAAGCAGCTGCACCATCCCAGCCCATGAGAGCCTCTCTCCCATAGCAATCCTTCGACAGGCTGGGCTGCCAGGACAGCCTTGCAGACCAAAGCACATCAAGGCTAGAGAGACATCCCTACTTGTCCGCGTGTCTCTCCTTTACCTCCCAGCCCAGGTCAATAGCAGATAAAAGCCAGGCATTTAGCACACGGATCTGAGCATCTTCTGAGATCTTCTGAGCATCTTCTGAGCAGCTTCTCAGCATCTTCTGAGCATCCTACGTGGCCCTGTACCTGCATTGCCCCAAGCCTTTCACACCCACCTCAAGAAGCAGGTGCCAAGAGCATCAGCACATGGGAAGTTTGCAGCAGGAGCACAGGAGGATGCTTAAGGCCCTGGGTAAGATTTGTGTTTGGGACACTTAAGGTCCAGAGGAAAGTGCCAAGTAGCATTTGGATGGATAATGTTCACTTTCACTGAGCTTGACAGCAAAATAGCAGAGGATGAGGTGGGAATTGTTTTCTTCCTTCTGTATTTGCTGACAAACAATAACAAGGGGCAGAGAGGGGCTGAGGGAAAATCATGGCAATAGGACTGAGAGGAGACTACAGAAGTAGGAATGAGGGTAAATGGAGGTTAAAAAGGCAGATTACGAGTGATAAAATTAGCAGAATCTCATCAATTATTGAAAAGAAGCGGATACAGAGTAATGTCCTCAATTTGCTTTATATTTTTCCAAACCTTTTTCAAGATTTTTTGGGAAATATTATTGAAGGTAGGATTACTGAGAGTTATGCAATCGGGAGGAAAACATGGTCCTTGTTTGGGACATCTCCTGCAGTATTTGAGTCGTTGCTGTCCCTACTTTATAGCAAGATCATTGCTGTCAATATTATCCAAAGGTCTGTTCTCAGTGTCCATCTAAACATGATTTTCCCTGTGAGCAGGGCCCCATCCTGCTGCCTTCACCTCCCTCTTTACTCCCTCTTGTTCTCCTCCCATTGCTTTTCAGTTTGGTTTTTTTTTTTTCCTCAATTCAACTCTCAATCTGTCAGTTTAGGTCCCTTCCAACCTCAACCATCCCGTGAATCCCTGTGAATCTGTTTGGGGACAAGTGCCATCCTCAGCTAGCAGTCCCCAGCTCGCTGTACTCGAGCCAGTTCCTCTGTCAGGAACAGAATATGAATGTGGGAAGCCTCTATAATTTAAGCAAGTAATAAAATATCCAGATGAAAAGATTATTCAGTGTATTAAAACATCGCTCTGGCAAGTCATTGTGGAGTTAGGACGTTACAGCACACGGGTAATAATTTAAGACCTCCAGAAAAGAGAGCAGTCCCCGCAGCACGTGGATGCCATCTGTAAGGCAGATGGCAGGTAGAGCGTGTAAAAAAGAGCGGAGCACCGGGAAGTATTTGGTGCGGGACAGCTCTTTCCAGCTGCTTTCTTAACCCTGGATACTTCAGAGCACCTTTAAGTGCAATCCTCAATGCTGGTTTTTCTAGTCTAACTGTGGCCAGACAAGGGGGAATTCAAGACTTAGAATTAGAAAAATTAGATTGAAAATAAGTAAATAAAAAAAAATAAATAAAAGGAAAAAAGGAGAGAGAGAAAATGAAGAGGAAAAAAATCCTTTTTAGGGCAGGTTCCAGCCTCAGGAAGAACAGAGTCGCTTTGCAAGCCACCTGTGAGTGCCAGGGAGCTGCCCATGCACCTCCATCCCCATCTCCATCCCACGGACACCCGGCGACAGCTTCCCACAGCCCTCACACAGGCAGCGTTTCCCAGCAAGCGAAGCAGCCGCTCACACACAGAGCTTCAACGCGCTGCTCTTAGCAGGCAGATCCCGGATCCGCTCAGAGGGAGAAGCCCCAGCAGGAGATCAGCCTCACTTCTAAGAGCCGGTAAGGAAGAAACAACCAGAGCACCTTTTTCCCTCCTTCTCACCTCAATTCAGCAGCACATCAACACCACAACAGCCAGAAGATCACAGAAATCACTGTTAGGTTAATGAAATACAGGTTAATGAAACACAACGAGGCTCCCAATCTGCAGAGCAACCAAAGCTCAAGCCTCAGACAAGCATCTCTCAACCCCTGACAGTCCCTTGTAGGGAGATTAAAGAATAAATAAATAAATAAAAAGGTTAATTAAGCCACAACACAAACGGAGACTCCCATCAAGAGTGCAATTACCTCGGAGTGCCCTCCATCGGAGGAAGGTCTGCAAGAAGTGCATGCTCCTTCTTCTCAGCCCCAGCGGTGGTGGCAGCATTGGTGAGACCTGCTCTGCTCCACTGCTTGCTTAAGCAGAGCCCAGCATCCCTGGGCTCCTTCCGCCTCGGTCCAGCCTCCACGAGGTGCACCTGGTCCTCTCTGCTAACCACTGATGTGGAGACTGGGGCTCCTCACACTCTCTCGTTGCCTCTCCAAATAAGCAATTAGCATGAATAATTACAGCTCTGCTGATAATACCCAGCCACCTTTGAGCAAGAGGGAGAAGACTGTAATTAACTCTTTCTTAGGGATCAGAGGAGGTTGAAACAGCTCGGGCCTAATTAGCTCCTTCTGGGACGTCTCCTGGCTATGAAGGAGCCGCGGAGAAGGGTGGCTGGGAAAGGGGATGTCGCATCCGTTTGGCAGCCTCGCAGGCAGGTTCATTTTTAAGCATCCTCTACCCCTGCAGCTGTTAGATGTGCATGTTTACAGGATGAGAAGGAGACTCCTTGGCTTCCTCTCTGTGTTTAGTCAGCAACGGGTCCTGCACCCAGAGATTAACTCAGTGTAAAACTGTGACAAACGAGGACTCGGCAGCAGTTTCTGCGCCCAGGGAGGTGCCGTGGTGACACACAGCTCATCCCGTCTACAACAGCACGAGGGGTGTGAGGAGCCCCAGTGACATCTTAGAGAAGGCAACGACACCCACACCCCACAGGGCTCAAGAGAAGAGTGCAAGGATGCTCCCGACCCAACAACTTCTTTCCCACCCCATCCAGAGGCTGCAAAGCTGGGAGAGAAACAGATAACGCAGGGGGGGACTCGCAGTCGAACGTGGTGCCTTGGAGGAGGCTGGGGAAGCAGGTTGAACATGTTCTGCCTTTGCATCCAAAAGTCGTGCCCCTTCCCAAAATCCCACATGGAAGACTCATGGCACAGGCACAATGATCCATCCTGATCCCACTGTGTGCAAAAAGGCTACGGGCACCACAAAAAGAGTTAAACTTCAGAACCTACAGCAGCAGACCACAATCCTCCGCACTAATTGCCCCAAATTTTCAGAAGCACTGGGGGATTTAGACAGCTACTGCAACATGCTCTCTTTGCATTATCAAAAAGAGTGATTAATAGAGTTTTTATACAATCCTGTCATGTTTTATTGTTATTGCAGCATCTGGAGAAGTTGTTGGAGCACTGCAGTAGTGCAGCTGGGCACGCTGCCCGCCAAATGCCAGTGTCTCTTAATAAAAGAATACAGATTTTGTTAATATCTCTTGTATTCTGGTGACCTGTAATGTTCAAGAGCAGAAAAAATAGCATGCTTATGAACCCTTATCACAAGCCATAGAAAAACTGCTGAAATTTTTATAAGTCTCCAAGCATTTAAGCATTAATTTTCATGTTGCAGACTCTACATAATAATTATGTTATTTATGAAGCCAAGGTGCTCAAGGCACCATGCAATATAATAAAGCAAATTAAAATGCAATAAAATATTTATTTAGATAATAATTTGAGAGGTTTAACAATTTCATAAGTGCAACTTTACCAAGTTGTTGTACATAATATGCTTTAAGTTTACATGTACTGTTCTATTAAAGAATCATATTTTTTTTGCAATTTTTTGAAAAATGAGCTGATAGCCCGAATCCTACACATGACTATGTACTTTAATTTCTGCTTACCATAAGCAGGTCCACAGGCACACAGTAAACTAGCAAACTGTATAAAGGCAAGACTATGCAGAGACACTCCACCTTTCCAATGCTCAGTATCGATAAGTGATTCAACTGAAATTGCATAGTGGTTGTGATATGGGGTCTTCAAAGAACTGATTCACTGTGAAAAATAAATGCTGGGCACCTATATTTATGCCGTAGTCCAATGCAGATTCAAGAGCGGGTCCAAACTGAAAACCAAGAGCGGGTCCAAACTGAAAACCAAATGATTATTTTGGGCATGACTTTCATTTTTACGGTGATCTAACTGCTAGATTCAACCTCCATTCTGGATTCTTTCCACCTTACACATTAACCCCCACTTCTCTGTCCAAGGGAGTTACTTAAATTTCATTAATGTGCAGTGCGCAGGCCCAGTCCAACCCATCCCAAACCACTGCAGACACCACACAGAGGTGACTGAAAAAGAGCCACTCAAACAGCATCCAGAAGAGAAGGGAGAGGGGGCTGCCAAGGCTGACGCTCACAATGAAGTCTCCTCATTGAGAAGTCGGCCTCTGAGTTGTGATCCCCACATCTGCCTGCACAGGGAGGCATCACAAACCCCATCTCCTGTTGGAGCACTGTGCAGGTGTGCCCAGGAACATCTCGTGGGGCTGAGGAGGGGCATGGACTGGAGACCAGTTGAAACGGCTCAGATGTGGCCGGGGTCTTTGAGCGTCAGCACATGGACCCGTGCGCTCCAGCGCGGCACAAAGCGCCGGCAGGGAAAAAGCAGAGAACTGTGAATCTCAGCAGAAATGGAGGGTTGTGCTGTTATACCCCCAGCACCGCGAGAGAACGTTAAATAATTAATCACAAAAGCAAGTGAGTGTTAACAAGACGGGTGGATCAAACCGCACGGAAGAAGCGGGAGCCTCCCCCAGCCCTTGCTAGTGCTGAGAAGCTCCATCTCGGAGCTGGGAGGATGCACCACAGCTGAATACGCGGGTCCCTGCCTGGCCGACATGTGCTCACAGCAGCAATGGGCTCACAGGCTCCCTGTCCGCCAGGCACGACGGGAATCAGTTCGGAGCAGGGGTTTGGAGGGGGAGAACTGGGCAAGAGGAGCAGCCTCAGCTCCAGGTCAGTGCTGTCTCTTCTGGAAGCATCGCCTGCTCCTCTTGTGGTTTTAAAGGAATGGGAAAATGCCCACAGAGCAGCAAGAGTCTGGCCCAGCACTGGCTTGGTGCCCTGTGCACAGAAAGGTGTCCAGCTCTGCAGAATCTAGCGGCAAAACCCAGCAAAGAGTAACCAGCCACGGCAACGGCCCACGTAGGAGCTGGAAAGGCAGATACAGGAGCACACCTCACATCTCTCCTGGATGACTGTGCTGAGTCAGCCACCCTGAGGACAGCTTTGCAACCTGCAGGCTTTGTAGCACCTTGAACACAGCGTATCCCCATAGAGGGGCCAGTGCCCCACGCAACGCACTGCACTGTGCCACCCTCACACATCCCCCACGGGCTCAACACAGCCTGGCTCTGATGCCATCTTCTGCCAGCTCATTAGGAGCTCTTAAACATCAGTGTTTACATCACACTCCCTTGACCTATTTTTAATCATGGCTTTTTCCCTCCTACACTGAAAAAGGGTTGTGTCAGCTAGTGTGAAGAAGACCATTTAGGCTCCATTATGCCAGGAGAAGCAGCAAAAAAGCCTCTAAATAATTTTATCTTCTGCTTATGCAGCACCATGACTTCCGAAAGGGCTTTGCAAAGTTAAACTGATAGTCGGGCAGAGATATCTTCAACTTGTCACTCTAATGCAGCAGGAATACCTAAGATTCAGGGATATTTGCACACTCGCTGCAGGATAGGTGCACATATACTACCCACAGGGATCTAACTCCCTAGGCCAATTTCCATGTGCAAATGAGCGTAGGAAGCTGAGGTCAAATATGACCATGAGACGGGCTTTCCAAAACTGAGCTGGGTGATTGTGGGGCAGCAGGTTCATGGCCTGAGTGCTGAAGTCAGCAAGAAAAACTCTTCTGGAAACTCTGGTACACAAACCCTACAATGCTCCCTGTTATACCAGGGCATTAACATCACAAAACTCACTTAAAGCAGCTCAAGGAAAAGTCATAACCTAAAACAACACTCCCAGTATTTCCAGTCTCGGAGCATCAGACTATTTCATGATCCTAAGGGCACCTACACAGCCACACCCTACAACCCATTAATCTTCGAGACAGCATATTAGAGCAAAACAACAACAAACCCTACAAAATCACCTCCTCTATCTCTTCCTAGGGTGTGAAACCACCAATGAGATGCAGATTTTCTTGGGATGAGAACTGCAGCGAACAAGCGGATGCTGTGGGACGTGCTTGCAATTGTGTAATTGTAAATGTGCCCCACAGAGCAGGCTGGGACACATAGATGAGACATGGTCACCAATGCAGGATTTACTCAGGTACTGGCTTGGAAGGGTTTTGCTGCAACACTTTAATGATACATAGGCTGAATATTTTGCATTTCTGTATATAAAACCTCATTCAGCCAGAATGAGGTTACCTCCCTTGTGATGCATCATTTACATTAAAAATTCCCCTGCTTCTTGGCATTACTTTCATGCCCCCCCACCATTTAGATACGGAGGCACAAGTATGTGCAAGGATAGGCAGCAGGGAGAAGCATCTCTTTTAAACATTCATTGAGCTGGAAGTAGGGAAGATGCCGGCATACATAGGATCTAACTGATGTGGAAATGCAACTCTTTGAAAAGGAGGAACTGAACACCAAAACTGCTTCAGTGCAGCTAAATTGGTCCCTTATGGGCCGGGGGTAACAGAAATGCTCACTCCAAATAAGCATAAGTAAAATATTCAGCAAACAACATTTGATACTTATGTACAAGGGAAAAACTGTGAAACAGTTGAAAAACAAAAATATCACATTATCCAAGCTAACATACAAGTGCCAGATGAATGGGTGGTGGTGAGCACTCTGGACGTAGAGCTTCTGGTGACGCCACCACTGATACCCCCAATATCTCCCATGAACACGGCCAAAATGAGTGACGGAGATGGCCCCCCATCACAACCACCCACTGGTCACACTGGTTATGGTGACCATACGAAGCTCCTTCCAGGCTCCATGAGGAGCAACCCTCCTCATGGTGCAGATGTGAGCTCTGTGCCCTCTGCCCTCAACACATCCATCCTGTATGAAGTAACATTACATGGCAGGATGGCAAAAACAACATGGCAATTGGCTTTGTTTCCCATTGCTACCATAACCACCTCTCTTCACCAGGTATGAACCCTGAACAGCTTTCAAAGAGTTACAACAACGAGTCCTCAAGTTGAACGTGAGGCCCAGAAATAGGAAAAGGCCTGAGATCTTGTTGGGTGCATGTACAGGGCTCACACATGGAGTTTGCAATGGAGCCTTAAGACATTTTAGTATCTACTATTAAGATCATTGCCTGAGGATAAAACTGTAAGCAGTAGCTGTTTCCAAGGCATAAGGGGAATTCTTTAGAAAAAAAAACTCAAAGAAAATGCACAAGAGATGAACTGTTCTGAGAAGAAATGCTTGCTTTACAGGAATATCTAACTCTTTAAATTCCTAGCTTTCTGAAAACATCTAATCTTTATGCATGCTCACTTATACAAGAGGAGCTATTTCTTCCTACTTCACTAATCTGGCATGAATCTGTGAAGAAAAGCCCTGGCCGGTATCTCTAGGACACAGGAACCCAGGTGTCACCACTATGTAAGGACAGTAGCTAACAAGTTAGCTAACTGGACAGAATTCTATTTTCCAGCTGGGATCACTGAACAAATACTAGATAAAGTCAGCCTTGGAGTCCTTACTTACCTGCAGAGGACAAATGAGTTCAGGAAGAAAGGCCTGTCATTGGATCCATATCTCTGTGTGCATTTTTGGTTGCACTGACAGCAGATCCGAGTGAGGAAAAAGGGGTTTTGCCCTGCAAAAATTGCACTTTGTATGTGAGTGCAATGATACACAACTGATAATAAAAAATAACAGAACTGATCATAAAAATAACAATAATAATTAAAAATAAACAACACACAGCTCATCCTGGACTCAAGGAGGAGCTCCCAATGACAGTTATATCAGAAATATGTGGATCTCCTGGATCAAGGTGGGTCAGACTCCTTTTAACTAGCAAATTCTCAGCTGCCACCTTTTCTTGGGCTGCTCGCACAGGCTGGAAGGAACGAGCTCATGCAATCGGCACTACAGGTAGCCAGGCTGCCTCCATCCCCCTGAGGGGGATCAGCTCCAGATTCCTTGGAGCTCACTGGAAAATAAACCTAATTTTGGCTGACAGCAGAAGCCAGTCTCAGCTTTTGTTTGTGCTGGCAATGTATTTTTGGCTACATTACCAAAAATATATATAAAAAAGACCAGGTCTTTAAGTCTTGCTATTTGGTAGCCTCATTATAACCTCAGCACTCCACCAGGCTCCAATCTCACCCCATGCTATTTCTTCATCCTGTCTCTTATGCAGCAGATAAGATATTAAGATATTTTGCCAGTTAATAGAAATATTTCATTTCATCCTCCAGCAATTCTGTCAAAACACGAAACAGATGCCTGGTTTTGGCCCAGGTATTTACACTGAGGGCAATAGGGGTGGTGAATCCTCCAGCAAGGAAATGGAACATCCTCTACTGTGGTATCAGTCTGCAGAAAGTGAACTAGAACTCCTGCCTTCTTAGCTCCTAATCTTGGATTTAAAGAGGAAAATATTAATAAAAAATAGAAAAAGGAAACTTTTTCTATAGGGGAATGTCACAGAAAGAGGGGAAGGAATAAACTGTATTTTTACTGATGTGGGGCTCTAGCTCTGTCTAGTTGCTTTAGGCACCGAGGTGCAGGCAAGCTGGGAGCAGTCCCAACCTCAGCAACTTTGGCCAGGAAATATAAGGCACGATAGAGATGTTAGTGGAGATGCTCAGGTGGTGATTTTAGGCTTCCAATCAACTCAATTTGGGTGGATTTCATGAGAAAAAGAAATGTACTTCCTGCCCTGCTGCTAATAGAGCTAAAAGCCTCACTAATTGCATTGACTTGGCCCTCGGGCACTGGAGCAGACCGGTCTCCAGACTGGCCTACTGTGATCCCCTATCAAATCCAAAACAACAGCGAGGCAATTTGGCATCCCCACTGCCCAAGGCAGGGAACCCATGCGAGCAGGTCAGGCAAGAAAATAGATTTCCTCATCTATTTTAAGCGATGGCTCCCAGCCCGCTCCATATTATTCAGAGACCCAGAAGAAACAGGCAAGAATCTCTCATGATTGCAGGTAGGAAATGGAGTTAGGAACCAAATATCACCCAGCTCACTTACTGACCAGCAAAACTTCTTCAGAGCCACAGTTTTACATCCAGCGCCTTTAGGGTAGCCTATATATGGGAACAGAGAAACCTCAGAGTCAGCTTGCAAGCTGAAAGACACCAATACTGAAATAATATCCAAAAAGCACTGCTTGCATTGACTCATTGTGTCCTAAAATTTTTGGAGAACTATGCTTCATGTAGATAATAATTAATATTATCTACTATTGCCTGAATGTGCGTTCCTCATTCACTCTGTGAATGGCCAGCAGTGACTTTGCTGCTTTTCTGCAGCTTTACAAATTCAGAGTGCACTTTTTCTGCAGGCAGCAAAGCACGAGAAAGTCACCTGCAGCAAGGCAGGTTTTTCCCCTCCATTCTCCACAAATGCCTGGCTGAGGATGAAGCCACTGACACAGCACCGCGCTGCTCCCAGCCTTGTGCCACTTCCCGCATGCCAAGAACCAAAAGAAATTATGGCCATTGCTACGTTTAATATTAAAATGACTCTTCAAGGCTCTTTCTGAGGTCCTCAGCACTTGCCTGCAATGGTGCATCCCCCCTGCAAAGGGTCTGACTGGACAAGCCAGTGCCCTTTCCCTTAGGGAACATCCCCAAGAGTGTCAACCCCATCCCCAACCGGCCTCTGTGCCCTCCTAAAAATATATCCTCGATTTATCCTTTAATTTGAATGGCTGCCAAGAGCAGGATCAATAAACACATTGCACGAGGACTCAAGGGGGATCTGTCTGAAGGAGAGTTAGGAATAGAGCTCAAGGGTGAAAGGAGTCGAGATGAAGATTCACCTATATGAAGACTCATCTGATATAATGCCAAAACCGGGCTTAAAGGCAGGAGTCAGGTTTTTCTGGCGTTTGCTCCCCTCTCTTACACACTAAGCTGCAGGAGACGGGCAGGTCTTGTTCCCCTTTCAGCTCATGAGGCTCTTCCCATTTGCTGCAGTGAGGGCCAGAAATGTCGTTCCACTTAATCCAACAGCTCTAGCAGGTAAAACTTCAAAACTATCACAGGAATCTTAATTAAACTGCAAAAGTTGGCGAACATGAGGGCTTGCGGAGCAGCATCCATCAGTGGGAGCCACAGAAGGTCACTCTCCTTGACACTCGTCTCGCTTGGAGATGTGTGATTCCTGCCATCAATCCTCCTCCTAGAGCCCTCTTACAGCTCCTGCCTGTCCAGAGCTCATTACCCTTCGTTTACCCCAGCCTCATTAAAGCAGGAGTGCGGGGCAGGCTCTCCCCTTCCTGATTACAGCTGGTAACTGCTGTTTCCCTCTATCACACACCGGGGAACAACCCCGTTACCTCTTCTGGGGCTCTCACCACAAGCACCATTTGCAGCTGGGCGCTTGGATTACTCATGCAGGTCACAAACACTATGGACACAGTGCAAAGAAAAGCCCAAGAACTAACTTTGCTTTTGCAAAAAGAGGCAAAAAATGCTCTCCCGTGTCCCGTCTCCATAAAGATTCACCTGCCACTTCCCCTCTGACTTGGCTCTGCTGTGAATACTCGGCTAAGAGCATGTCCTGCAAGGCAAGAACCATCTGGAAGGACAGGCGGCCAAGGGAGGAGCAGAGCAGCCGCAGGCCCAGGTTTCCACAAGGTTGAGGTTTCCCAGAGTGTGGGTTCAAGCGCGGTGCCAGGGCTGCCTTTGTGGGCAAGCCTGGCTCCTGCAAGCTGTGATTATCCCACTGCTGGGAACCAGCTGCTTCGTTTCACCGGCAGCTCCAAGTTTGGAGCCTAAACACAGTAATTGCTGCTACCTGCTCCGAGGAGACGCTCCCGGATGCGCCGTGGAACGGGCACCATGCCACACAATGAAACCCACACTCATCCAGGGCACGTTTCTGTTCCTTATCAAGGGCAGAGCCAAAATACTTCCTCCTTTTCTGCAGGTGGCAACTCTTGCAATGACCAAATACCTGTCGTGGATTCCATAGTGGGAGGAATTAAGAGTGGTCAAAACGTGTCAAGCTCAGGAATCTCCGGCCAACGTCCCCTCTGGCCCCGGGCCTCATGTCCAGGTCTGGGCTGCAGCGGCACCAGCACCACAGCCTTCAAGCACATGGAGCCCTTGGACTCACCAGCTGCCCGGGCCGTGGGAAGCAGAGCAGGGAAGACACCTTTAAATTGCTCTTTTTTTGCTGTTTTTCAGACCTACATACATATCTGGCTAATAACATAGGGTTAATGGCCATTGCAGTTGGGGCACTGCTGAGGACTCGGAGCCCCGGTGCCAAAGCAGCCGGGGCGGCCGACAGCACCCGCAGCGCTGGGAAGGCGGCATCCGGATGGATTAAGCACCAACATCTCCCGTGCCAGGGAAAAGCTCGAGGGCTTGGTGAGAGGAGGGAGGCAGGAAGCAGGAGAGTGAGGATTTCACTCTGAAACAGGGAGATAAGGCGGGAGGAGCGGCACGGAGCAGGGGAAGCTCCCCCGTCTGCTGCTTCACTCACAAGTCCCTCCCGGCCCCGTTCTCTGCATCTCATCCCTTAGACACACATTAACCAAATCATTAATTTAAGGTGGTTGGGCTGTTTAGGGCCAAATAGCAATGCATTTCCCAGGCTCGACCATCCCCTGGTTGCAACGGATAGCGAGAAAGTTCATTTTAGGGCATTTGCAGGGGAATGCAGCTGGGTTCACTTCAGGCTGGCAAAATTCACCCCAGTTCCTCTCCTTGGCTGCTCTCCAGTCAGGACAGGTTCATCCTGGTAACAATACTGAAGTGTCAATTACTTCTGCTCAGTCTTTTTAGGTTATTCTTTAACCATCAGCTGTCCCAAAATATAGGAGACAAGAAACTGCATCTCTTCAGCTGTGCGTTTCAAAGCTCTAGTCCCAAAAGCCAGTCTCAGCTTGGCTTAATCCTTGATCAAAGCAGTACAGTTTAGCATTGGATTAGTGCCTCTCATATTTAAATCCAGCACCGAGAAATGCAGGTGATTTAAGCCAATTCCAAGTAATTCAACCAAAGACACTGAAACTTTATCAGATAGCGCGGGACTAACGTTCCTTGCAAACTCAGGGGCATTTCCAGTGTTCTGGACTTAGGGTCCCTGTGTCCCGAGCCACACAGAACACTCTTTCCTAACTTTCTTTCAAAGCTATGCAAGAAAAAACACTCAGCTGACACCATCATCACCGATTACTTTAGGATGCTTGAGCAAAAGAGGAAAAGAACCAGAAAACCCTGACGTGGCAGCAAATCTTCTCCGTGGGCCCCACCACTGAAACGCGCCCTGGGCTGTGTTCCTCACTGCAGCCCTAGGCCTTTGCCTCGGTGCAGCCCAGCAAGGCGAGTGCAGCCCCATGGGCCTCCTAGAGCTGCCAGGAGCCCAGGACCAACCCAAGGCACCTGGGCTGCTGCTCCTGCTCGAGTCCATCCCCGAGAGCTGGAATCTGCATCTGAGCAAGTGCATCTTCGCTTACTGCGTAAGCCACGTTCCAGAACCGCCCTCTGCTCCATCTCCAAAGCTTCATGTTGGGATTTAGGCCCTTTGCTACCAAAGCAGCTCTCCCCACTCAGCAAGGAAAACAGCTGAGTTGGTCTCGAGTGAAGGCTGAAGTCAGTAACATCCCAACACACTGAGTCCTTAAAAGCTGCTGCTCTTCAGAGGTGCCTGGAAAAATGCAGGGCATCCTCTTCCAAGCAGAAGGACTTGGATCAGGAGCTGCCAGACCCCAGGAGAGCAGCCCTCAGCTCCATGAGGCTCCAGGCCCCATTAAGACCCAAATTTCCCCCAAATCACAGGCAGGAGGGACACATGTCCTCTGGGGGCTGCTCTTGGCAGCACGAGCAGCCTCTGCTGCACAAGTTCAGAAAAGCAATTTAACACTCTCCAACCTAAAGCACGGGCAAGGGGCACAGGTGCCACAGCCCGGCACGAGAAACTCCCTCCGCTTCCACCACGTGCGAGGCTGCAGCTCTGCCAGACAAGAAACTCCCTCTGGTTACAGATTAATTCATTCCAAGAGCTCCTTAAAATATTACGGCTGCTCATTCCCCAGGTGTCCGGGAAGGCGATGTCTCCGTGGGCGCTGCGGGCACATTTCTGCTCTGCTCCTGTCCAGGTTTGCTCCCTACGCTCATCCCTTTGCCGGCTCCCATGGGAAGGGGGGTGGGACAGATGGACAGGCTGCCAGACGCTATCCCGGTGCCCGGCAAACTCCAATCCACCTTTCCCTGCAAAGCAGCAGCTCCCACATGGCCGGGGGAACCCAGCAGCACCCAGAGGCACTTCTAAATGCACTTCATTGCATTAACAACCCTTGCAGCTGGATGAAATAAAAACGATAAAATCAAGTCAAAGGAAAACACTCCTGAAAAACATGCATGAAAGTAGAAAAACCCTGCTCCCCTGCACGCATCCACAGTGGCAAACCCACCCCAGACCGCCCAGCTGTCCGTGCTGCCCGGGCGCAGCAGGGCGAGCGCTCCGGCCCCGCTCCTACCTGCGCTCCCGCGGCTCAGCACGCCGAGGCGGCACCGCAGCGAAACAGCCAGCATGGTGCGGGCGGCCGGGCGGGCGCCGCTGCTTCCCACTGCTGCGGCGCCGGGAAGGGCTCGCGCCTCCGCACGCCCTGCCAGGGCACGGAGCCTCCCCGGCGGCGCTTCCAGCGCGGGGCTGCTTTGTTTCCTTGGCCACATGAGGATAGAAATCACCCGTTCAGATTTAGGGCACCCTGCTGTTCAAGGCTGGGGTTTTGCTTGTACGTTAATATATTAATTTGCAAAGTAGGGATACTCCGAGCACATATGTATGTGTGCCTGTGTGTGCGAGCTCTGCTTTCAAAACTACTCGAAAGCCGTTTGCTTTTTGGAGCACTGGTTCCCTTGTCTGTCCAGTTCCGGTGAAGAGAGGACACCACAAACAAAGCCTATGGGTTATGTGGTGACAAGACACCTCACCTAGCACCCAAGTTACATTCCCACCAGCAACAAGCAACACAGGGGACAGAAATAGCTACACTACAAGAAATCTACCCAAGGAATAGCTGTATGAGATGCACAAAGACCTAGCTGAGAAGTTACGTGTTACTTGTTCTTTTATTCAACTCACTGTTCTCCTGATATTAATCTCACTTTCAGACCTTCACATGTGAGCGCCCGAGGGAGAACAAGGGGCAGGTTCACTTGGCAGCCCTTACAGAGCATGGTCACACTCATTTGTCTTTTCCAGCCCAGAGTAAATGCAGAACCACAAAACCTGACAGTGCCCCAGACTGGAAGATTGCAGAGCACAACGGGCACTGCTTTATTTTTGTTCAGCAGAAGTCAGGTCCACGGCTTGCACAGCCCTGGTTTACATGAATTGTCCCTGTGCAGATCCCCACCTGGCATCAGTACCACAGGTACCCAGACATACCTCTGGTATGATATACTCTCCATATAAAGTAGATATTCTCTTCTCTCTCTCTATCAATATCCGAGAGCTCAAAGTTGCCCGCAGAACCTGGTCCATTTGGGATTTGCCAGGCAAGACATCTGAGCGCCTGCTTTGGCCAAGCATTCCTGCTGATCCTGCAGAAGCCTTAAGGAGGTCACAGCTTGTTTTCACGGAGCAGCTGCAGCAGGCAGCAACACCCTGCTTCTTTTCAGGAGACTCTTTAAAGACATAGCACAGAGTAAGGCACAGAAGAATTCACCTCCAGTGCCTGATTTAACTGCACTCTGTGGCTGAGACTTTGCACTAAATTACCAGGTCACCGTGCCGTGCTGCAGGGCAGGACACACGCACAGTTTGGTAGACTGAAACGCAGAGCCCGATGCCACAATGGTTATAAATCAGGAACCAAGGGACAGCCCAACGCAGGAGGATGCAGAAAGCAACCCAGCAGGAGGGCTGGAAGGCTGCCCCGAGCACAGGGCAGAGCCAGGTTGCCTGCTACAGACCCTCTAACTCCAGCAACCCTCAGTGCTTTGGAGATCCACCTGTATGCAACGCCACAGAAGACATTCTTGATTCACTTTTTTAATTATAGGGGTAAAGTACTGACCAGCAGGTGTGTATATAAAAAAATATATATATTATTCCCAACAGGGGCACGCAAAACCTGGCACAACAAGGTGCCATTTCTTGGCCACAACCTTATCAGCCCATCACACCCGCCTCATGCAGGCTGCTGCCTAGGTCTGGGCGTAGCTCCCTGTCCAGGTTATTGCCTGCATAACCCAACCCAAGCTGAGCAGCTCTTCGGGCATGAAACCCCCCAGCATTAAAGCAAGTCTCACCTGGAGTTGGTTCCTATAATCCACAGAGATGTAGCCAGAGTGTACAAAAAAAACCCCAAATCCTAATCCACAACCACTCTGTGCTCCTAAGAACTTGGCATCCACCAAAGCCACCACTTCCAAACAAGCAGGTGAGACATCTAACATGGCCAGTGACAATCACTGCAGGTGTGACCCACAGCTCATCACCACAGTCCTGGGCAACATGGGCCAGACCTCATCTGTGCCCTCCGGATTCACCTGCAGAGATTCCCAGCTGGGGTAAGAAGCCACCAATTTCCCTCTTGACCTTCTCCTTGCTGTGGCTGAATTGCTGTAGCTGATTGAAAAGGAGAGCTGCAGAGGGGGCCCTGCAGGGACATTTCAGCTGTGCTGTTAACATTTGGAGAGCAAACAGGATTCCAGCCGTGCTAGGATGGTTTTTGCGGCACCTGCCCCACACTCCTGGGTATTGCTGGAAAACAGGAGCCCACACAGAGCCACCAGTGCCCGATTTCTGGGCCAGCCACAGAGCTCATCCCTACCCCAGTCTCTTTGCCTTGCACTTTACAGGTTGCTTTCTTCTTCTCTTACTTGGATTAAACAGACACGTCACTGATTCAAAGCTCTGGAGCTGTAATTTATATGGTTTTTCCCAAACAAAACACCCTCTGCACCAGCTTTTGGCTGCTTTAATGATGCTGAAGTATCATTCTCTATAAGCAGGACTAAGGGAACAACGCTAGTTCTCATTCCCCTGAGGTTCATCTTTGAGATGTAAGCACATTCAGACACAGACCCAGAATATTAATATCCTATTACTCTCCCCTTAGAGGCTCCGAGAACCTCTGTAGCCTGGGGAATTGCCTGGCTGTCCCCAGACAATTGGGTTTTACCTCGGAGGAAATCCCAGCTGCAAAAAGCCACAGCTGCTTCTCTTTGATACCCAAACAAGCCTGTTAGCAGCTTTCCCACATACAAACCTAATCCTCCTTTCAGCCAAGGGAATGACTGTGGGGACATTGGTCATCACCAGGGCACAATAGGAGGAGTGAGAAACGCGGCAATTAAACTAAGCGGATAAAAAAGCATTTGGATAATGGGAAATCTATTACCCTTTATCGTGCCTGGTATTTGAAG
>JAUBOD010000743.1:3164810-3178143 GCA_032353885.1 Nothura maculosa
GATGCGCTGGGATATGTTTGGAGGGGAGATCCCTTCTCTGCAAGAGGCAGCAGCAGGCACAGAGGTATTTTGAGCAGCAAAAATGCACAGGAAGCCTCAGGAGTGAATATCCCTGTCCTTGAACCAAGCCTGCAGCCTGCCGGAATGAGCGAGGCCCCCGATAGGCTCTTGGGCTGCCCTGCGGGCTCTTTTTTGCCCTCCAGTATTTCTGGTTTGTCCCAATCCTCTTTGACAAATGCCTCAAGACAGCCAGGTTAGACCTATGCTTGGGTTTTAGTGAAGATGTTGTGTGATCTGGACAGTTATTTAGAAACAAACCTCAGCTCAACCCCAGCAGTATGAGCTGCTTTTCAATCCTGCAGTTGAAGATGCAGTTGCTGGAAACATCCTTTCCCCATTGGCCTTCAGGACTCCCTTCCCTCCTCCCTTTTTGCCCACACGAGCACCACACATCCATGGCACCCACTTGCTCCACGCCCAAGAGGTCACCCTCATAGAGCCACATAACCCTCTCACGAGTAGGGCTGGTGCTCATCACCCATTGTAGAGATCTCCATCCCTTCTCATTGCTGCACAAGGGTTTTCACTCCAGAAATCCACTTAACAGCAAGATTCTAACTTGCCTCTGGCTACATAAGGCTTCATCTCTGCTCTTCACTGCAGAGCTGTAAAACTTCAAGGAAGTTTTACCAATTACTTAAGTGAGAAAGAGTCATCAAGCATGGGACAGGCAGCTCTGCCACCAAGAGCCCTGGGGACCAGGGTCTCAGCCTCACAGTGTTCAGCTCTGCACTTTGCCTTGCTGGCTGAAAAATGCTTCTGTGTGGGGAGGCATCTGCAAGATGTCCCTGCAAAGACAAATTGTGTCTTTCTTGGCCACCAGCTCTCAGATATGCAAGTCTGAGAAAGAAGAGAAAGGGAAAAGGAAAAAGTTGCTTACTTGGGATTTGCCCTTTCTCCTAGGAATTGCTTAATGGTTTAACATCCATGGAAGAAATATGTACTGCTGTTTATTAACGTGACAGCAGCTTCTCCCATGCTTCAAGCCCAAGAGGAAGGGAAGGGAACAGAGGAGAGCATCTGTGCCAGGTGCTCAGGAGCAGCCAAACTCAGGGGAGCAGCTGCAGATGGGACTTGTTTGGTCTGTCCAGACCACAGGAGCTAAAGGAGCTTCGGAGGTGACCTTGGGTTGTGCATCACAGCCTGAGGGATCAGGAGATAATAACAGGGACTTGTTTCTTTCATGCTACAGAATCTCAAGCTCCCTCCTAAGTTTTCATTAGATCACAGCTGGCATTAAATACCCGACTGCTCCAACAAAAATCCACGATAACCACTGTCCATCCCACAGTAAGGAACATGAGCATGTGCTTCTCACAAAGACAGCTGGCAGCACTGCCACTAGGTAACATTCAATGCTGTCTTCTGGTAGCTCCCCAGAAGCAGTTAGAAAAGTGAACAGGTCTCAGAAAGCAGCTCCAAGCTCTGCCAGTGCACCTGAAAAATGCCATTGCAGTGAATATTTTCCTTGCTTCATCATCCTTTTCAGTTCTGATCAGACTCCAGCTGTCCATAACCCAGTAAGGAGCACCGTCCATTTCAAAGCAGGGAAGGAAGCAAGAAAGTTGTAATTCATGCCAAGAGAGGGATTGTTAATGAAAATGCAACATGTGTTTGCAGAGGGAATGGGTAAAGAAACCAAACAGACAATAGTGACTATGTCCATGTTCTGATCTGTCCCAAACTAGGTGGCAAGGAAATAAGTACTGTGGACAAAAGTAAATAATAAAGAGTCTCCTTCACCTTCATGTGTTTTAGGCTCTGTCTTCCAGTGTTTTATGAAATATTGGAATTGATATTCCGTATGGCTCCGTGGTATTGCGGAGGAGTTGTTTGGCACTCATCAAGGCTTTAATAAAGCAATCATTGGACTTTTGCCTGATGTAGTTATTCATTCTGAAATATTATTCTAGCTCTCTCATTGCACTTGTCTATATTTGACTAATGGCAGCAATGCCACACACTTCTGAGCTCTCTGTGGGTGCAGATTCAATCCATTTCTTTCCTCAGTCATTTCCAGAACAATATCTATAATCACACTCTAAGCTTTCTTTTGTGATATATATAGCAACACTTTGGGGCTTTCTGGGCTTCTATTTTAAGTAAATTTGGTATCAGGAGGCATTTCATGGATGCTGGAGCTGTGTTCAACATCAGGCTAGGGATCACTTGTGCAAAAGTGTAGCTTTCCCTTGGAAATGCTGGTAACAACCTTCCTTTGGAAAAGAGGTAACAACCCCTTTGGAGGTAATAACCCCAATTCATCCTTCAGTCCTATCCTGAGCAAGGCAGATGTCAGCCTTGGGTGTAAGGGGTGGCCGCTTTTAGGCCTGGCCTAGTTAAGGACAAGCACTTGACTAACTTCCATCACACAGGGCTTGCTAATGTCAAAAGTTTTAACCTGCGCTCCCTACTAACCTGGGCAGAATTTTCCCGGGAAGGCTGCAAATGAGGCCAGATCATGCTGCTGTTCTGGGGTTTCCGCTTGTGCCACTTCACGCAATGTCACATATGTGACACCAGGCAGGAAGCAGGGGAACAGGTTTTACTCTGGGATGCTGGAGCTGCTGGAGAACTGCTCACTGAGCGCAGAAACTTGCACCGGGCGCTCCAGGCCGCGCTGAGGGGCGCACGGGCAGCTGTAGCAACAGTCTCTGCTGCCACCTACCGCGTTGAGGGAGCCCAGGCACCACAGGAGCCACCAACCTCCGGGACTGCTGCAGAGAGATGCAAGGAAGGAGGGAAAGCCTGTGGAAAACTGCTGCTTCTGCCCTTTCTCTCGCTGCTTGGCGAAGGTTTCGCTATCCGGCCCCTTGAGCAACTGGCTGCTCCAACACAGGGCTGCTGAGCTGCGCTGTGCAGCGGGACAAGCATCTCTGCAGCTTCCTCTTTGTGGTTGGGCCTGGGCAGCTCAGGCAGTGACAGGTGATGCAAGAGCCCTTTATTTTCAGTAATTAGAGATTCACCAGATGGAAGCCCAAACTAGATCATGCTTTTGAGTGACAGTGGAAAAAAGTCCTACAGTTCTGAGATGCATCTGATGGCAGCTCTGAGTACTCTGATACGGGAGTATCAGATCAGGAATCTATACAAGATAAGAGCACAAGGGCTTGTTTTTAATTAATTAATCAGAGCTGCCACGTAGCTTCTATGCAGACATATGGTGGATGACTGCCAGGTAACCAACATCCATGTGCTAGAGAACCTCCAACCTGAATTATGCTCCAGTGCATCAGTGATCATAGGCCAGAGGAACGTCCCGCCTGAGCACGCGGCTTTCGGCCCTGCTCTGCATGAGGGGTCACATCACACGTGCGGCCCCGGTCTGCGTCACGGTGCCAGTCCAGCTTGTGCCTGGTGACAAGGACAAGACCCTCTGCCACCATAGGGTCACGTCTCCACTCGTGTGTCTCCAAGGGCAATTCAAGTCCTGCTAAACGCTAACAGGATAAGGATTTCTTTATATATACATATATATATATATATATGAAAATAGTCCACACACACACACACACACAAATATATAAAATAGTCTTCTAGTCTGAGAAGACAAGTTAGAAACCTCAGCCTAGTTTTCCACGGTTCCCAGGAAGAAAGCCAGGCTGCTTTGAACTGACCTGAAATCCCACTCAGATCAATTTTAATGACACCAGCAGGAATTCAGGATTAAAAAACCCCAACAGCAATTTAACAATATTGCACTCTGACTAGTAAATGAAAATTACCCCTCCTCCCCCAAAGTAGTTAATTAACATGCTAGAGGACCCGGATTCCTGCCCCCATGTCAGGAAACCTGCATACGCTGCCATGAGCCTGCTGGGTTAAAATAATTCAACTCAAACAGTGGGACATAAACAGAATCATTTCACAGGCAGCGAAGGTGAAATAAATACAGCTCACAACATCACTCTGACATTAAACAAACATAAATAACAGGGTTAAACTCGGAGTTAGAAAGCAGCTTCTTGGGAAAGTTGCATTTGCAACGAGCATGTGTCTGTCTTCTTGACACAATCAATAGCCCAGTGATTTCTTCAAGAGGAAAAACCCGCAGCATGAAGCAGGTACATGAGCTTTAAAGCTCCCAACTATTAAAGCTGTTTTTTACCACGTGTACCCAGCTTTACTGCTGCAAAAGCTGTATCTGCTAGGCTAGGTTCAGAATAAAGACAGTGCTTTAAGCAGAACAGGCGGGAATGCACTAACAGCATCTGCACTGAGGAGGAGCAGCACTCTGGAAGAGTAACCAATTTTGGGGAGAAAATATGCTTCCTAAGGGGAAGTTGTGCCATGGTTGTTCCTCTTTATTTATTTTAATAACTGATAGCCACATGTTTTGGACATATATTGGGGCTCCAGCAACAGAGGTAGGAAAAGGAGCATGGAGGCCACGCTCTTCCCACAAGCACCTCTGGGCTGTAACCCCCTGCCCCGCTCTGCGCTTCCCCCGGCCTTACCTCTGTCCTGTGTCCACTGCAGACAGAGCGCGAGGCTCCTCCTCCAGCCCGGCATCCCAGCCCAAGGGCAGGACACGCAAGTTCACAGGATCTCAAGGGGGTCGTGAAGAGAAAAACGCAGCTTCTTTGCAGGGCTAAACCTCAGCGTGGAGGCAACTCCATCCGTGCCTGCAGATCCACAACCCTGCACTTGGTGCGGGAGCCTCTGTGTGAAGCAGCCGGGCTGCACTTTGCTGCAGGGACGGAGCAACTTGACGTGTCCACAGAAAAAGAAACAGATGGCGAGAGAAGATGGGTGGACAGATGAATGGGTAAATCGCAAGGAGCTGAGCAGCCCCTTAAAGGGCAGACTGGCCTTTTATGCCAGCTCCACAAAAGCAACACACAACAAAATACTGCCAGTTCCAGTAGCTTGTGGTTCCTGTGGAGGGGATGCAAATATTCCCTCCCCTCATCACTGCTATTTAACTGATAAACCAAAGAATTTTCTTTGCAATTTCCCTGCTTCTTACATCTCCAGTTCACAAAATGTGTGTGTTTATACCTGCCTGTACAGGGAAACATTGACAAATTTGATTATCTTATCATTAGTGCTTTTTTTTCTTACACCAGTCAGAGTCAGGAAAACACACACATACTCAAAGTAGGAAGAGTCACTATGCCCATTTTCATCATGGCTTGCTAAAATCCATATAAAAATAGCACCAGTCCTTTTTTTCTGACCAGCAAAGGGAGAATTTTCATTTTTGCTGCAGCAATTCCCAACACTCGTGCAATTTTAAACCTGCAATACAAAATCCTGGGTTAAGTTTTGGGTATCGTTACAGAAATCTACAGATCAGAGTGAAGAGAGAAGATATGCTGGGGACTTTGTTTTGGGAAGAGACATAAACCTTGTTATGAAGGAAAGGGAACCACTTTTGGATCATTCACCTTAAAAGAACTTGCCTGCAAACAGTTTTGCTTTGGACAGAATTTATTTGTAGCCTCTTGCACCAAACTTCCTCCAAAAAGCTCAAACTCTGTGTGCCGTTGATTGCATGGAGAGTTAAGCAGTAGCAACTGAGAAAATTCGTGCCCTGTTTTAAAGGCCTATTTGACATAGCACAAACCAGCCAGGGTACGGTAACTTCTGAGCTGTTCATTGCCTAAAAGACACCAGAAAACGTCTCTTCCTTCACAGGAAGAGAATTTCTCCATCCTCAGAGTGACGTGGATTCAAACCTCACATCAAGAGGCTATCAAGCTGCTGCACAATGACACAGCACCATAACCCCAAGTCTTATTTTAAAACATTCAGCTGTTAATTGCCCACTGTTATATTTCACCAACCCGAGCAACCAAGATGAGTTTCCCTCCATCCTGAGGCCTTGATGTTCTTGCTGGCTATAAAAGAATCAGTCTCAGAACAGAAAATCCTCCAAACATCAATATAATTTGTTTTTGAATGCCTTTTCTAATGCAGTTTTTGCAATGGAGTGGGAGGTAGGGGAAGGGCACACCCAGGCTTTCCACCTGATCCATTTGGAGCTCGCACAGCATCCTCACCAAACCCCTCAAGGGGACCAACCTCCCCTGCCGGTTAAGAAAAACTTAGAATAACCCACAGTGGTCCCCATCTTCCTCAGAAATGCTAAACAAGCCTTTTGTGTTGCTGCAGTGTTGTGAAGTAAACACAATTAGGCTTCTTATGCCAAAATGAGCAGCATAATGAGACACGCTGCGCGAGTTGTTCCCTGGGAACTCAGGGCTGTCGGCAGCCTTAGATCACGCACAGTCATTTACACAGACTGCACAAATTCCTGGTAAGAGTTAAGCCTGACACAGATGCACTGAATCTGTGTCATACACAGAAAAAGACAACTCCCCCTTCCTCACCCCATTTCCTTTAAATTGAACATATTCGGCTTAGCTACCTAGTAGCAATGTTCTTATTCCTGCTATCCCTGTTATTAATCCCACGGGCAGGATTAAAAAGTATCCTAGAACAGACTTCCATAGGTTAAGGTTGACACCAGGCCTTTTTGAGGGAACAAGTGCGTGAAAACTTGCCAGGTCCCGGGCTGCAGGTCTGAGTGCTGGACTGATGATCAGGGAGGGCTGGAAGTCCCTACGCTGCTGCAGGCGCCTTCGTTACCGCCCGCTGCTCTGGCCCATGTTAATTGAGAAAGGGAGGAGAGCGAAAGGTTCTCTCCTTACTGGAGATCATCAGATACCCAGCACCAAGCAGGGCTGCTGACTGACTCGCTGCCAACGCAGGGAGGCCTGCCCAGAGCTCCACAACCCCCAAAACACCAAGTCTGCTGTTCCTGGCGAGCACAGGAGCATCAGGTCACAGCAACAGCACCAACTAACCTGCAGTTTCTAAAGATCGATTCCTTTTTCCACATCGCACCAGGTAACCTCCCTGTAGCCCCTTCTTCGTCACAGTCCTGGATGGTGACCTTGACCAGAAAGAAAGGTTTTAGGAGAAGATACGGACACATGGAGGGTGCGGTTTGGACAGAGAAATGCAAAGCCTGGGAATGACAGAGTAAATCACCGACAAAGAAACAGGTTGGTAAATACAGAAGAGAATAGGTGCTTCTGACATTGCAGGAGAGAGTTGATTTTCTTGTAAGGAGGACAAAAAACTGCTACTATGAATTGAAATTAAAAGTGTGACAAGTACATTATTATGAAATGTAGACGGGGGAAAAGGCAGCAGCAAGGACAGAGCAGGCAGTAAAAACAGAGTCTTAATGGAGCTGAGAGTCAGTGCCAAGGAGTAAGAAATCCCACAGACAAAGGTCTCGTTTCAGATATTTGCCTACCCTGAAAAGAGAAGATAACAAAAACAGAGAGGTGGAATCCAGAGAGAACAGATTCAGCATTTGATCATTTTTCCTTTCAGCCCAACCAAATGAAGAAGCACCTACAGAGCTACCAACTATTACCTTTCAAAAACTGGTAATTTATAGTCTCTACCCAGGAGCCTCCCACATCGAGCTTGGAAACGGGCATCTACAGACCAAGTCCTGAGACTCGCCAGGGTTTCTTGAGACACTTCTGCACCTGCAGCTACAAGGAGCTGCCCAGGGCCGGGCCTGCTCCTTCAGGAACACCTCATGGCATGAGAAACCCACCTGGTGGCAACGCTCCCAAGCTCCCAAATGGGCTGGACCTCCAACCTTGGAAGCACAGAACCACGAGCAAGCAATTCCTGTCACCCTAACATAGAACACGGGCAATAGGGAGAACGGACATGTGCCAAGGGGGCTGTGCCCTCTCACACGCTGCCCTGCAATAAAAGATGGGACTTACTAAGTCAGAACCAGCCCCGGGCTGGGATTGGGCTGGTTTCTCTCCTTGCTGTTGTCGCCAGATGAGGCTTGAACAGACAACTTAGCACATGATTTGTTATAGTGAGATTTAATTAGAGCAGCACAGCTGTTTTTATTCCTTTGTCCTACTTTTAGGCAACGCTATTTCTCTCTTTCCACACAAATTAAAACAGGAAACCTCATGGCCTGAATATGACCCACAGTTTTCTTTCCTGTTGTCTCCTGTTATTTTCCTTTCTCCCTTCAATGGGCCAAAAGGAGATCAGCTCCACTAAGGTTAGACATCACTCTTCCTGACCTGCACCCCTCACAGCATGTTTAGCTATGCAATATCTATGTTGAAAAACATGCAATTCTGCTTCCATAAAACAGCTGGTTATGGGTCTGACCCAGCTTCCCAAGCAGCAAAGCAGAACATCTCAAAAATGACCAGCAGTGCATCTAAGCCCTTGTATCAGCTGTCACACCACCCAGTAACAGCACCCAAGCACCCTACATTTCCCCCATTTTATAGGGACGAGTGATGCACAGCTTCCTGTGGGAGCCCTAGATAACTGGAGTCCCTTCAGTGGTGCAGGGTTAAACCAGCCATGCAGCCCTACTCCCTTGGGGGCATGAGGATGGGTGCAAGGAGCAACCTTGGGGCATGAGGATGGGTGCAAGGAGCTCCCCGGGACGCGCTCCTGTTCCCCAGGGCTGCGGGCAGAACCCCTGCACACACAGGGCGCCGTGTTGGGGTGTTCTGCCCTTCCACCATTGCCCCCCTCATGCACCGTGACCTCCCCAACATGGCGCCGGGAGGGAGCCGCCGCTGCCGCCCTCACCGCCGCTGTCGCAAAAAGCGCCGCGCAGCTCGGGCGCGCTTTACGGGCGCGCTGCGCCGCTGGGCCCGGCCGCCATGGACCGCAGGAAGAAGCCGCTGGACGTGGCCGCCTCCTCGGTGCGTGAGGAACCGGGAGAGGGAGGGAGGGAGCGCTCGGGGCCGCTCCCTCCGTCCGCGGGCCCGGCGCTCGGCGGAGACCCCGGGTCCAGGGCGTCGCTGCGGGCGCACGGGCAGGGCTGCGGCCCTTGGCGCCCGGTACCGGTACCGGCTCCGGGGCCGCCGCGGCGCTCGCAGCGGAGCGGCCCGGCCTGTGCCCCACCCCGTACGGAGGCCATAGCACAAACATCAACATTAAAAAGACAAGAGAACTTAAATGCTGCGGGAAAGGCTCCATATTTCATCTACATAAACTTACTGCCATTGGTTCTTCCTTTGAGACTAAATTTTATTTGTTTCCTCGATGTTAGGGGTCTTCCATACAAATTAAACTATGTAGTATTTCATAAGAAATGATGTCCCTAAACTAAGAATGACATCCCTGTTCAGATCAGCGTTCCTAAATTCCTGGTGAGAAATGCAAGGGAAGGCTGTTACAACTGTAAATGCCAGATTATTTCACCAGAAATGCACTTACGGGATTGCTGTGTGTGTGTGTGTGTGTGCGTGTGTGTGTGTGTGCGCACACATAACGTGGCTTGGCCGTTCACTCCTTTATTTTGCTGCTCGTGTAGTTGGTAGACCTCAAAGCAGAACTCTTCCGCAAGCAAGAGGAATTCAAGAAAGAGAAGCTATTGAAAGATGCTGGCTTTCCTGCAAAGCCCAAAGTCTCCAATAAGGTACAAATATTTTTCCTGTTTAATTTCTTTTTTTTTGATTTGAATCTTTCTTTGCTTAAAGAGAAAGGAGGAAAAAAAAGAGAAGTTTTTAGTACTGCGGGTTTTTTTTTCAAAAATAAATTTCTTTATGATGAGGTTTTTAAATTTCAATGCATTTGACTTCATTTCCAGATGATCATCTAATGCATAGTTGAAAATTCATCTTGTGCCCATGTAAAATATCTCTTAATCTATAGTCTTCAGAGAGCCTCAGCTCTTGTAACCAAAGGGAAAGCTGTTTCTTCGTCATTATGCTCCAAGATTTTATAAATGTTCTGCTCTCTGAACCTTTGTATTGTCATGAATAGCTTTATTATTACTTAGTAATGGAAAGGATTTTTTTTTCCTTAACCATTATTTCCATATTTTCCTCATTTCCGAATACTTTCTTGCTTCTCAGACTGTGCTTAACCATAATATCATAATATGATATATATATATATATGTGTGTGTAATTTTAGCACATACCTGTTGCATTCTACAGCACAGTAGAAGCAGTTTTAAGTCAAACATGCTTGAGATGTTATCTACCAGTTTTTCAGAATTTATTTGCAGTTTGCAATATGCACTTATTCACTCAGGTGGTTATTATTATTTTAATTTATTTTTGTTATTATTTTAAAATTGCATCTCACAGAAGCCAAGCATATGGAGCAAACAGAACGCAGGAGTCGCAAATCGATCCGAGAAAGATATTGAGCAGAAGACAGAAGAGGACCAAACCTTAGATAAATCAAGGTAATTCTTAGGCTGCATAAGACATGAAGGCTTTGTAGAATATGTTTTGTAGCAGTCAGAAAAGCATAAAAATGGACTCTATGTATACAAGAATAAATTTGTTATTTTGGACTGTGTTTGGAATTACAGAGGTTACTGTGCTTTTTTTTTTTTTTTTTTTCTCCCCCTCTCTCTCAGGAAGAAGCTCGAAGAGAAAGCAAAGCTATATGAGAAGATGACAAAAGGCAACTTTCCAGGTGAACAAAACTAGTCTAAAGAGAGTGTATTTTTAAAGTGAAAATAATAACTTATTTTAAAATAAAGTTCACTCTAAATTAGTCTTCCTGACCGTCTAGTAGCTGAGAGCTGCTTAACTATGAAGTTACTGCTTGTCATCTTACAGCAAGGAAGTTGGGGAATTTTCTTCCTTTTTTTGGAGAGGAGGAGAGGTGTTATACAAAGTGATTGACATGCATTATTTTGCTATGGAAGGGAGAAAAACTATTAAGTATCAAAAACCAAAAAGTTTCTGAAAATGAGCCTGCCTTACTAAAACAACATAGGTTTGTTTCATTCAGTCAGTCATTAAGTGGATGAAAAATATTACTGTGTAAGTCAAATGTCTTTTTCCAATTAATTTTTAGTGTTTTCTTTACTAACTCTCCTATTTGCCATATGTGAGTCTGCATTGTTTCCTTCATTTTCTGAACTCTAGTGACTGCTCAGTTGCTGTCAGCATAGCAAATATTAAGCCTCTAATGAGTATTTTAAGTGTTAAGTAACAAGCCATATTCTTTTGAAATAGCTAACAAGCAGGGAATATTGCGGCACAAAAACTGCAACTTTTTCTGTATTGTACTTTCCTTAAAAAGAAAAATAGAACCCAAACTTCTATTGAAAAATAGAGGCTATCACTGTGGAATCTGCTTATAGTTCCAAGTTTGTTTGGCACAAAATGAGATTAAAGTAGACTCCAATAGTGTGGGCAAGGTTGAAGAGCTGATTGCGGCAGTCCAGTATTGATTTTATGTTCAGTTCTGTTCTTTTCATACTTGTTCTCTAAGAATTGATTTTCTGCTATAGATGAAGAAACTGAAGATTTGTACCTTGTGGATTTCACCCAGAAGATCATAGACAGACAGCGAGAAGTGCAGGAACTGTGTCAGACTGAAGATGCTACAAAGACTCCAGAAAAAGAGATGGATGATGAGGAAACTCAACCTGACATGGAAATACCACCGCCTGAGGATCCGGACGAAGAATGGTTGGTACTGCTGACTGTACTGAACTGTCCTAATATGTTTCTTTATAATTACAGGAGAGATTTTTTTTGAATCATTGTCTGTTTCTCTCTTCAATGATATGTAAAATGGTAAAACTAACTACTGTATGAAAAGCTCTGAGGGATTAAATATTTTTCAAGTATTAATATATAGCCAAGCTCAGCAAGGCTTTTACCCTAATAAAGATATATAGGTACTAATAAAATTGCTGCTAATTATTCTGCAGCCATATTTATATCCTTTGCATAGAGATTGCAGATTTTTTGTTTGTTTTGTTTTTTCCGCTGGTGTTAAATCATAATAAAAATGGGTACTGATACCAAATTCCGAGTATCCTTAAGAGCTACGTAAAAGCCTATCTTGCTAAGAGCACAGGTCATTAAAAGCTAGTATTTTGAGAACTAGATCACCAGTCATGCTGCATGATGTGAATTCTTTCAAATGGGATAATTGACCAACTCAGTGCAAAGAACTCTCTAGAATTATCAGACAATGATACAGCTCTTTATGTGCTTTTTTGACAACTATAGATTAAGTGCTCAGTACTATAAAGAGTTGCATAAGAAGCACAGTATGTCCTTCAAATGAACATTTTGCTGGAATTTTCATCAGCTTTTGTTATACCAGTTCAATGAACACTATCAGCTTATTCTAAATGAGCTTTAGACTGGTAATTGAAATATATTGCAGCAATTTAATATTTGCAAGAAGTCAATGCTGCATCATTATTTTCACCACAGGAAGCAAGTATTAGGCACAGTTTTATTTTGGTATGGAAACTATGTGACTAACTTTTAAACATTCTTTTAATGCTGTCTTAATACGAAGACAAACAGTTGGCTGAAAATGATGTTGAATAAAATGTCTGTAATAAATGTATCATATGTCCTATTCAAAATGCATCATTTTAACCTGAATCTGTAATTGAAAGCTAGACGAAGCTGTCTCACATGAAAAGACAGAGATGCAATGAATTCTCTTCAGAAAGTGTCACTGTTCTCCTGGTTGTGCTCTATAAATCTGCAAGTGTAAATTCTCTGTGTAACTTCCTTTGCTTTTGTTACAGGGTTGATTATGTGGATTCATTAGGCAGATCGAGACGTTGTATGAAGAAGGATTTACCAAGTCTGCTTAAAATGGACCAGGAACTTCATGGGAAAATGTGAGGTTGCTTTACCAGAAGTGTATGATCCCTGCTTTATTTTGCGTACATATCCCGAACGAAAGAGAGGCTATGCTGTGTTATCCCAGTCTCCACCTGGAATGGCTGAAGCTTTTGCTTTTCCTAGTTTTACCTGAGACCGCTTTTATATTGTTTTTCTTATTAAGTATTAATATTTGACCTAGGCTTTAAAGGTAAACTAGTGACGAGGTTTTTGATATTTCCAGTACCTTTCATTTTCATATGCTAAGTTTAAAATGCTTCTGTATGAAGTTGCTAGCTCCCCAATAACAGTGAATACATATTCCCATTCTGTGTTTTGATATGAACCAGTAAGTTCTGCTCCTTAATTTTATCTATTTATTTATTAGAATAATTCCTGATGGAAATACCCTATTATCTGAAGACATGAGAAGAGAACTTCAGAGGCAGCAGTGGGAAAGGGAAGAAGAGGAAGCCCTCAGGAAACCCATGGGACCAATACATTATGAAGATATAAGAGATAATGGTATATATTCCCATTTGATATTGCTTATCCTCACAAACAGGTTTTAGAGGAAGGAAGGGAAAGTTGCTTCTTGTGCCTACAGGACAAACTTTAGGTATATGTCGAGCTACATCTGTAATCACAGA
>JAUBOD010000743.1:3178197-3189383 GCA_032353885.1 Nothura maculosa
TCTGGGTGTCCCTGCTGGAGCAGGGGGTTGGACTGGATGATCTCTAGAGGTCCCTTCCAACCTCAGCCATTCTGTGATTCTGTGTAATGCAGTGCATGAACGCAAGGTCTCTGGTGCTTTTAGTGTCTGTGGTTTGTAAACTGACAGTAACATGTTTATTGACTTTCTTTTCAGAGGCCAGGCAGCTTGGTGTTGGTTACTTTGCCTTTTCTCGTGACAAAGACCTGAGACATAAACAAAGGGTGACCCTAGATATGCTAAGAGAGCAGGTATGACTTTAAAAAGCAAATTGATATACAAAGGCATCAAGTTGTGGTTGTCACAGTCTTCAGCTGTTGTATAAGAATTATACCCAGTGATTCCTTCAGCTCACCCCAACAACTGGGACCTCTCTTCCCTTTTTGCAACATGATACCTGATAACAGTTGCTTTTAGATCTTTATTGAAGGAAGATATGTAATTGATTCCAACAACACAAGAAGGCTAATTCATGTTTTTCTTTACTGTTAAGACACTTGATCAGAGAAATAAACGTGAACAGTTAAAAGAAAAAAGGAAGGCAGCTCTTGAAGCCAGACTGTCTAAACTTCGAGCACGGAAGGCTAAGAAGTTAAAGGAAGATGGACTGGAGGAAGAGGGAGACCAGCTAGAGAGTGGAGGTATGGCTTGTTGTCATCTTCAAATGAAATATTTGCTGTCCTAGCTTGTGCCTGAGCAGTTGGTCACACTTTACCTGCTGTAGATTTGAGCGCTTGATATATTGAATGCATATAATCTATACATGCAATTTGAGTGACCATTAAAAATGTACACCTACATCTGTGTGTAGGTATAGAATCATGGCAGAAATAGCATAATAATACAGGAAAAAGTATGTTGCATGTTACATGGGTTATAGTTCTTCTCTTTAATACCATTAGGAAACTAATGAACTATCTGTTGCTAAGTTTGTTGATTGATCATCTGAGTTATCAATTACCTCTTCTGAAATAATATGCGGTAATTAATAATAAAATGCAGTTTATTTTTTAGAATTAGATAACTACTGTAAAGTGTATAAATACAAATAACTATTACCTGCAAATAACTATTACTTGCATATCCCTCCTATGAAGTTCAATTAGGAGACTGTGTTAGTAACAAAAACTCTTTTCTCCTTCTTTAAAATAGAGGTTAAAGATGCTACTGGCCCAGGACAAAGTGAACCAGAAGCTCCAAGAATCACATCAGCAAGTAGGAAGGTAGAGGTCATCATCCAGGAGAGGAGAGACACGAAGCCTGGTGTGCCTTACGTCCGAGAGTGGGATAAAGGCAAAGGTGAGGAAATGCAGAGTCAGTGACGTTGCTTGGCAGTAGTGTGTACAGAGCTGTCCTCATCCTCTGTGATGACGAAGTATGATAAGAGGGAAAAGTAATGAAACATTTTCTGGTTTCAAATTGATGCTTGTCTAGTGCCAGTGCAGTGATTGACAATGCATGGCATCGTGTCAGTAGCTGCCATAATGTCCCCTATTTTAGCTTCTGTGAGTTATTACATTTGTAGATGATCCAGGGAGCTTGACAGGATGACAAATTCCCTAGTTTTTGCACTTCACTATGTTTCAGTCTGATCTATTGTTGATAAAGGACTGTAGGCCACTTGGTGTCAGGACGAAGCACAGTGAAACAGGTACAAGATGATAATAACAAGTGAGGCAAGCAGCAGCCGCTTCAGTGCCAATGCAGTGCACGATCACTAGCTAGGAGATCTTGTGGAATAAATGAATTACAGGGAAAGACTTGGAGGAGAAAAAAGAGATAGTTGGTTTATAGGGAAGGGAGATTGTTGCATGATTATGAAGGGTTACACATATCATGCAAATAGATATACCCAAAAGAGCAGAAGAGAAAATATTGCTGGGACTTGTTGCAGATAATTTTTTTAAATCTAAAAACTGGGTGAGATGAGGAGCTGTATTATTGTTTACCTGACAGCTGAAATGTAGCCCGTCTAAATGGGTTGGCACTGAAAAACATGGGTAAAGCTATTCTAACCATATTGTCAGATATATGGACAAGTTGATAGTGAAATTAATTTACATCAAAGAAAATTACTCTTTAAATCAAAAGGTTTAGTACTACTTTCACTCATTCACTATATTAGTGCTAAGAATTACATAATTTGACTATTAATTTTGAAGAAAGTTTGTCCAGAAATGCTTTTGGAGAAAATGTTTTTGGTCATTAGTGGAGTTGAGCCTCCAGTATTCTCAGGCTCCACCTGCTTGCATAAGTATCCATGTTGCTTTCCCACTTGAAAGCATTTTCCTTGTCACAGCATTGACTGATTAGTCTCTTCCAGATCCTTTCCAAACTCATTAGTTCAGTTTCATCATTAATCTAAGCTCATGCATATGGTTCCTGTCATCTGCTGCCTGTCTTCTGGGTAAAAGCAAGCAAGAACAGGCAAGGACACCTAACACCCACCCTCTGTGGAGTGCTGTAAAAGCAGAATTCCTCTCCTACAGAATACGGATGTCTTTCCAGATGCTTTTTACTCTTCACAGCCTTGACTTTGTTCTCAGTCAATGAGTATCATTTGAGTGGGAGGAAGGAAGTTAAAAACAACATTTTATATCTGCTACATTTTTTTTCAAGTCTTTTAAAATTAGTAGTTTTTCTTAACAATCAGGTTGTTAAAAGATCTTGAAGTGACTTATGATGGGTTATTTAGAGGGTGATATTTAATGCTCAGTAGTTTGGTTTCTGCTGTATAGAGAACAGGTGATTGGCTTAGCTAACAATTAGTACTAGATAGGAAAGTAATGTCAAATGGCTTTGAGTAGCTGCATCTTCCCTGCTTGCTAATTCCTTTCTGACTGATCTTCAGCTGTTGAAGTCCATGTATCATTTGCTTTTTTTCTAATAGAACTAATTTTTGGACAATGGTCCAAGATAAAAGAAGATCTCAGGGATGACAGAGATCCAGAATTTGCACCACCTTCCGATTACTTTATGGGACAAAAGAAAAATGATAATTATAGCCAGAAATTGAACAGTCCTGAAGCCTCCTCAGAAAAACAGGAGCAGGAGACGGCTCAAAACCACCAGTTACCATCACAGCAGGTCGGTGACAGCAGCACTGAAGATGTGCCACCATCGGCACAGGCCGGCAGCAGGGATGCTCCAGGTGTGGCAGCATCAGAGGCCCACGGTGGTGAGGCTGAAGATGAATCTTCATCAGAGGAGGATGATGGTTACGATGCTCAGGATGCACTGCTGTCAGCGCAGGGTTACTGCTGCCACCCTCACCCGCTGCCACCAGCAATGCCTGCATATGGCTACGGCGCTCACAGCGTGCTGCCACCCATGCACGCCTACGGCTATGGTGCTCACGAGGTGCCAATGCAGCCCTACGGCTACGGTCCTCACGACCTGTTGCCACCTATGCCAGCCTATTGCTACGGCACGCAGGGCGCGATGCCACCCGTGCAGGCCTATGGCTACAGCGCTCCCGAGGGGCTGCCGCCAGCGCAGCCGTGTGGCTGCGACGGTCCCGAGGGGCTGCCACCAATGCAGCCATGTGGATGTGACGCTCCCGAGGTGCTGCCACCAATGCAGCCACCCGGCTGCGACGCTCCCGAGGTGCTGCCACCAACGCAACCATGTGGATGTGACGCTCCCAAGGTGCTGCCACCAACACAGCCCCCCGGCTGTGACGCTTCCGAGGGAGCCCCCGCGGCGCCCGCCTGCAGCAGCAGCGCTGACGACCAGGAACCACTTTACCAAAGTTTAGATGATATGCTGTCATACTACCGACAAGTGACCTGAACTGAGCAAAAGTACACGCAGCTGGATGAGTCATAATTTAAAGAACTGAAATAAAACTATGTTCTAGCACGCCTGTGTTTTTCCCACATATGGGGAGGGAATAAAGTTTCTGTAAGTAATCTGAAATAAATGTTCTGCCAACCTAAGATGGTTTTACATCACAGCTATATACTTGCCCCCTCAGTCATTTTCCTCTTTACTGAATTTCTTTGGATTTGGGTCAGCACATCTTTAATTTAGCACATATTTTTATTCTCTGTCACTTATGTCTGAGATCTGTGTATAACTTATAAATCTGAACAGTTCTGAGTTAGAGGTGCAGCAGAAATTAGTAAGTAATGATTTTAGACTAAGCATAAATACATCACTGATGTAGAAGTCTTGATACGTGAAATTACCATCTCAGTGGTTCAGAAAATGCCCTCTTTATTCTCAAAATGCATTTTTGCTGCATCACTCATTTTTCCTTTAACTATTTTTTCCCCCAAATTGCAATGTTATATATATTTATAATATAAAATATGTAGGAGATGGAAGTTCTGATTTCTGAAAGAAATTTAGATAACCTGTTATTATTTTAAAAGCTTGTAAAATGTTAAAAGTTGTAAAGGGGGATGGAATGGACAGTTTCATAATTACATGTAAGGTTAATGATGATGATACTGTCCAAGCAGTGAACATTTGAACCAACATTTGGAACACTGCCCAAGGCGACAGAAAATGTGCTGAGTTTTTGTTCAATTCTCTTCCATGTAGCTGCTTTGGTAGTAATTTTGTAAGCTCCTCATGTCATTTAAAAAGATTTGAAAAGGTTTTTGGAAGTGCTTACAACCATGATCTGGCATTTGCTGCTTTGCAAAACCCTTCTATAATAGCAATACCCAAGAGACAAGCAGGAATACTACATATGATTGTTAATACTAGATGAATACAATTGTTTTTTTTTTTCTTTCCTGCATAAAATCAATTGCACAATTACTTTGAGACCGAATTAAATATCCTAGCCTTAGAGTACAGTAGAAAAAGGAGAAAAACAATGTTGCAAAATTGATTTGATTATTTCTTTCCTTTCTTCTCTTTCTGTTCTCATTAGGGAAATAATTTACAAACTATGAAGGCAGTAATAGTAAAACATTCAAAAGACAAAACTTGGGAACTTGGCTTTCCAGCTGTGCTTTATTGCTAAAACTGGAATTAAGGCTTTAATAATTGGAAAAGGAAGGGGAAGACTATTACACTTCCAAAGAGCTGAGATTTTCAAAGGATCCCAAGAGCCAAGGTGTAACTTTCTCAAGATATTTATCATTTGAATCTCAGACCTGTGTCTGGAGTCTCTTTCAAAATTAAGTTTTGATTTACTAAACTTGTCTTGCCTGACTAGATTAACACACCCCAAATTGTCACAAACCAAAGGCCTCATTAGGCTCTCACTCTGATGACGGTACAGATGTCACCAAAGTTTCTTTGAATAGTGAATTGTTCTAAGCCTTTAATTTATTGACATTCAGTCCATTTTGCTCCATTCACACACAGTGTGAGACTGTCTAGAATCTCAACAGAAACAGGAATAAATGAGGTTTCCGTGTGCAAGAGAAATCAGGTCTTAACACCTGCTCCAGCAGACTTATCTCCTCAGGCAGAGTTGCAAATTCAACATGACTCAGACTTTTTCATTGAAACCATGTGAAAACAGGATTTTCTGCACATTCTTGGCATAGAACTGACAGTGTTTGACAAACTGACTCTTGCTTGTTCCAGCTAGCCTCAAACTCTTAACAAAACTTGTTAGTATTTCAAAGACCTTCTTAGCTGTCAGGCAAAGAAATAGCTACAATTCTCTGGCTATCACATAGCAAGAAAACAGAATAATAAAACACGGATATAATTAACCCCTTTCCTCGGATAAACCAGATAAACCAAGAAATATTTGGCAAAAATTACATGAATGACTTCTGCTGCTTTTCTAGATTAATAAGTGAAGGTGCTTACCTGCCCAAGGTGACAAAGGGGCAAGGCCACGAACAGGAGTTGAAGCAGCAGACACATATTGCAGACTAGAGCTGTTTTACTTGGTCCAGCTGGGCTGTATTTACTTAGGAGAGATGAATAGGCTGAATTGAACGTGAAACCTGTTAGTTTAGTGGGATTTTTAAAATTTGGTGTTTATTTAAAAACTTGATGTTTATTTATTCCGTGCTCTGAGGCTTTCAAAAGCTCTTCTCACCATAGGACACAGCCACGTTGTGTGTTATCTCTGCTCGGTGCTGCATGCGCCTGGAGAAGTATTAAAAACTTGTAAACTTCTCCCTAACTATGCACCTCTAGAGTATTTCCAAACTACATTTGGAAATGTAGTACCAGCAGGTATTTAGATGGTATTTAGGCTGTACTCGATGGTCTAGGCTGTACTCAATGGTCTAGGCTGTACTCAGTGGTCTGGGCTGTACTCGATGGTCTAGGCTGTACTCAGTGGTCTAGGCTGTACTCAATGGTCTAGGCTGTACTCGATGGTCTAGGCTGTACTTCAAGGCCCAGGCAGGAGTATTGTTCGTGTGTAAGCATAATAATTTTGGGATTTCTGAGGTCAACATGTCTATATGAATGTCTGAGACAATTCTGCACTAGTTAACCCCTAGTGCAAGAGACAACCTGTATCCCTCTCAGACAATCTACTTATATATATATATATGTACATGGTTTATAGTGAGGGAAAACTCAATGAAGGTGTCTGAAAGCACACAGCTCTTCCCCTGTGGTTCCTGACGATCCCCGTGCCAGCTGGTCATCACTCTACTTCTTCATGCCTCCATCACTTCATAAGGCAGTGGATGTCCTAGCAGTCCTTGTCACTGTTCTCCCCGGATTCATGGTGACACCATTTCTAACACGTTAGAAAGATGGAAGTGACTTTTGATATCATATTCACATATAAAAGGAAGGAAAAGCATAACACGGGGCAATGCAGGTTCTCCCACTGCTGTGGGCTAAGGAGGGTGGGTTGTCACACAGGGCAAACAGGAAGCTTCATCCACTCTCTGGCAAAACAAGAAGCAGACTCAGCTATTCGCTGCCTCCAGCTGAAAACTCCCATTTCTCCTCAGGCTCTTGCAGGTGTTTCCAACCCAAGGACACCCTCAACAGGGAGCGACCGCTACGGCGAGCCGTGGCAGAGTAGGAAGGAGCAGAGGTGGGCAGGGGAGCTCTGTATTAAGGCTCGTGTAAGTGTTTCGGGTCCCCTGCGGGGCTCGGCACCACAAAGACACCCCGGGCCCCGTCGCTCTTCGCCCTGTGGTAACTCCCCTCAGGCGCAAGTGGCGGGAAAAGATCGCGCATGCGCGCGCGGAGGCGCCGCCAGAGGGCGCTGCTGGCTGCTCCTGCGGCCGGCGCCAACGCGCATGCGCAGTCGGCAGTAGCACTGGGGTTCGTGCCCCAGTGCGCACGCGTGAGCGCCCACCCGCCGCAGTGCGGCGCTGCGGGGCGGCGGCCGTGCGCAGGGTGCGGTGCGCATGCGCAGCTCCGGCTGCTAGGCCGCAGTGCGCATGCCCGCCAGACCCCGCCATTCCAAACGGGGGGGGGGCGGAAAGCGGGAAAAAGAGAGAGATTTTGAGATTTTTACGTTTGTACCCCCAATTTGTCCCCCAAGCTGCACGCACATGGCATTTGGCCACAAACCGGCCTTCATTACGAGTTTCAATTACAAAAAAAAAAACCTGGGCTTGCCTCTTTTTAGCACAAAATTTTCACTTGGAGAAAATCTGACATCTTAACAAAAAAGGTTTATTCTGACTAAACAAAATGTACAAGGTTTTCAAAGGAGGGGGGTTTTTCTTGGCTTTCTGAAGCCAGCAGGTCCACTGAACAGCGCGATCGCTTTTTCCAGCAGCTTGGTCATCCTACTTCTTGCCAGACTTCTTGATGCCACCACTGGCTGCCAAAGGAAACTCCACAACCGTTAGGCAGTTTTTACACCACAAATATTGGGCACTTTTACACCACAAATGTTAGGCAGTTTTTGAACCTTAGCTGCAGATTTCGTTCCTCAATCCCCACTAGCTCACCTACAAAACACACCTCCCCACTCCTAGCTTTAACACCACTGCATATTCCCAACTTATTATCCAAGTAATTTGTGTTTTGATGTTACTGTTATGTTTGCAATCAAACATGCTTCGTTCTAAATAAATAACTTCAGAGACCAAATTTCTCAAGGAACTAAACACATGCTTCAAATTGGCAAAAGAGCTAATTATTTCAGTAATTCCTTGGCACCTTTGAGAATAATCCCATTGTTTACTTCTTAACAGCAGGATAATTACAATGAGAAAAGAGCTTTAATTAGCATACATAGTCAATCGTGTTTTTCTGTTCTCTTGATTGCAGCTGGGCTGCACAACAATAACAGATTTCAGCCAGCAAGTGCATGGGAAAAAAATATACTAGAAAACCTGGTTAACGCTCTGTTAAGTCTTACATTTCTTCCTTCTCATTCATCATAATGAGTAAAAAAGCAATAGTCACATGCTCAAGGGCAATAGCTGATCAACCCAGCAATCCAAGGCAGCATTTATTTCTATATTTTTCTGCTTTGAGTTAAACAGCTGCCATTCTGTCAGAGAGGCCACCAAGTGAACAGCATCTGGTGATTTCCTGATCATCCCTGCCTGTCCAATCATATTTACAACTATTGGAATGAAGGCATCAGTATTCCTACAGGAGCCGGAGTCCCAGTTGGGATCAAAGCTCAACTGAAGCTGGTACTAGAATTACAAGAGCATCTGTGCAGTCATGCCATCAAAGGGACTAAAGTGAGGTAAAAAGAATATTAGCACACTAGAAGTGCAATATAGTTTGTAAATGTTTTTTGGAGTACATGTAGAATATGATCAACTGAAAAAGAGATTAAAAATATCAAGGCTACAGCAAGATAAGCCGCAGGGGCTGACAGACAACAGCAGACACATGCCCTTGTAGAGTCACTCGAACAGTGTCGCCTTGCTCAGCCTCCTGGGAACAACAGTCTAGCCAACACAAGGACACAACAACCATTATCTGCTGGGGCAAGCACTGCATGAGGACCAGGTGACTGGATGATGAAATTCAATCTAGAAAAAGGCAGAGTAATAACTGCAGTGAGGTGCTACCAAAAACTATTTAAGTACTCACAGCTGGAATGCCCTATACAGAACAGGTTACAGAGGTAAGGCCACAGAAAAGGTGTCTCTATGCAGGGGACATAATACAGTCAATCAACATTTGGTGAGATTCCACAGCAATAGATACTCAGTTGCTGTGGCACTGCTGGAAACAAAAAGCAGCAAAAAGTAGCACCCAACAGTCTCTACAGAACGGAAAACATTCAACACGGTCCTGCAAAAAGCAGCGCTGGGATGGATTTTACAGTCACTAGGGCAAAACAGCTGAAATCAGACTAAGTTACAAGTCACAGCATTTTTTCTGCCAGGAATCTTCTGCTCATGAAAAAAAAAATATCATCCTCTAAGAGAACAAAGACTGGGTTTGTTAAATGTTTAGGACTGTGGCAAAGCCTACGTGGTTCTTAATATATCTGGAAAGAAAAGACTGAGTGTACTAAAGGAAGGGCAGAAATGCCTCTGCACCATCCCCAAAAGAAGACAGTTCACCAGGCATAGTGTTATACCTGTTAAACTAGAGTTTTTATCAGTGATTAGGGGGTGAAACTACAGAATCACAAATAAATAAATAATTGAACTAGCCACCATTTGTTACTTACCATCTGCAGCTGCCATCATCTTAATGATGCATGTTAAGTAACTTAAAGGTGCAGGTTAATCAGGACAAAATAACCTTTTTGAAGCCAGACCCTCAATTTTTCCTATCATTTTGGCACCTCACTTACCAAGGGGCCCTTTTCCAGCAGCTTTTGCTTTCATCTCCTCAAGTTTCTTTTGTTCCTCCTTCTGCTTTTGCTTGAATGCCAGATCTGTCTAAAGAAAGAAAGAGTTTGTTAAAATCTCCTCTCAAGAAAATAAACAAGAAAAACCTAACACACGAAACAGACACAAAATGGCTGCACACTGTTAAACATGGAAAACATTCACAACTGTGACCTAGCTTTAACACAGAGCTTTAATTCCATTAAACCATTTAACTCCGATGTTTAAAAAACATCATTTTCCACACCATAATCCTACTCTGCCTTCCTAGTGACAGATATACACACTAAAACCATTCAGCAACATGCTACCACTCATAGCAAGAACCTTTATACCTAAGAAGTATTTTTGAAAATTGTTCCACAATGTTAATTTTTTTTGCAATTTTCCTTTAAAGCCTCTTCAATAAATTTGTATAATTTATCCCACACTAATTCCAAGAAGAGTAACACAGCTGCTGACAAATGCTCCGTGCGAGCCAGCTGTTGATCCTCGCTGCCAGAGCAGCCTCCAGAGCTGTTCTGGAATTATCCTTTGGACAAATACCCCTAATGGACAACACGTCTGAAAGGGACTCGAGACAGCTCGCTCAGGATACACTAACCTGAGTAAACTGAGATACTGCAGATTTCTCACTAACCTAGTCCAGAGCTCAAATACCTTTACAGCTGGAAAGATTTCCTCTTCCTTACTGTAAAGCTTCCTTAGCTACATATAAGCCTATTATTTCTTCTATTTATATCACACAAAACAGAATATTGTGTTTTTCTCTGCAGGTTTTACCTGTGGGTTTCTCTTCTGTAGACTAATATTTCCTAGGAAATATTCCTTCCCATTCACCCATTTTTTAATAAATATACAAAGTGAAGCCACATGTGCTTGCAATTTTGAGAGAAAAAAAAAATATGACATTCTGTTTGAGACATGAAGCTTTGTTCAGTCATTTGGCATGATTTTTTTGCTTTTCTTTTGCAACATCTGATTTTACTGGTTCATGTTCTAATACTACAGCTAAGGTACAGTCTAAGTCTCAAAGTCTAACATGCATTAAATCATGCAGCCCCACAGTTCTGCCAATCATTCTCTGTATTTTACAAGATAATTATCCTTATCAAGGAAAGGGAGATAGCACATACATTTGATTAAACACAACAAGGTTTTTCCCCCCATTTTTCTCCAAATTGTGAAGATTATTTTGAACACTAATCTTGTCCTCCCATAGCCTGTGGCCTCCTACAAACTTTCTGCTGCCTACCAAGAGAATAAGCAGCATTGCCATTAAGTGAGTCAATCAACCAAATCAGGAATTAAAACTGTAATAGAACACAAGCCAAAATAAAGTTTTCCAAACCCAATTCAGTGTACGTAACTGGTTTCCAGTGCGATGCTCCCCTCACACACTTCAAGCCTTTCTAGAACAGGCTGCCAAGTGGCTTTGGGGGACACTGTGTGGGTTGGCAA
>JAUBOD010000743.1:3200188-3210439 GCA_032353885.1 Nothura maculosa
CCCTGCGGAGCCGCTCGGGGGGCGAGCGCGGCCGAGCCCGCAGGCGCTGGATCCGCGAGCCCGGCGGGGGCTGCGGCCCCGGCCGCCCCTTCGGGGGCTTCTTTATGCAGAAGCCGCCTTAGGAAGCGGCGTTTGAGCTCCCGGGAGGCTCCCGCTTCCCCACGGCTCTCGCTTTGCTGCCCCTGCGATCGTGCCCTGTTGTTCCAGACCGCGCTTTCCCCCCGACGCTGCTCCCTGCCAGCAGGAGCCCCAAACAGGTGCGTTTGGGGCAGATGTCACCCAAATCTGCAACTCTTAACTTTGTGTCGCCGCCGCGCGAGCTCAACGCGGTGCCCGGCGAGCGCAGCCCTGCGAGTGTCCCGGCTGCAGAACCGGGAGCGGGGCCGCCGTCCCCGGTGTCACAACGGCGGGGACGCGGTTCCGAGCAGCCCGTTGTGTGCAAGGTGGGTCGTGCTCCGCGCTGGAGGTCACACAAGTGCCGTGTTGTCTGGCGTGTTGGATGCAGGAATCAATGACCGTTCCATTAGGGATGTCCCTGCGCATGTGACGCCGGCAGCTCAGCCGGTGACGGAGGTGCCCGTCCTGTACCAGGAGGGAGCTGATACGCTGGGCGCTCGTGCTGTGCATCCCCATGGGGACATCGCGCTTGCCGCCTCGTTGAGGGGCTGGCTGCAAAGTGAGCGTGGAATTAAGTGAGTTTTGTAGGACTCTTTTGAGAGCCTTGCAGGATCGCGGGAGGAGAAGGAAAGCAGGTTTTGGAGCGAATAAGAGATCTGGAAGGGAAGCCAACACCAGGCAGTCGGGTATCGGACAAGCTGCCCCTGCGCTCATCACACTGGGATGCAGCAGAGCTGGAATTCACAAGCAAGGGACTCGCCCTCAATTGAGTTTTGGCTAGAGGGGGGATCATATGTGGAATTTTCTCTTTAACTTTCCTCCAACATGTGAAAAGCTTTAAGTTAGTAATACGATTAGCAATATTTAATAAGATTAAAATTACCAACATAACTCCCCCCAGAAAGGTGGATAGAGACTGTCAGCAGCTGCCCCTGTAATCTGTGCCCTCCGCCGCGCGTGGCCGTGCGGAGCGGGACTCGCGGCCCTGCCCCCCTTGCAGAAGGGGAATGATCCATCCCTGTGTGCACAGTGCTCAGGTACAGCCCTACCTTGCGTGTCCCAGCATCGCATTCCCGGTGGGGCTGGGATGTTCCCTTATAAGGGCAGAGGGAAGAGCCGAGAGCGGCTCGCAATTCCCTTTGCTTCCCTGCGGAGCGGGGTGGCTGCTGTGAGCGCTGATCCCCGGCAGCCTCGGGAGCTGCTGCAGGGGTTGCCGGGCCTGGGAAGCGTCTCCTGCTGGGAACAGTGGTCCCTGTTCCCTGGGGAGAGCCCGCTGGCTGCGGCAGAGTCTCTTCCATGCCAAGTGCACCCCAAACAAGGAGCCACCCACCCGGGAAGCCTCCCCGGGTGCTGCCCAGCACTGGCCAACTGCAAAACAGAGACATTTGCATTTGCCATTGTTGCTGTTTGCTTTGTGGAGCTTTCCGTCTAGCAACAAGATTGAGTATAAGGAGGCATGATATCATCTGTGCATCCTAGTCCTGTCTGTGTTTCAAAGGAAGCTCCTAAGGGCTTCGCTTTCTCCTCCCAGGGCAACCCCTCTTGTCTTATTATGTCTTTTTCCTCCTTCCCCAAACTTTAATTCGCTGCTGTAACCAAGTTCTGAACTGAACTCTCCTTATCTTGTACCAGAGCATCCTGGAGGAAGATAAGACTTTGATTTCATGCCGACTTGAAAGCTTTGCAGGGTGGCAGCAGTCGGAGGAGGCATGAGCCTGCCTGCTTCCTGCTAGGAATTAGCCCTCTGGATATGAGCTGGTTTCAGGAAGCAGGGCTTGGATGGGTGCCCTTGTGCTCACCTGGATCTTCAGCAAAAAGCCTTTGTGCTTTGAGCGTTGGAAAGCTGGTGTGTTGTGCTGACTCTTCTTGGCGTTCCCCATCATCTGTTAAAGCCTTGGATTTAATTTGTATTTATTTGCAATTCTATTGAGTACCTGATTTTGAAAGGATTCATCATTTGCTGTATGTCAAAACTTTAGGGTTCTGCTTTTGCCTTTATGCGAACGTGCCGGCTGGTCTTTCATTGTGGCAGTATCATTTTCTTTGTCCCATTAACTGAAGTCATCTCTGACCTGATGGTGGTGGTGGTGTCTTTAGAAAAACAACATTTCATATTGATAATTTATCCCAGTGTTGCCTAGTTTGGTCTCAGCGCTGGCAGGGACTAATCGGAGATTCTTGCAGGTATCTTTTAGGAACAAGAATTAGAGATGTCAGCGACACACTGTCATCCTGTGACATGATGCAGTTGCTCCAGGAGGCAAATTAGGTGCTTAGTTCAACGTGAAAACTTTAATCTCAAGTTTTGCAGAGGCTCCACTCGAGCACTGGTGAGAGGAGTGAGCCAAGGAGCCCTCCTGCTCAGCACGGGCAGTCCAGGGAGCCCTCCAAAAACCACTTGGGATTTTTGCAACCTCTGTAGCTATTTCTTGAACCACGTGGCATCCGCCTGGGTGCTGTGTTGAGCATTGGGGTGTGCTGTGGTGATACCCGGGATGTGCCCGGTTCATCCCGTGGGCTGGGTTCCCGTTGCTGGAGCTGCAGCCTCGCTGTGCTGCAGGGATGCAAAAATGTGAAGCAGGATGTTTGGACCTGTCCTGACACGCAGCCCTGACTAATGGAAGAGCCGCCGTGCTCTGGTGGCCTCTCTTTAAGACGCTGCTTTTTTCTTCCCAGTCACTTAAATAATAGATGTGGAGGACTTGTTTTCGCTGCTAATAATTCAGCTAGATAGTAACTAAGACATCTCAGCTATTTAGAGGCTGCAGGAAGCAATTTATGTCCCTTTTTTATTAACCAGAAGGAGTCAGCATCATCTCCCAATGTCTGCAAACAGACGGTTTCTGAAGAGAAACAATGGTTTCAGTTTAGGTAGGTTTGGTTGTGATTTGGCAGGATTGGAATTCATTGTGCTTCTGAATCTGTTTTGCAAAACACAGTTTATAATGGGCTGAACTTAAGGATAGGATTTCATCTTTCATCCTCCTTCAAAAAAAAAGAATGAGTGGGAGAAAAATAAGCAGAAAACACTGTGTGGTAACATGATCAGATGGAAGACTTTAGAAGCCAATCAAACCCGTGCAACATCTTCAGATGCTGTGGATCCCAAGGAAATTCCCAAGTGCCAGATTTCAATGAGACCTGAACCTCACTTACTCGTTCCTTGCTTACAGTGTAAACACTGGAGGTGCTGTGGAGAACACTTCCCTACCTGGCGAGCAGGAGCGTTCCCGTGTCCTTGCTCTTTGAAGCTCGCTCTTTGAGCAGTGTTCAATGGCCGAGTTAGGTTTCCCCAACCTCTCCTTATGACGGCGCTTCCGCTTCCAAACCTCTTGCATCTTCACAGCTAATCTCCTCCAGGAAATGATACTTCCTTTTCCCCCTAAAGGATCTGACCGTTATCATTTGATCGTCCTACTTACATGAGTTTCTGCTTTGTCTTTATGCCAGGAGTCTCTTTTTGCCTTCGTGCCTCTGGGGCATTTTTAGGACAGGCTGCGAGTGCATTGATTTTTGGTGCTGCTGGTGGTTTGGCTGCCTGGTTTCTGAACTAGGGGCTGGAACTCTGTGGATTTTTGACCGTTTGCTCCAAATATCCATCTGGAATCAGTGGTGAGCCAGCAGGACACACAGGTGTGAGCAATTAAGTGGATTGCTGCTGTTAGCAAGCATTGTTATCTGCAGGTGCGGAGCCCTCGCTGCTTTCATTCTCTTCTGCATTTTGTCTGAATTGTGAATTTGAAGACAATGCTGCCTTTGGAGCTTCTGGGTCTTGCTGAGGAAACATGCACGTCTCGGAGTCACAGGGTGTTGGGGTGAAAACTTTAGCTGGAGCTGCCCGAGGAAAATACTGTTCTCCCTGGTCCTGCCCTTGCCTGCAGCCCTGCCTTGGCGCTGGGAGAGGAGCTGTCTCCAGGACTGGGGGAGTTGCCTGTATTCAAGCATCTGTTTATGCTGATGAAACTAGTTTTCTGTCTAAATTGCATGTAGTTCTATAAATAGAGTGGGTATTTCAGCATCTTATCCCTCTGTAATCATTGTGGAAATTACTACCGTAGCAGTAGAGTCTCCAGCTTAAGGTTGCTGCACGTGTGCCCATTTCACAAGGATTTTTTTTGTTTCAAGCTAGTTCCCATAGCTCTCTCGTGCTACTGTGCTGCCCATTTCAAATAGGGGACCTCCCTATTCTTTGTGTTGACCCGTGCTGTGGAGTTAACTTGAACGCTGGAGTGATTCCCTTGGTTGTGACTGCTGGAGAAGGCACCCCCTGAAATCCATGCTCATTCACAAGTGCTTTGCCCTTAGGTTACCACCAAAGGTGGCGTTGGGGTTTGGACAGTCTGAGTTTAGGGGCCTAAACCACCTCTCTAAGACTTAAACCGTTGGTGCTGTGGTCTTTACGTGGAGGTACCTGCTGAGGGTGCTGGGGAGGCCCCTGTCCATGAGAGCAGAGCTGGGCAGATGCCAGCGGGGTGGCCACGTGAGCGGCTGTGCTGCAGCCTGTGAAAGGGCCATTTAGCCCGTCACGCTTCCCCTTGGCTTGGGACAGTCACGTCTCTGTCCCTGCAGCATCCAAGTCACTGTGACCCCCTCCATCGTCGTGCTCCACTAGATGGGAGAGCACTGGCGGCCCCAGTAACGAGCTCAGCAGAGAGCCCCTCATGTGAAGGCTCCTAAAGCAGTGCTGATAATTGCATTTTCTTCCTTATTTTATTTTAAAAATGCTCCACTGTGTCATAATGATTCTGAATATTCTCGATCCACAAAATGCAGAAGGCCTCCTTGCCAGCAGGAGCCTTGCAGAGAATTGTTGTATCTCACTGCAGTAATGAGGGCTGTACATTAAGGGCTGTGACAACACGGAGGTCCTTTAGGACCCGTGTTGGTCCGGGGTGGTTTCCCACAACACACAACCAGGCTTTGCACCTCCATGGAGAGCTGTCTTTGTTGAAGTCTATAAAGAAAAGCTACAAAAGGGCAAGTGAACTGGCGGCCAGGCTGCAATCCTGCATTATTTTGAAGTCAATTATTCAAATCATCCACAACGTCCTATTACTGCAGCCACTCTAACGGTGGATTTATGAATGTCAAGCTCATTAGCTACAGACAAATAACAGCTGAGTAGTGTTTACCTTCCGATGATGACAATGATGGTTTCCTGCTGGGAGGTGTTTGTACCTGGCCTTCTGCTCGGGAAGCTCCGAGAAACACAAAACAGGAGCGTTTCTGGCTAAGGAACGGGGTCAGCAAGTGAGGGTCAAACCGCAGCTCTGCGTCACCATCTGGGCTGCGTTTGAGTCCCACAGAGGTGCTGGCGAGCGAAGCTGCTGCGCTCACGGCACGGAGGTGTCGCTCCTCATCCTGTACAGGCTGTGCATCCATCCATCCATCCATCCATGTATCCATCCATTTTCATCCTACTCCTCCTGCTGCCATGTGAGCACACAGAGGTATCACTCCTCACCCTGTACAGGCTGCATATCCATCCTCATCCTCCTGCTGCACTCGTGGTGTGGAGGGGTCGCTCCTCACCCCATCCATCCATCCATCCATCCATCCATCCATCCATCCTCATCCTCCTGCTGCTGCACTCGTGGTGTGGAGGTATCGCTCCTCACCCCATACAGGCTGCACATCCATCCATCCATCCATCCATCCATCCATCTCCTCCTGCTGTCCTGTCCACGCGGTCCTGCCAGCTGCTCTGTGCTGCCCGCAGCACCATGCGAATGCCCGGGGTTGCTCAGGCTCATGACACCAGGCAGCTCCGTTGAGTGAGTTTGTTTAACAGGCACGTGAGCCGTGGGAGAAGTGCAGGAGGGCACAAGTCCTGGGGCAGCTTTGCCCAGAGCGCAGGGTGCTGATGGGGAGCAGATGCAGGTCGAGTGTGCAGGGATTCGCGATGGTAGCGGTTTCAGCCGATGCAAACACACACAGCACCCTTGTAATTCCAATAATACGGTGAAAAATACATTAAAAAAAAGTTTTTCTTTCTGTATAAAGAAGGCCTCAGACTTTCTGTGTATGTGCAGCTGTTATCTGTGCCCTGGGAAGCAACATTGGTCATACTGCTTCACTTACTGGTAACTGTTCATGTACAAATAGGGCAGCTTTGCTGTTTGGTGATCTATAGGCCTATATGTCTCTTACTGTGTTTGTTTCCAGGCTGCTTTTCTGTATATGCTCTGAGAAATGTTGTCCTATTTGACTGTTTTGAACAGAAAGATGAAAATTTGGGAGAGGGTGGTGAATTAATCTCTTGGAAGTTGCAGGAGAAAAGGGTGTTGCAGAACTTTACCTTGCAATTGAGCAAAGCTCTGCCCTTTAAAACAAAGCTCTCTTTGTATGTGTTAATTCCTTCTGTTTTGTGGGATGTAAAGGTCACTTTGTCTCTTTCTAAACTATGAAGAAATCAATAATCTAATCAGTTTCTAAAGCAACTCAGTTAAAAGGACTGCTGTGGGGTGGTTTGGCCTCCATGGGTGAAGGTGCCCCCCAAAGCTGCAGGGTGTGCGAGTCCTCAGCGCCCAGCACCGCTGCAAGTAACTTCTTAGAACTTGTAGGGGAATTTTCCATCCTGTCCACCATGTCCATGGGATTTTCTCCCTCCCGATCCCAGCAGGGCTTCCTCCTGGCGTTGCTGCTGAAAGAATGGATTGCTGTGAGGAGATCAACAAAAGCAGCCATGCAGCTCGCTCGGGCAGTCATGCATAAATGTGGGCAGACTTTCTCCCATTAAAGCAGATGGGCGGCCCTCCCTGCCACCAGTTTTTCCAAGGCCGCATGCCCCTGCTCCTTGGAGCTACGCTGGGAATCAGATCCAAGAAGGTCGTGTCCCTGGCAGGCAGCGAGGTATTTGGGTACCCAGGTAGCTGGAATGGGGATTTCACATCAGCAAGTAGATGTCTTGCTTTGAAAATACAAAGTGAAGATTTAATCAAGCCACAAGTGCCTCATTCTACCCTATTACCTTATATTCTGAGTGACAGAGTGGGCAGAGCCCTTTCTGCCTTTCCTCCTGCTGACCCACACCCAAATCTCTGCCCTTGGTCCTGCCTGCCCCCCCAGGACGAGCTCTCTGCCCTGTGCTCTTTGCAAGCTCAGGTGTGCATTTGCCATTAAAGTGCTGCCTGGAGGGGCAAGTTCAATGAGCCTCTGTTCATTTAATATCTGGAGATGAGAAAATGGAATTGTTTGATGCATAGCTTCTGTTTTCTACTGGAATAGAAGCAGTAGGAGGTACTCGTGCTCGTGATGTGGGATGCCTGGCTCCCGAGTTGAGGGCAGTTATTTAACATCTAGAAGGGACTGATGCTTTCTAAGCAGTGGACCTGAATAACTGATTTCTGAAATGACTTCTGACAGGTAGTTATTGCTTTTGAGCTGTATTGGGAGCTCTTCTGAAGCCTGCATTTGTCTGGTGCTCTCACTCAGAAAGGGCAGGTGGAAAGAACCAGGTAAGTGCATGACAGCAGGTAATAACTATACATATGTAACGTTGCTCTTATGGTGTTTGTCTTGGAATTGTAACGTGGCATAAATATTTGACCCATGCCAAAACCAACAGCGTAGCTCATAACCATTAAAAATTGGCTGGTGCATCTGAAATTACTAGTTAGTGGGAAGATGTCAGGAAGGGATCTCGCTAGTACCTGTCTTGCGTGGGCATCAGCGCTGGCCCCTGTGCTCTTCAGTAGTTTATTCGTGTTCTGGAAATTAAAGTCTGGGCTAATGCTGATTCAGCAGAGAAAGAGGCAATGCAGAGGGGAAATGCAAAGCTGTGCATGGGTGGAAATGAGGAGTCTGCTTAGATTTCCTTGCTTGAAGATCCTGCACAGAGCATAACACAGAGTGGGAGAATGGGGCTCAGATAGCTGTGAAGCAGAGTCAGACAGTAGATGCTTATGAAGCTGCTGTAGTCCTTACAGCCTGGGATTTCTGTAGCTCCTCTGTTTATGGTAAAGCAAGTCCAACGGAATAAATCCACCTGATGCAGGCAAATACAGACCTCTACATGCTGGAGATGCTCCCAGTTTTTCAGTTGTATTTGTCATCAGGGTAGTAACTTGGAGGGGTAGAGGGAGTGGGAAACCCTTGTCAGATCTGCCAAAAGAGCCTTGTTATTCACAGGCTGAAGAAAGTGCTTTGTAATGAGAGCCCGCACAGGTGCAATCTGTTGGTTGTCAAAACACCATTGAGCAGTGACTTGGTTAAAGCACAAGCAAAACCGACGGAGAAGCTGCTCTTTAATTCAGCAGAGGAGGAATTAATGGCTCGAGGCAGAAGGCAAACGGAAGTAAGAAATTAGACTGACCTTGCTGTGAGAGAAAGAAAGAACCATAGAGCCGCTGGAAGGAACTTGTGACGAGCCTCTGTTTTGGCCTTTAGTCTGAGTATGATAAACCCCTGGATTTCAGGGAGCCGCTTAATGGGCTGTGTGGTGGATAAAATGAAATGGTGTGCAGGAAGGCACAATGGTCTTATCTTAAATGATGTGAATCTGATTCGTCCTGTTGCAATTGATTTCTGCTGCCCTGTCCTTTAGAAATAACCCTAAGACTAATGCAGTTGTGTTCCTCACCTCCTTTTTCTTCCTCCCAAGCTTATGTGCAATGTGAGCGGTGCATCCTCCATAGGAGTCTGTTCATAAGAGGAGCGTTGAGCTGTGGGTTGTGTTTGAGGCGTTTCCTGAGAACAGAAGCCTTGGAGTCTCACAATGTTTTTTTCACTGTGATGTTCTTTTAATTTGACCTGTTTTGTGGGGCTCATTGATCGCAAACTTTCCAGGAAAGTACAATTTTATTAAGCAATTTGTATATTTAACCACTCGGTGTCAAAGAGCGGTGTTAAGTCTCAGTTCTGGTTACTTTCTTTCATTGATCCTGCCTTGGATTCAATGTGAAAACACTACAAAAGCTGCAAACTTGGTGAATTAGATAGTTTAGTCCATAATTCTTCCAGAGCAGCTTCTGAATGGTTGTTTGCAGACTGAAAACTCAATGCAGTTTGGTAAAGCCAGATCAGTCATCAGGAACATATAGTCTGATCTCTTGTATAATGCATGGTGGACTTCCATGAATTTAAGCCAAACGTTTAAGTCAAGACTGAGTGTTAATAGAGTTGTGGGTGATGGAGAGCTTGCCATACTTAATGTATTTCAAGTCATATTGAGAATCTTTGGGAAACTAGTCTTGGTCTGCTCCTTCCAAATACCAAATGATTTGCAATTTGCAAATCATTAACTTAGTTCAGGGTTGGTTAACTAGCATGGTACTCATTCTCTTGGACTTTTGATTGCCTATATAATAACCATCACCAGAGATTTGGGGCACAGGCTGGGTTGCGAGGTCTGCTAAATGACACAACCAAACCTTGCACTGAAGAACCTTGCTTTTTGGGGCCATATAGATGGGTGGAAATATCAAGATGAAATGATAACTGGTCATTCGTGTGATGGTTTATGCTGTTCTTTTTCCTGAGAGGTCTAATTAGAGCCAGGATTGAGCAGTGCCACCTCTGAGAATCTTTAACTGAAGGTCAAAACAAGCACAAAGAGGGTTTTTGGCAAGGGCAGTCTGTTTCTGTCGTGTGTGTCTATGAACACAGATATGCCCAGCTGCCAGTGAGGGTCTTCCCCAGCAGCACACAGCTCTTTGCAGCCTGAATCTGTAACCAACTGTGATTAATTAATTATAACCAATACATAATCCCACGTAGCAATGAAAGGGTTTGTTTATTTGTCTGATTGCTCCCGGCTCTGACCTATTGATTGGGCTGCTGGCTTTCTACCATTTCTGTGTACCATGAAGAGCCTAGCGTGCCCCTGTTAAAGCTGTCTGGGTAGACCAGGATAGACGGACTTCCCCTAAAGAAAACAGTTGCCTGTAGACTGGGATTTTGCTCCTCTTTGAGGGAGTAGGGGGGAGAACATGTTAAAATGGCCTCAAAGTGGTGGTTCTGGGTGATGCTGTGCAGGCTGAATACTTGGTGTGTTGTACAAATCGGGTCTGTGGGATTTATTGATGCTTACCATACCTGTGCTAGAGGATCTGCCTAGACTCCTTGTAGGGGAGCACAGCTGTTGGTGGTGAATGATAGATGCTGAAATTGGAATATTTGCTGCAGCTCTCGGTG
>JAUBOD010000743.1:3210539-3224502 GCA_032353885.1 Nothura maculosa
CCTTATTCTCTTCAAAAAACCCTTCATCAGATCTTTCCTGGCATATAGGCTTTTTCTTTCTTTTCTTTCTTTCTTTCCTAAAGCCACTTCCCGTGCCCTTGGATACAGCAGCCCCCTTGTTCCCAGAGCTGCCCGCCGGCCGCGCTGCTCAGCACCGTTCCCTTTGTCTTCCCTTGTGTTAGAGCTAAGCTGTAAGCTGGTTAAGGCTGGGCTATTTCTGCTCTCTGTTTTTGCAGCGTCTTTTACACGAGTCTAACCGGCCAAATAAACCTTCTCCTTAAAGGCAAAATGACCATACAAGCCCAGCACAAAGGAATTGCTGCTCCCAAAGTGAAGCGCTCTGTTTTGGTTCCGCTGACCCAAAGCACATTTTGGTGCAGGACGCAAAGCACATTTTGGTGCAAATGAATCCCTAGGCCAGGACCAAAGCCTTGGCCACCTCTAATAAGCTGGATTGGCTTTTGTCAGCCCCGTTCTTTCGATCCCCACCTTCTGTCTCGGTTACTTTTTCCACAGTAGCTGTGCGTGCTCAGCAGGGACTCGCGGCCGTGTTTGCTTTAGCCAGGGAGATGTTTGCCTTTCCTGCAGAATTCCTGCTCCCAGCTGCCGGGGAAACCTGGAGCAGCCCTGGTGATTTATTAGGGCACAGTGTGCCTCAGGAATGCCGCTGCGAAGGGGCTGCGAGTGATGGAACGGATCCGGCGTGGAGCCGTTTGTTCCCCTTTACACGGGCACTAAGCAGGGATTTCCCAAACTGAGGTAAGGCAAATTGTTCACTCGGCTGATTACTTTATAGTGAGACAAAATGAGATTTCAGTCAGTTTTCCCTGGTGTGGAATCGAGCAGTTGGGCAATAGCTGCAGTTTCAAAGCGTGAATTTGCGAGCTGGTGGGGCCGGTGTGCTTGGCTGGCCCAGGCAGCGGATTTGTGTGCTCTTGGTTTGTGTTAAAAGCTGGCATTCCTGTGCTCCTGACTGGGGCTTTCTTCCTGGGACTTGGCTCTCTGCCATCTGAATGTTTTGCACTTAAAGAAGCAAGTTTCAAACTTGGGGCATTGGTGGATTTTTAAACATTTTCCAGTAGAGGTATGGCAATAATTTCATTATTTTTAATTATCTTTGCAGGCAGCTAACATCTACGGGCTGTGAGTTTACAAAATCACCAATGTGACTGTTCATTCTCCTTGGTGAATTCACTAGAATACCTTTACCTCTCCTTAATTTGTCGCAGTCATCTCAAGTACTCCCTTTCCTTTCCTGTCTGGTGTATACACGAAACGCGTGTGCAATTAACTTTTAGTTTCTCCTGAGATTTTCAAGGCAATTGCTTGAGTTGATCTGAAACCAGAAACTAGGAAACTGCCGGTGTTGCTATGGGGCGATGGGGCAGCCTGTTGCTTTGTGTTGCCCCAGTGTGTGGTGCTTGCAGAGGAGGTGCTGCTTGTGGGGCATCCGTGTGGAGAAGGCATTTCCCCTCCTGGCTGAGGTAGAAAGGCTGTCCATGTACGTCGTTCGTCCTTTGCCTTATAGGTTTTTTTCCCATTTTACAAACGTATCTTTTGAGAACTGCCAGGAAAATGCCTTTGTCAAAGGGAAATGGAAATTTCTGAGCTGATGGGGAGAAAACCTTTGGGTTTGCCGGCTGAGAAGGGGATTCCGGAGCAGCCGTTCTGCAGCGCGCAAAGTGGCAGGGAATGTCTGCAGAGCCCCCCAAGTTATTGGCTTGCCTGCAGAGACTGCTTGTGAGCAAAGCTCAATGAGATCAGCCCTGTCCTATTTTAGCTTCCCTGCATCATTATGGAGAGGACAATGCAACTTCAGACCCAAGGGAAGTAGATGTTTTGCAAACAGGTCCAGGGCCGGAGTTCCTGTGTTGCTGTACGTAAGAGAACCGATGATTTTGTGAATGCAATCGGGCCTGATAGAAAGCAGAGCAAAGGCAGCAGTGCCGATTTCCCGGAACTCCTGAAAGGTTCAGAAATGAGGATGATCTCCTGGAGAGATGCAGATGGCTCATTTACACCGGGGACTGTGAAACCTGCCGTAGTGCAAACTGCATCTTAATAGAAAGATGTGAGCCAAGGCCTGCACATCTCTTCCTCCTAATTACCACAGCCCAGCTGCTGCTGTCTCTTATGCTTACACATCTGAAAGGTGACAATGACAATGTCTTGCCTTGCAAAGCAGTGGCAGGGAGGCTCCTTTTATTTTTTTTTCCATTTTTTTCTTTTTTTTCTCTGCTTTTCAGCTCTGCTTTAGAACAAAGAAGTCAGCCAGCAAACAGAATACCCAAATATCCTTGAGAATATGCAGTCTTCCTTCTGGCTCACAGTAGCTCTTGGTGAGACCAGTGGGATTTTTGGAGTTCTCGGCCATTTGACCCCTGAGTGATGCAGCAGCCGCCAGCTTCCCTCTCTGTCCCCGCTGACAGCTCAGGGAATGTCCGTGCGAGCAGAAGGGCTGCTGCTTTGGCTGCTTTTCCTGCAGCTCGGCGCGGGGTTATCTCGGCGCACGCTTTTTGGACGGTGGAAGGCTCTTCCCCAGGGTTATGGTAAAGCTTCCTTGTGTCTTGGGAGCCGAAGTCAGGAGCAGAGCGCAGCCCTTCTCATCCTCGCCTAGTCAAGGTGCCCAAGGAGGAGAAGAGGCTCTTGGTTTTACCCGTGACTTTGTGCAGGGAGAGCGGGGCCTTTGTGGGCAGGGATGGCCCTGCAGCGGTCAGGGTGCCCCAAGGGTGGAGGCAGCAGCTCCGAGCTGCCCTGCAGTGGTGCCAGTGCCCGTCCCAGCGGGCAGGACGGCCCCGACCGGGCGCTGTGCAGCAGCCTGGCAGGATTCCTGTCACCTGGGAGACTGAGCAGCAGAGGGAAGGCCAAACAGAGCTGAAAAATGTGCTTTTTTCCCTTTTTTTTCCCTGTTTTTTTTCCTTCCCTCACCAAGGGGAGAGTGCCCATACACAGCCTGCTCCTGCTCGCGGGTAAGTGCTTTCTCACAGTGCCTCGGTGCTCGCACAAAGCTGGAAGAGCCACCTGGGTGACGAGGTGGCTCTGCAGCAGTGTTTGCAGCGGGCTCCCCTTCCGAAGCTGCTTAGATCCGTTCCCTCCCCTGTGGGAACCCTTGCTGCTGGACCCTGGAGCTCCTCCATCCATCTCTGTAATAGCCTCTCTCAACAAGAGAGGGGGAAAGTGAAGGGAGGGGGTGTCTGTCTGTTTGCATCAGCCCGGGAGTTGGAGGGCTTCTCTCCTGAGGCCTTTGCCGCCGGCTCCTTGCCAGAAGGCATCGAGGCTCCTTCCTTCAAACACATGCAGTTCTGCAGCCAGAAATGTGCAGGAAGCCCCTGAGCTGTGATCAGCTGGAGCCTGGGCTGGTGCTCCTGAAAAACAGCTTGGAGAAGCTGGGAGCCTGGGAGGTGTGAGGAGCCAGGGAGACCTGCTGCACAGTGGGAGCGGATTGCAGTGTGGGAGCGCGAAAAGGACCAAATCCATGTTTTTTTATATGAAAATATCCTAAATGCCGATCTGAAAGAATTAGGAGTTGTTTAGGAAATTAAATGTTTAGGCAGACGCAAGTGAGTAATTGCCTTCTTCACAAAACCCGCCTATGAGTTGCTCTTCCTCAAAGCGTGAGAAATTTAATGCAAATTTCAGCTTGGAGCTGAAAAGCGTCTTGTTAGCAAAGGCAGCACAGACCTCGGGTATTCCCAAAGAAACACAAACTGCAGAAAAGGCCACGGCAGCTCGGCCTGTTTTGCCAGGGCAGTCCCGTACCGGATTGCCCTCGCTCCTGCACAAGTGACCCCTGTCACTGGAGCAGGGATAAAGAGGCTCAGTGAGCTCGGCTGAACGGGGCCTTGGCCCGTCTGTGCCCAAGAGAGTAACCTCAGTGTTCCCCGGCCTCCTTCCCTCGCCACAGCGCGCCGGTGAAAATGCCAGCCCAATTCAGCTGCCAAAAACAGACGTTTGGAAAGTGTACATTGCTCTCCTGTGTCCTAACCCCTATAAAATATGGGTTCTGGCTGGCTCTGGTGTGTGATGCTCAGTAATTTTACAGAAGGGACAATATCATCATGACAGCTATCTACACAGCACTTAATACAGTGAGGTCTTAGTTAGTGCCAGGGCTCCCGAGTGCCGTTCGGAGCATTATTAAATGGATTATATTACATATAGATGCAGATAGAGGGCAAACAGCCCAAGGCTGTGCTTGGGGTGTTAAATATTTCTATTGAGCTCTGCGTTCACAGGTCTTGGTGGCAGAGCAGGGTTATGCTGGCGGAGGGAGCCTTCCTTCACCAAAGGAAAACTCATTAGTACTTTGCATTAATTTGCACGTGGGGTAACCTGCATCCCAGAGCTTGCTAACTTCTATGGTGCTGGTGGATACAGCCCCAGGCTCGTGACAAGGCTGCTTCTTAGCATAGTTGTATAGAAGTGCATGAGAAACCTTGCAAGGTGCTTGGGCAGCATCATAAGGGATAAACCATGTAGCATATTACATGACAAAGCATGTAATAAGAGCAGGGACCGTGATTACCTCTAATTCTTGATAATTGGTAGAAGAACATTGTTAAGACTTGGCTTTGTTCATGAGAGTGGTTTTAGAGATGTAGAAGGGTCTTTGCAGTTTTAGTTCCCTACAAAAGGGTTTCTCTTCATGAGTCACATTTTAATTATACTTTTGCAGATTTTGTTTAAAAAAGAAAAAATAAAAGGGGGAGAGTTAGGTTAGTGGTTTGAATACTCATTGAGCCCTGGGTGGGAACTGTGCAGCTCCTCATCCATCCCCCAAGATGTACAAAAGGGGTAAGAAAAACTCGTGTGATTCTGTTGTGCCCCAGAGCGAATGTGAAATACATCCTGCCAGCAGTCGAATACGCTGAGCTCGGCACCCGAGTGGCTGCTGGCAGAGGGAAGGGGGTGCAAGGAGTGTTGTACTTGCTGTGGATATGCTGGCATTTAAAAAATGAGGGGGAAAAAAGGGGAGAAAAAAGGAAAAAAACCTTGCTGCTGTTTCCAGCATTGTTGTGCTCCCACCCCCCCAGCCCCATCAGTAACCTCCCTTTTTTTTTTAAATTAATGTTCCTTTTATCAGAAAGGCACCAGCTTTACCTTGCAAGGGCTTTGCTCTCTCTGCTTTCAAGGGCATGTGGTGACCTTGGTGTTTCTGTCCCTTCGCGCCTGCTTTCTGCCTTGGACTCCACTGACCCTGAAGTTTGGATGTGTTTCCCTCTGCTGCTTCATGGTCTAAAACATAAAGAATGAATTCTAAGGCAGGGAAGGAGTCTGCGTGGTGGAACCCGCTAAAATAAACCTGCAGGGTGTTGCTGTTGGAAGGGTTGTGGTGGGCAGTGATAACCGGGCTGGATACTGCAGCAAAGAGGAGAAGGGAGGCTAAGACTGGATTGCAGCGGGAACCAGTGTCTGGAATAAATATTGCCCGAGTGGGGCAGGAAGGGGCAGGTTGTCTCCTGCAGATCACACTCGGCTCCTGAGCCTTTCTGCCGAGTTCCCAGCAATTTAGACAAATGGCCAATGTCAGACTTCTCTAAGTGGTGTTTGTGCTGAGCACTTGCAAGGGCGACTTCCCATCCAGCTGCTAAGCAGAAATCCTTGTACTTCGGTCTGGCTGGGAGCTGCTTTGAGCCTTTCTGTGGCAGGAGCTTTTGCAATTGGAGCCCCCCTCCTCCTACCCCCTCCCAAAAAAAAGGATGGCTTCTTCTGTGAAAGAAAGCAGCAGAACCAACAGACATTATCCCCGCTCCGGAAGGAGGGATCCAGGCTCCCTGGGGAGGAGGGGACGGGGAGCAAGTGATTCATTGCAGCTGCCTGTAGTTTGGCCTCCTTCTCTCCCGCTGCCCTGGGTGCCAGCGAGTGACAGCTTGTGGGCAGCAGGCCAAGCTGTGAAAAGAGGAGTGTGTGAGGCCTTCAGCTTTCTCATGCTTTATCAGGCTGCAAAGAATAGCTTGATATTCAGGCGGCGTTGGTGCAGGTCAGGAGAATGGAAATGGTGATTTAACTCCTGACACGCCAGCTGATTTTTGGAGACGCTGACCTGACCACCCGCCCTGCGGGGAGCAGGGGCCGTTTTCCTGCGGGGTTTTTATGCAGCAGTGTGCTGAGCCAGAGGAAGGGAGCTTGTTTTGGGGCAATGTTGGAGGTACCTTTATATTAGGCGGGCAGGCTGGGGGAAGGATGGAAGTGGGGCTCTCCTCCCCTGGCTCGCTGCCCGTGTGCTAATAGGGGTGCAAAAAGGCAATGGGAGCCCTGGACACCGTGGGAACAGCAGCGGGAAGGGCCCGTCCTGGAGCCGTCTCCCTTTGCCGGAGGGCCCCGCGGTCGCGGCCAAGGGCTGCCCGCCGGCGCCGAGGGGGTTAAGCGCAGGCGGCTGCCGGGGGCTGCCCACCCCGGGGGTGTCGAGCTCCATTCCCACGGCTTTTCCTTGCTGCCTACGCCTGGGGGAGGGATAATTCCTGGAACAAAGTGAAATGCCCCGAGGCCGGAAAGCAGCATCCTGGGCCCCTCTGGCCTTGTGTGTTGGTCTGGGAGAGATCTGCGCTCCCCATGACCTGGACGGTGCCATGGCCGGGATCGGTGCTGCTTGGTCAGCCGCTGTCTGCGGGGTAAAAGCGCGGGTTTATTGCCCCGCTTTAGGCAGAGTGAGAGGGCCTGCGGACAGTCAAGTTCCTGCCGAGGGACCTGAGATGAATTGTTGCTCAGCTGGAAGTCTGCAAGGTGGGAATCAAGGTCCAGCACTTGTGTGAGCAGCTCGTAGCCCAGGGTAATATATGGCCTTTCTGAGTGCGAGGAGTGCTTGGAGGAGGGCTGTTCCCTAAAGGACATGCAAGTCTCCCAAAGGCATAAAACAGCAGGGCCCGTTTTTCCCAGTACTGACTCCACCTTCGGTCGCGCTCTGCTGAGCTGTTTGAACCCATGGGAAGTGGGGAAAAGGGGGAGGTTTGAGGGGACGGAGGGTTAATGCTCCCTTGGAGCGTGGCCTGCGGCTCCTGCGGAGCCCAAACCCTTGTGGCTCGATTGGCGCTGCCAGAGGGAGCAGGTCCTGTGGCCCGATGTGGGAGCGAGCCCACATCTCCCTTCTGCATGTGGTGCTAGTCCTGACCAGGAACAATCTGTGAGCAGAAAGGGAAGGAAATACCAGTCCAGACTCCAGAAATACCCTCCAAAGTCCTCACTGAAAACCAAGGTGTTGGGTCAACGTTCTCTACAGCTTCTGGCGGCAAAGCACTGCTGTGGTCTGCGCCCCTGGGACTAACAATAGCGCAAAGGGAGGCTGATAACGGGGCTGGAGTGCGGTTCCCTGCTTCGGTTCCACGGGGCCGCGCTGCAGACCCCGTTGTGCCAGGAAGCATGGCAGGAATGTGGCTGGAGGCTGCCGTTTGGCTGCCCTGTGGGAAGCGCTGCCGAGCTCGCGCTTCCCCAGGGACAGCGGGGCCTGCGGGGGGAGAGGTCGTGGGAAGCGGCGTGGTCTGCACGGGGCAAAGACCTGACTTGTGAGTGCGAGGGAGCAGCCGGGGCAGCAGCTAGATGCCAGCACACAGGGGAAACGGTGTCTGCGCAAATGTTTTCCGAACAGTTTGCAGAGGTTCTTCCCGGCGGGTGGATCTTGCTGGCTGTTCAATGGCAAAATCCAGTGAGCAGCAGTGTGTGTTCAGCTGTGTGCTCAATGGTCACTACGCTCTGCTTCCAAGTATCCCGCTGCTCTTTGCTCTATCCCTTTGCCCATCCAGCAATGGGAGCTGTGGCTGATCCAAGCCCTGAGGAGCCGCTCTGGCTTTTGGAGGCGACAGCTCATGGCCAGGTGCCGCACGCCGCGTTTGCTGCGGGGCTGCCGGGGGCCGTTCCCGTTGTGCCGCTCCTGGCTCGCTCCCGTCAAACCTCTTCCCTCATTACTCCTGCCTTGAGCTGTCACGGGCCCCGAGGCTCTGTTAGACCTGCCCTTGAGAGCCGCGCGGTCCTTGGAGAGCGGCCGCTCCAGAGCAGCGCTGCAGTGGGCTGAATTGAGGCTGTTTCAGGCTGCACAGCCCTGAGCTAATCTCCCAGAGGCAGAGACATTACTCACCAATCAGGAATGTGTCTGTATTTTTCCTAATGAGAACAAAACATTTTATCCCTGTTCATTAGCGGGGAGTTAGGGTGTCCTGTTGCCATGCCAACAGGCTCCTCTCCCTGCAGACACACTGGGGGTGTCTTCCATGCCATGGTTCCAAGGGGGAACAGGAAGGCTCGCTCTGGAAAGAAAAAGATCCCATTGTTTTCCCAGGCTGCCTGGACTTTGTGCAGCTGGCCAGGCCCGTTCTCCTCAAGGGGAAGGGAACCGCAGCAGGAGTCAAGTGCAGCAGGGATTTAATCTATTGGAAAAATAGTCTTTGCATTTCATGTTATGTTGTTTTTTCCAGCTTGAGGCACACTCTTCAATAAGAGAAATGAAGGTGTCTCAACGTTCCCGAGAGTCCAAATGGTAAGCAAAACACGCCGGGAGTCAGCGCCAGGGCACCCATGGGTGCTGCAGCCCACCGGGTGCCTCACTGTTCCTCACCATTCTGTGCTCTGTGATTTTGGGCAGCCTCTGGATGCTGCTGCATGATAAACGTGCCAAAAGAACTGCACCAGCTGTGGTTACTTGAACAAGGGGTTGCCCACGTGTGCAGGATCCGTGGGAATGAGGGAGTGGCATTATGTGAGAACGGGAAGTCATTCCCTTTATGCTGGCTCCTGTGAGGGATGGGAGGCCATCCCTTCAGCAGCAGCACTGTCTGCAAAGCTCAGCAGAAGTTGGTGCATCCAGTGGTGGTCTCTGCCTTTTTCCCTCCGTGTTTGTCTTGATCCTCCTCCCCAGTGACCTCCCCTCTTTGTGAATAACCAGCTGGGATCTATGGACTCGGAGGTGCCATCACCCTGCAGAGAATCCTCTGTGCACCTCAGGTGCTGCACTGCTCTATCTCTTGCAACATAACAGGGAATATTTAAAATTTGAATTTGCTAGGGAATGGACAAGGTTTAGCTTACAGGCAGTGGAGTATTTGCAGAGACCCCAAGGCTAGCAGAGTATCAGAACTGAAAGAAATGTGCTCTTTGACTACAATATATTGCCAAAACGGGCCAGCAAGTGTAGCCAAATCTGCAGACAGCTCCCTGGAGTCAGGGGTGATGTTCGTAGGTAGCTGCCAATAGGCAGGCAATGTGATGAGCTGCTTTGCAGTGCCACAGCTTAGTGCTGACAGCTAGAGACCCTTGAAGAAGAGGCTGCCTGAAACCGAGCTCTCGTTCGAGGCTGCTTCCCTGCTTCCTGTTAAACTGGATGGCTGCAACTCCTGTTTCAGCTAGCCTGGCAAAACACCCCGAGTGAATGTGTGGAATTTGAATACTGGAATTTGAATATCAAATGCAGGGTGGTACGGCAGAAATCTCAGGCGGAATGAGAGGCTGGAGATCTGCAGATCTGATGGGGAATGAAACCTTGGCACCTGAGCCCCAGGTGCTGATGTAGATGAGTCACCAAGCCTTGCATTAGAGAGATGTATATCAGAGCCCTGGGAGCTCAGGAGCTTTGGATGAAGAGGCCTGGGAGCTCTTCATCAGGAGGATGGAGGAAATCTGCTTGTTGGACATGTAATTATAGCAGTAGGAGGGTTCGGCAGAAATAAAAGCAATGAAGAAAACCAGGGAGAAACTGCTGCAGTCTGCGTGTACGCGGCCAGTTTGGTTTCAGTTTGGTAGTCAAGCTGGATTAAAGTCTTGGATGTTAAAGAGCAAGCTTTGGGAAAAATCTATTTTGAACTGCAGCCTCCTAGAATAAATCCTCAGCATGCATAACTCATGTACAAAGGTTGGGGAGTCTGGTTTCCTCAGCTGTGCATTGGCTCTGGGTGGTTCAAGTAAAACCACTAAATCAAAGCTGTTTGAAATAGGGAATGAGTAAGTACTTGAGATTATTTGAAATTCGGGCCAGTTTCTTTTGGATCCATGCTTTTAGGATGCATAAAAATAAAGGACTGCAGAGAAGACAGAGGTCTGTGTACTGCCTATATGTTGTATTTGAGAGATCCAGCTGATCCTGTCCAGATCCTACTGAAACAGTGTTCCAGCTCATGTGCAGGAGAGGAAATGCCTTTTACTACCTTTAAGTGCAGAAGTTCATGGCTGAACAAACTAATTTCTGAAATGTAGGTTATTATCTAAGTCTCTATCTATGTTATTCTTGTGCAGCGGCAATTCGCCTGGGAATTCGCCTCTCCCTTGGTCCCTATGCTGTTTAAAGAGGATGAAGGAGCTTTTGTACGCTGCTTATTTGTTGTGGAGCTCCTCTTTTTCTCCCTTTGAATGAGAATAGATATGTAACTGCTGAGCTGCTCTTGCGTGGAAGTTGGGAAACCCTTGGGTGAAACCCTTTACCTGCAGTGGGGTGGAGGGAACATGACCTTTTTCCAAATATAGCGAATGGGATGGTGCATTTGGGCTGTAGATCCTTCTCATGGCTTCCTGCTCCTTCTGTTGTGCTCTTGGAAAGTGGTCAGAATAGTGAGGTTTGGGTATGTCTGTATTTGGCCCATGGCTCCCTTTGTCCATGACGTGATGCCTCTGCAAAACTGCCTTAACCCGCTGCTTCCATTCCAAATGGGATGTTCCAGTGAAAGACAAGTCCAAACTGCTGCCTGCTCCTGCATCTTGCTGTTTTTCAATCCTATTTTCCAGATGTCTTCTCCTGCCTGCTCAGCTTTTCTGTTAGCTGGGTAAGCTCCATTTGTTTAATTATCTAACCTCATAACATCTAGATTCTTGTTTTAGTAGCATATGAGCTTCTATTAGAGGAAGAATAATGCAGCTGTGCATATATTCACAGTGGGATGAAGAATAAATTTCCAAATCTGTTACTGCTGTTTGCCTGTGAGATCACTGCAGGTGTAATACTGGTGATTGGGTAGATGCTTGTGTGAAAATCAGCTCTTTTGGTATGTTTTCCATGTGGTCTTTGTGTAACTTCCAGGGCTGGCATATCCTGATGTCACCAAAGATGTGGAAAGCTGTTGAGCTGAATTCTGGTAGCCTTTTAGGAAAAGCTGATATCTTGCCCATCAGATGCAGTAAAAGAGATGGGAATAGCTGAGTTGTGCTGGACCAAAGGAACCTTGAGTCCTATTTGCTGTTCAGTCACCATGAGAAGAGGGTTCCCCTTTGCTCAGAACCAGCAATGAGCTGATTGAGGGTAGTTTCTTCTATCCCTTGATAGATAATGATTCAAAGCCTCAAATGATGAGACAAACTTTTATTTATTTAAAAAAAAAGGGAAAAAGAGATGAAAGAAAAAGCTAGTTGAGATTCAGCAGCGTAACTCCAGGTAGCATGTCTGCCCTCTTTTGAATTCTGTTTTTGGTTTCAGTGGCCTCATTTCTTTATTTTATTCTAGCTACAGTTCTGCATTGAAAAATTTCTGTTCCACTGTTAATATGGAAACTGGCAATGGATATAGAAAAGCCAGATGTTTCAGCCTGACAGGAGAGATTAGATTACTTAGCGAGTTGGGCATGTGTGAATAGGGGGGTTAAGTAAAGTCATACATCAGATAATCAAGAATGTCGATAATAATTAGGAAGGAACTTAGCATTTGTGGAAAAAAATGGGAACTTTGGGGGTATTGAGGTAAAACAATATGTGTAAACCCAAATATAATTCTTAAATTACCCTCTGCAAAAGACACTGTTTTGTAAAGGTAGGGATGTTGCTGTTTGACATGGCATTTGGAAACTGGTGAATATTGTGTCTATATTTGAGGGAGGGAAAGTTGATATCTTCTGTTGTTAACAAAAGGTGTATGTGACAGAATAAAGCTCTGGCAAACAACCTTTGTAGTGTGGTACTTATACTCAATTTAGCTTGCCCTAATGAAGGATAATAACATTATTTGTATTTAAAGTGTTAATATGGAGGAAGCTTTTGAAAAACGCTGCGACTTGAAAGTAAATCTAAAAGTAAATCTGTAAATCTAGAAAGTTAGTGTGCATGTTTAAACAGAGAACTAGATAACTGTAGCAATTATAGCAGATGGGGAATCTGGCTTTGAAAATAAATAATTTTTCTAACTCATTTACAAGTTGAATTTTTTGCAGTTTGAGGAAAATAGCTGCATTTCTAGGAGGGCATCTTCAGTCACTCGAAATGCAATAGCAGCAACAATCATCAAAGCTGAGAGGTATCTTCCATGCAAAGAGCAACTGATTAAACCAGGACACTTCAGTCTGAGAAGAGATAAGTAACAGATACCTTCAAAATCTTGAATGACGTGGAAAGGTCAGAGGGAGAACAACTCTTCCCTAACAAGTATGGATAGGTATTGAATGCAGCCAACATGTAGTAGCTTAAAACCAAGTGAAGAGCTAGTCCTTGATGTGTGCAGTTAACCTGGTAAGCTCTTTGCCACAAGATGTTGTCAGTGTCAAACGCCTACGTGTATTTGAGGACACAAGGCAGTCCTACAGAAGAAGGAATTATTCAGGGTTACTATATGCATAGAAACCATCTTGGTCTCAAGAAATCTCTATGCTGCACGTTATTGAAATCTGGGGAAGTATTCAGAGAAATGCTGCTATGTACTTCATTCTTATGACTTTGGGCTGTTGGAGCCAGAACAAGTGTAATCTGATTTATCAGTGAAAGAGGGAGAGAAAAGGACTTCTGAAAACTGAAAATGGCATAGCTGGTTCAGTTGCTTGTGTGCTGCTTGTGATGTGCTGCATGTGCCTATTACTTGCTCAGAGCATTGCTTGTGGGCTACTGAAACCTTCAGGCTGCCTTGGATTTGAAGAGGTGGACAGTGTAGGTCAGGAAAATGAAGCGAGGTCAGAAGGGCAGTGTGAAGACTAGATTAGCTGAATAGTTGCTGGGTTAGCTGCCTTTCCATCTGCAGGGAGCTGTTGGATGCTGCTCCTCGTTTTCCAGTTGTTGACGAGCTTTGCTGCTTTGGGGAATGCAAAGCTGCCTGCTGCCAGTGGTGTGACTAGAGGCATGTTCCTCGAGGTATGTCCCTGTGACTGAAAACAGTTGAATTAACATACTTGAGAAATTACAGCTCCTCTGCGAAGACACAAACCAACTTGTTTGCTTTGTCCTTAACTAAATGCCTGCACCAGCTTTTCTTCCCCTCCTGTTGGTAGTTACGTTATCTTCTTAACATATTGCATCCATTTAGCCAGCATTTTGGTGCAAGAAGTCATGTCTCTACCTAAACAGAAGTTTCCTTGGTGGGAAATTCCTTCCCCATTGGGTGCTGTGGACTCAATTGCCACACCATTTAGGGAGTGACTTTCTTGTTGTACTCTCTTTTCTTCAGTTATTTGTTTTTATCAGTAGTTATGTGTTCCAGCAATGACTCCCTCTCAGTCTGTTCTTGTCACGGGGTGCTGGACATGTCTCCCATTTTCCAGGTAGTCTGTCAGGATCAGATTTAATTAAACTCCGTCTTTAACTTGTGTGATCTTTTCCACTGCTAGCTGTTCTGTGATTTCAAGTAGTGCTTCCCTCTAAGCCCTGAGAAGGTTTAATTTAAAATAGCTAATGCTGCTGGTTGTGAGCCAGCCCTGCTCTGAACGGTCTCTTAGGTTCCCATTAAGTAGCTGATTGCTGCTCAGTTTGGTCATTTTACGTCTCTCTCGAGTGCCATCAGAGACGTATTTTTGTAGTTCTTGATTAGTTACCAGTGTCATGGCAAAACTCGACATTTTCCTTTCCTAGAGGAAGACGCAGTCCCTGCCATGAGGAATATAGTGCTTAAAATGACCGAGGAAGGGCTGTGGCCCTGGCTCAGCCTGCAAGCCGTGGTCACCACGGGCTGTGGTTTGTGTCTTCAGTCTGGGTGTGCGGATTGCTGCTCTGTTCCCCTCGCTGCCTGCCCTGCCCTGGCCAGCCGCTCCCTCCTGTAAAAGAGCAGCCACTGGGAAGCAAAACAAACAGGGCAGAGGCC
>JAUBOD010000743.1:3241307-3253762 GCA_032353885.1 Nothura maculosa
AAGAGAGGCATGGGGATTGCTGAAACTTTTGAGATACTGACATCTTCAGAGTGGAAAATCCAACTACAGATTCCTTATTTAAGAGGATTTATATAACACTCAAATCAGCTTCTTGAGGTAGAAAGAAAAGCAGGCCCTGAGTTACTCCATGTCTGAAGGAAGGGGCAAACTTCAAATGAGAGCATACCAGAAAAGGGCTGCTTCATTTCGTCCCCCTCTGTGCATTTTGTGGGATTCAGAAATTCTGTAACACTTCAAAGGAGGAGTTAAAATTTCTGAGTAGAAGAAGATTAGGGAAATCTGAAATATATCCTTAAGAGTAATTGTTCTGTCAGTAAAGAATGCAAATAACAAGATGTATTTAGCAAAAGTATTGGGTTGGGGATTAGAAGACGACGTTTTAAAGTAACCGGCAGTGTAGTAGGTGATTAAAGAGAGGGCAGGAGGCTGAAATCAGCAAGGTGGGGAGGGATAATAAAGCAAAGCAGAAGTGTTCTGCAGGTCAGACTTACCCCGGGTGGATGGCAGGAGTTTATTTTTCCATAGTGATCAAAGCCCGTTGCTCTAATTTCAGTTAAATGGTAGGTAGTCCTGCCAGATAGAGTTGGGCAACAGAGCAGATGCCCTCAGAGGCTTCAGCAGGAGCTACTGTGTCCAGCATTGGACACCTGCGTTTCGAGAGACATGATCAGACATATTGGAGACCAGACAAGCAAAAGAATGACTGGTGGAGGAATGAAAAGCAGGGAAAACTGAAACAAATAGTGTCATTAACTCTAAGGGAAAATGGAAGAAAAAGAAAGAGGCAAGTTATCACAGGGGAAAGGAAGGAAGTAATGTTTCTGCATCATGTTAGTGAGTACGATATGGAGTTATGGGTTCAGATTGTAAGTAGGGAAATTTAGAGAAAGAAATAAGGAAGAACTGCAAATGGTGGGGGTAGCTGTAGCAATACCTTTGTTTTAGGTCTGCTTCAGTGCCTCTGTGGAAACTGATGTTCCTTTTTTTTCTGTAGTTTTAAGCCGTATTGAGAATTAACACAAAGTCAGGGCAATAGAACTTGTTAGCTAGGCAAAAATCCTAAAACTGGAACATGCTTTTTTTGTGCTGTTCTCACTAATTTCTTTCCTGACAGGTGGTGAAAGTTCCCATATTGGAGTGTTCCTTGTACTCAGACTGTGAATCCTGCCTGAAACTGCAAGATCCTTACTGTGGCTGGTGTGTCCTTCAGGGCCGGTAAGAGACATCCCTGTTTTTAAGGGATAGTGCTTAGGGCTTAGTGTCTACTTGCTCTCGTTCCTATATCTGTGTTTCTATATGTGCCTCAGTGCCTGGATTTAATCTGTGTTTAGGTTCTTTATACAATGTGTTTGGCCTACAAATTCACACTCTCTTCTATCAACCTCTCTAAGCATTGCTATCACCAGCCACAGTTGCATTTCTTCCATCACACAGAGTGTCTTTCTTTTGCTTCTTGGGACTTTGGTCACCACTCGCCATGCTCCCCTGCAATGGATTTCTTCCTGTTTTGTCTGGCTGCACCTTGAGAGCTGCCTCATTTCAAATACAGAGAAACTATCTGGGTTGTTTAACTGATGTCACTTTTACTCACAGTCACTGCTTAATAAGACGTGGTTTATTTGAGTATATCTGTCCCTGGAAACCCGGGGAGTGTCTACTCATCTGTATATACTGGCATCAATTCATCCTGTTGTGGATGGAGGTGGGAGACTGGGACTTCTGACTTGTGTGTTGGGCTCCTTGACCCTCCAGGAAGGTTTTTGAAAGCCAATATCTACTTAAGAACCAGAGAATGGGCCTGCTGTTTAGGAGACCTCCGGTAAAGCTTCGTGCTGTTTCTCTGCAGGTGCAGCCGTCGCTCTGAATGCCTGCGATCCAGACTGAGCGAGCAGTGGCTCTGGAGCTTTAACTCTACACAGCAGTGCCTGTCCATCCAATCACTCACTCCAGCCAATATCAGCAGAGAGGAAAAGAGAAATGTGAGCAATGATGATCCGTTATGGTCGTGCTCAAGCATATGGAAGGTCCCCTGCAAGCTCTGAGGGGTCACAAGTCCTCCTGTTGCTTTCAGTGGTGTATTGAATCAGTAAACTGGCAAGAACATTTGTCTGTCTCTCATAAGGACCTTGCATGGTCCAGCTCTCAGGAGATAATTTCATCATTGTTCATCTAAACCTACAAGTCTCTGTCTGGAAGTTATTACGGGTTTTGCACTATTTGGCTGCTTGGATGGGATCTCTCTTTATCTGGGTGTGTATCAAGTGCCCTTCTCTGAGGAGTCAGAGTATTTCTGATGCTCAGAAACATCTGAAAGAAGCTACCTAAAGTTACAGCTCCGGTCTGGTAATGCAGAGATGTTAGAAAAGCTAGTACAATGCTGCAATATTCCTGTTAGAGTGTTAGGAGGTGATGAGAACCTGTCTTCATTTGGATGCTTGAGCAAAGGGGGAGATTTTGCTGATAAATGAGCAAGTTTGGTTTGGGAATAGCAAAAGGAGATGAACAGAGTAGCCCAGCCCAAGAGGCATGACAGAAAAATACACTATAAGGAAGTAGAACCATGAATTATATGAAATAAGAATGTTAGGGGGCAAATAACTTATTGGACGTTATTGAATTGATAGATCTTCCTGGCTATCTCGGATTTACCGTCTCTGCGTGAGGAAGAATTTTACTCGTGCTATTTTGAAGATTATGAAAGCCCAGCAGTCCTGACGGAGTCGGGAATCATGTGCCCCTCGCCAGATCCCAGCCAAGCACCGACTTTGCCAACTGGAGCAGGTCAGTGAAGTGCTTTAAATGGAGCGTGATAGCCCTGATAACATTGTTGAGAGAAAAAACATTTCAGATCTACCAGATTGCCAGGCTTAATAGTCATGAATGTACGTGGTCTATCAGCAGGTGCTCACTTCATTCTGTCATGTGTTTGCTTTCTACTTGTGTCACACACATCCTGTGCTATTCTGGGCTGCTGCCAGATTCCAGTGCCAAATTCTGGTAGTTGGAAAGGAAGTTCTGCTTGAAGGGTTCTACGCAAATCTGAATATGATCTGAAATGCAGTTTAGAGTGGTGGCTGGTTTGGCAGCCTTGTCAAAAATATGCATATAGGACTCTCTGGTGCACGTGCTCACGCATGCGTGTTCTCTCTTTTATTTATATTTTTTTTAAAAATGGGGTAGTGTTTAAAACCAAACAAAACACAAATGTTTTCAAACCCTATGTGTTAGTAGAACAAGAAAGTACTTGTAAGAAATGGCTAGAAGAAATCCACTGTCCTACAAGAGATTAGAAATGAATCTGCAATGCAGCATAGCCTCAGAAAATGCACTGTCAGCCTTCGGGTGGTGCGAGAAGTAACTGCCTGGGTATCCATAAGTGGCCTCTCCCAGACTAAACACCCGGGAAGTTCTCACTCAGTTCATTGTCTTTACAGTGGATTTTGCAGTATTTAACCTGTCGGTGCTCTTTAGAGCACTTGTTCCTCTGAAGCAAAAGGCAGGTACAGGTTGGGAAACATTCCACAAGATTCATCTAGTGGCTAAACGGATCTTCAGTGCTGCCATGCAGCTGGCTGATAGGTCTAAAAGCACTTCCATGGATGTAACATGACAGCCAACGTTAATTAGCTCAGTCATTCAGTCTCACATTCCTTGATTTTCAATGATACTTGCCTGTTGGCTTTCTGCATTGCCCTAGTCTAGGAAGGAGCAAGCCTCCATTCAGGGTGGAGAGGCACAGAGGGAAAATGCTTCCTGTGCTGCCACTGTGGCAGAGTGGAAACGCTTGGCTTCAATGCTTGGTTGTGCAAAAGTGAGTCTGATTTTTGAGCACAGCTGTGAAAATTAGGGTAGATGGAGCTATAGGCTGGTTCCTGCCACTCCAGCTTTTAGATACTCTTATGGGTGCCTTTGTAAGCCAGCCTTGCTCTATTGAGTCTTCATAGATGCTTAACTTATGCTGTGTTCATGTCACTTCTCTGAGGCTTCACAAGCTGTTTCTGCTTTCTGCCTAGAGTTATCCATGGATAGTTTGTGCCCATTTAATCTCATCTATATTATTGTTTTGCTTCAACAGCTCTTTTACCATCTAAGGACTTACGGCCAGGCATTCTTAGCATTAGAATTCTGTTATTTTAACTGTGCCAGCTTTTTCTTCGTGTTCTTTTGTTATGTAGGTTTCCTCTTGCCTTCACTGTATTTGTAACTCTTCTTGGCTCTACTTCAGTGCTCTACTAAGATGAATTGAAGCTGGTAACTAGAATCATACACTGGTTTCTAAAAGGGGTCTCATCAGGGCCTCAGACAAAGGCACTGGAACTTTCCCATTCTTATTTGAAAACACTTTCCCAGATCATTGAAAAAAATATATAAATATTAAAAAAAAAAATATTTCTGCCCCCACCTGGCTTTGCTGTAAGGCTTGTTTTTACTGGGTCACCTGTCACTTTAAGCTGATGAGCTCCAAGTCAGTAGCAGAAAGCCTTGTTTTCAGTTTGCAAGCATTCATCCTTGTCTTCTGCACTGTTGAGCAGCATTATTGGCAGTCATGGGAAATAACAGCCTTCTTGGGGGAAAAGAATATTTATAAACGTGGTGCCAAAGCCCTAATCCTGGGAGGTATTGGCCTCTCCCTGACTGCTAAATACCATCACCTCTAAAACAGTAGTGGAGGCTGGTAATACTGTAGAGTCTTTTGTCTGCAGCCACAGATGATGCCCTGCTTTCCTCTTAATGTTTCTTCATAAGCAGCAGGTTATGGTTTTTCATAAGCAGCACGTTATCAGCTGTTTTACCAGCATACTGCTTCACTTGCCATTCTACTAGGAGCCCAGCTTAGACCACACTGGTTTTCTACAACACAAGAGCTGCACTGTTGTGGTCCAGACACTTGCAAATAAGTGGATCCTACCTGCAAGAGAAGGCACTGAATTCTGAGAGGAAAGATGGATAAGCATTTGACTTTCATAGCAAAACTGTGTTGGAAAAATGGCAGTTCTGGAACCCAGCAGAGCATGCAGTATATTCTCATTATTGAGCCAGCTAACATCTGATTCTAGGGCCGGGGGCATTTGTATGCATCAAGATTAAATGGTTTCATTTCCATTATTTTATTATTATTTTTACTATTGTCATGTGCAAAATTTCTTCAGGCTCAGGGTAACTACTCTATTTGTCTATGACTATCTCAGCAGTTCTCCAGTCTGTTGGAAAACAGGGATAGTCTTCCCCGCAAAGAGAAAGAGGCTATTCTGAGGCTGAGCTAATGAGACACATCAATCTGAAACAGATAAAAGCCTTCAGTCATTGAAGCTGAGATTAAAAGTTTTATAAGCTCCTTTACTTATTCACTTAGTCTGGACATATCACAAGACACTCAAGATGATGGCAGCATGTGAAGTGCTTGTCCCTTCTAAGGGCTTGGCTTTAATCTGCCTGACAAGGGAAAGCAGTCAGCTTTGAGCCTGTAATGTTAGTTCTTTCTGTAATATAGAGATGACAGTGGAATTACAGCGAATAAAGACGGGGGGGATCTTCAGAGCCATCCTCCTTCCCACAAGCTGGCAAGAGTTGTCATAAACTATTCCTGATAGACTTGTCCAACCTGCTTTTAGTGTCTATGGGATAATCCTGGAATGAAGACGCTGCAAGCATGCAAGGGAATCTATCTCCATGTTTGATAGTGTCTTCCCCAAAACGTGCTGCCTCTCCTAACAGTGTTGCAGAGGTAGAGTGGCTCCATTTCTAAGAAATTTTTATTTTTGCTTTCAGATCATATCACCATAAAGCTTGTAGTGCGTTTCCATGACATCTTCATTGCCTCTGTGGACTTCTCGTTCTATGACTGTGCTGCTGTTGCCCTGCTATGGAAATCAGCACCGTGAGCACCTGAAATTTTTTTTTTTATAGTTATGGGGAGGGTGACTGTCCCTTCTTGGGTCATCTTAGCAGCTGTTCTTCTCTCATTGTCCCAGGTGCCAGAAGTGTGTGAGCAGTCCCTGGAGATGTAACTGGTGCATCCAGCAGCACCTCTGCACGCACAAAGCAGCCTGTGAGGAAGGAACGATTATTTTCAATGAAAAGGTGAGTCTCACAGTCATCACTAACAGCCTCCTTGTGTTCAGGAGAGTCAGATCTCTTCTCAGGTCCAATAGCACCTCCCAGTTGTTTCATGCACGGATCTGAGCTGCTGGAGCAGCTCTTCCCCTTGGTGTGATGTGAGGCTCTGTGCTACACGGCCTTGCTGGGCTTCAGAGTGGGTACCATCAGATGAAGCAGGTCACCCCTTTCCCTGGGACATCCAGCCTGGGTTGTCAGGAGGGTGATGGACAAGAGGAAGCCTGCAGGGAGCTGTCAGCACGGTGGCAGAGCAGCTGTTTTTGTGGCAGCTCCAGGTCACTTTGCCATGTTGAGAGGGATGAAGGACCATTGGGTTCCCTCTGAGGGTGAGCACAAACATATCTAGGATAGAGAGATTGCTGCTGAATTGTCCCATCCCAAGGCAGGTGCTATGAAATCTAGTTCTCCTCACTGAAATTCAGTGGATGAAGCAGCTTCTAAACCTTGCTACATGAAGGAATATGCTATTTTCTGTTTATCTTTTATTCTGTTTTGTTCTTCTCACTCCACCATGTTCTTTTCTTTCTAGGCACAGCTTCCAACCCCAAGTCTGTTTCTGCCTTCGGCAGCTCCCCCCAGCAAATCCTCTACCGTAGCATCAACAGCAGCCACCAAACCTGTAACCCCTGCTGTGCATGTGGCGCTGAGCACTGTGCCCCCCACAGAGCCGGTCCCTGTCACCCCCTCGGCAGTCTCGGACATGACGACTGAGCCCGCGGGTTCCCCCAGCGACACCTACTCGACTGTCTCATCTGAAGCTGCCTCTCTCCAGGCCTCCACAGAGTCCCCCCTGCCACCGCCAGCGGACAACCCTGCTGTCACGGAGCCGGACACGACGTCCCCTGCTGCATCTGTCCTCCCCAGCCCATCGCAGCCCGTGGATGACACAGAGCTGCCGACCTTGGAGACCACGGCCGCTGCCCAGGAGCCCTGGCCCACCAACCCGCCCACCACCATGGTGGCCAGTGCTCCACACACGTCTGTGGCAGCAGTAACATCATCATCTCACGTCAGCAGTTTCACTTGGCCTCCCACTTCTGTTCCTACTGCTGAGGCATTGACATCGGCCATCCCATCTCCCCAAGCCCACAGCCATAAGCCAGAGGTGCCTGTTGCTTCGGATGACTCTTCCAGAGAGCTGGGAACTAAACTACTTGCTTCAGACCTGCCACCATCAACTCCCTCAGACTGGCTGCTAGGGGAAGGCACAGAGCTCCAGGACACAGAGGACTGGATGGATTTGCTGCAGGCTGAGAATGACACGTCTCCCTTCTCTGCTTCTACGCTTCTGTCCGGAGATGGGGATTCCTCAGAAAGGGACGCCCCTGACTTTGCCAGGATTGTCCATCCCGACCTTGACTATCAGTATGATGCCCCTGGGTTTTGGGAGGAGGTAAGTCACTGGGCTATGCAGTCCACAGTCTAAGGCTGTAAGGCTTTTAAATTTCAGTACAGATTGCTGATCTCATACGTTTCAGCACACAGAAGAGGCCGTGGTCTTCTAGAGAAGAGAAGCTGACAGCTGTAATGGGCAGGGTGGGAAGTGGCACCTTGAGAAAGGAAAATGTGTGAGAAGGGGTTCCAAAGCATGGTAGAAATGCTGCTGGCCTGGAGCTTGCAGTTGCTGTGATGTCTGGCACGTTCACAGCTTTCTGCCGTTCACCACTTTGGGCTCCTGCTTTGCTTTCTGTAACCCCATGGTAAAGAAGCACAGCTTCCTGCTCCTGTTCATCTGATTAGGTTCTGATTGCTGCTGTCAGAGCTGTGGAAGTCCCTTTCTCTAAAGGTATGTGTTTGTTTTCAGAATGAAGAGCTTAGCTGGGGTCCTGATGCGTGTCCCTGTGTGCAGGGGATCCAGGGATCCTCACTGTTTCCAGTCAATGTGGCAAGGAAGATAACTCTTCTGGGAAAGAACTTCCACCTCTATCAGGTTGGCAACTGCTCTCTCCATTAGCGTCGAGAAAGTGAAACTTTTGTAGAACCAAGCAGGCTTTGGGTAACCTATTCACTGGGCTGCTAAAATACTTGGAAAGAGATGTTTGGGCTCTGCCTAGGCTTTTGCTGCTGGAGAAATAGCAGATCTACAGATAAGAAATCACACAGTTAGACCTAATCGTGGGTAGGAGAGCTACAGGCATGGACAAACCTATCAGAAAGAATCTGCATGTGTTAGCATTAAATGGCACCTTTGTCACACTGCAGGTGACAGATTTTGAGTAACTTCTGCTGAATCTGCTCATTCTTTTTTGTGTCTCTATAAGCTAAAGATAAGCTGCTCCTTTTCCTTTCTGGCCTACTAATATTGATGTGGCTGTTCCTGTCATACCTGAAACTTCTGCAATTGGGAAAACCAGCCCTTGAAAGCTGCATTCCTTGGGTGTGCCTCTGATAAAAATTCTGCTTGCTTCTCAAGACAGAAGACTGATTTACTAACTTCTTACAAATGACCACCTTGGAGCACGCAGCCCACAGACTAATTGCTACTTTATACGTTAAACCTGATATATTACATTGCACAGAGGCACAGAGCTGGTTACAGATCCATATCTGTCTTTTTACAGGGATTGTCTAACACAATTAAGTAGAAAGTCTGTAGGAGAGAAAAGAAAAATAACCTTACTATTTCTGAGGTGCACTGCGTTAATCTGCACACTCAGCTCTTTATTTCCAAGCTGGTCTCACAGACCTCTACAGGCATAACCTCACAGTCCCACTGTTTTTCCCTTTAAATCTTCTTCTTGGGCTGAGTTCTGCCCACACTGACATTCACATGCTCCCTCCTAGGGATGTTGTTTTGTGTTGGTTCTGATTCCTTTCATCAGAAGCAGTGAGAGCCTGGAGAGCCCTTCAATATAGCATAAAAATGGCTTAGTGAAGGGAATGAGAGGAGCCCATTGCCTGCACAGTAAGCAGCGTGGTACGGGCAGGCAGGAGCCCACTGTCACCTACCAGGAAGCTCCATGTGGTTGAGAAATGCTGCTCTATGTGTCTTCCCATCTGCAGGACCAGCGGTGGGACTATGAGTGTGTCCTGAACTTGGAGGGGAAGACGGTGGTGATGGATGCTTATGTGGAAAGGGAAGAAACAAACCAGTCCCTCTGTTATATCACCTGTCAGCTGCACCAGGTGAGTGCTTGGGGGGGTGATGCCATTTCAGAGATCACGCTCATCTGTCCTGGCTCGGCTTCTTTATCTGGCAGGCCGAGAAGCGAGTGCTTCTAGGGTGCAGAGCATGTTTTGCTAAAATATTTATACCATATTTAGCATTATGAGGCCCTCATCTGTGATGCTGGTGGTAGTGGCATCTTCAGCCTGTGGAAGGGTTGTGCTGTCTGAGCCATTGGGTCTCCTGCTGCACTTACTGCAGCATAGAACAGCGCTGGTTTGGAAGCATCACTTAGTGCTGCCTGCAAGGATGGTGCTGTTTCTGCTTTAGCTTGAGTCACTGTTCATGGTTTTATAGACTGTGTCTTTTCTTTGCAATGCTGATCCTTTCATGCAAAAAAAAATATAGATACAAATATAGGTTTTGGTGATGGAAGCTAGCCTATGGATTATAAGAATATCAGGCACAATAAAATAGCAATGCATTTTTCAGGATGTGTGGATTTCACCTGGGGCAAGATTTGCAAGCAGAGGTGATAATTTTAGTTTGCAAACTAATCTAGCTGAGGGAGAGGAACAACATAAGCTTTTGTGGACAAGCCCTGCAGAGCAATTATAATATTGAAATGAATTGTGCTGAATTGCTCTCTTGAGCAATTCTCGGAGCAGGTGGCTCGTAGGTAGAAAGCTAGGTATTTAAGAATACAATTATGAAGTTAGACAAGTAATTGCATGAGTAGGCGAGTGTGTTCTCCATGCTTCCCTGGTGAACCAATGTGTGCTGCTCTTTCTAGTACAGCTATTGTGGCTGTGGGAACTAGTGAGGGCAGGTTGATGCTGCTGTTGCCTCAGCTAATGCTGCTGTGACGAGTTTCGCTGCCCGAAGAGGTCTGCCTACATTCACAGGAAGCTCCATATGGGCTATATATGTCCCAAGGCGCTGCGTGGGATAGACCTGAGTTTGTTGGTTCAGCTGGCTCCTTTGTGCTGCCTCTAAGTCCTTGACTTTGGTCTCTCTCTGCAGTACAGTTACACGGCCCCTCAGCTGGAGTTCAATGCTGTGGTGTTTGTGCAGAGGCGGCGGCACCTTCGAGTGGACAGTGCTGCAGATCTTCACGGTAGGAGTGCAACACCCCCCCAGCAAGAAGAGAGCAAATGGGATGGAGGGAAGCTGAGAAATCCTCACCCTTTTGCACCCATAGTGGTCCTGTCACAGGGAAATGGGGAAAGCTCTATAGCCTTGTCCCAAGAGAGGGCAGGGGAGGGTGTTTCTGTGCTCTAGGAGGTGCTTGCAGATGCCTCTGAATATTTCTCCCTTGCAGTGACTTTCTACAACTGCTCTGTGGGCCACACGGATTGCAGCCGCTGCCAGACAGCTGACTCCAAGTACAACTGTGTGTGGTGCGGAGGCGAAAACCCCAGCTGTATCTTCAGGGATTCCTGCAAGGAGGAGATAGAGGACCTGTGTCCAGCACCTCTCATTCACTCTGTGAGTAACGTGCTCGTTAGCGTACGGCACCTGGGACAAGGAGGGCTCTGTTCTGAGACCAGAAGTTTGAACTCGGATTGCAGACGGTGCAGCTCAACTATGCATTGGTCACCTAAAGAATGTATTAGTCTTGTTCTGCTGTGGTCCCTTGGTGTTGGGGAGGAAGATACTAGATTTTTCTGCTGGGCTTTCAAGGGACAGATAGAAATCAATGGGAAAAGATGCATTTTTACCTCCTGCAAGCTGAAACCGGCACGCTGGAAGAAACAAAATCATCTGGCAGCTGGGAAGGGCTTCACAGTTGGGATTCTCTGACAGTTTTGAAGCGGATTGGCCCAGTTGAGCCTGGGGAAAACGAAGACAAAACCTAATGGTAATGGCCCAGCAGGGATGGGAAAGGCACAACGGGTTCCTGGGATTAATGACTTTTGTCTGTTTATTTTGAATGTTTCTTGCTAACTGCCACATGACAAATGTCTGTAGCCGTGTGTCCCTTTTGCTGTCAACTTGTCCTTCCTCTGGTGGCACACGACTTCCATGTGCTGCATCTTGTCTTAGCTTGTCTTGGACGCTGTTCAGGGCCGCAGCTTTGAGGTTTGTGCAGCATGCAATTCATGTTGTACTGATGCTGAGGAGGAGGATGGTGCCTGCTGCTTCAATATTAGTATCATGTATTAGCTTGGCATTGCCACTCCTTTAGCAGAAATACCCTATGGAGTGATCAGCATGTTTCTGAGAAGCCAAAGCAGAGCAGCCCATACTGAGAAATCTACAGTTTCTAGGGGGTCAGTTTGCAATAGTGAGGTATGGGAAAAGTGGCTCTGATTGTGATGTTCTCCTCTCTGGCTTTTCCTGTGGTGATGGTGCAAACTGATGCTAGTCCCAGCCAGTAAAAGGAATCCATTGCAATGCCCTGACAAGGCAGAGACAGCAATGGGCCAGTTGAAGGACCTTGTGCTGCAGACCAGTTTCCAGACTGCAAGGATTTGAGATACTGTGACATTTACACATGCTCGGATGTCTTTGCAGGTATCCCCCCTGTCTGGACCAGTGGAAGGTGGCACTAGAATCACCATCACTGGCTCAAACCTCGGGCAGAAACATCAAGACATTGCAGAAACTGTCACTGTGGCAGGAATTCCCTGTGCCGTAGATGCTCAAGAGTATGAGATCTCTAGCAGGTAGAGTATCTGCACCTCCTTCCAGAGGCAGGGCCTGGCTTTCCCCTTGGCTGCTGATACCAGGCTGGAATGTCACTTACCTTCACTGTAGCACATACCGAGCCTTACCCGTTCCCTGGGGAGTGCTGCTGAGTAAGGGCGCTGTCTGATCAGTTAGGGGATGACCTTGGAGATGGGGCTGTGTGAGAAAATGCCCAGGTGTGCTGCCTGGTGTGCCCAGCACGCTGCAGGCCGAGCACCGTGCGGTTTTGTGGATGTATGTCCCTGTGGGTGAGGAACGTCAGGAAAGCAAAAGTGCAGCTTGTGTAAGTGGTGCTGCTTGGAACATCTCCTGAGCTTGTAAACACAGGGTGAAGAGGGGCACACGTGGTTGGAGGTAGTGCAGTTTCTAGCCTCTGAGTGGATGTCCCTCAAACAGTCTTCACTAGCTGAGCAGTTTTCCATAAATGCATCCAGGGGAAGGAGCCTCCTGACCAGGGACTGACAAGGGAGTCCTGCTGGGCCCTAGGTCACTCTTTGCTGGCCAGCAAGTTACACAGTGT
>JAUBOD010000743.1:3305688-3322930 GCA_032353885.1 Nothura maculosa
AAAGTTGTGAGGTTCCTGCTGCTTTCCTGAGTAAAATTCCCAGTGTTTGGCCAGTTGCTCATCATACCTGCTGATGCGTTTCCTCACTTTTTGACTTGATTTAGTTCAAGTAAAACTAATGATTCCATTAAAACGATGGAAACCAGTGGTCGGAATGCTTTAAAATTGGCTTACAGTATCTTAAATGTTGTTTATGTAGATTTAAAGTGTTTTTATTGTACAGTTATGTAGTAAATATCATCTAAGTTGTTTTAATCTACCTGTACATAGTTGTCAAGCTTGGCATTGAGGGTAGTTCCAGTGCTTCCATGAAGTACTTGGAGGATAACTGGAATCATTAGTCTGTTTTCACATTTTATAGGGAACTACATTCCTGATACGTGTGGGCCCTTTCCTATCACTAGCTGTTATAAATCCCCTGTGTCCTGACTGCAGCCTCTCACCTTCTGGATCAAGGGCTTGTACAGCACAGTGAGCAGGATCAGCTAGTGATTTGTGCTAAAATTGACCGTATTTGCCAAGTCAACCTTTACTTATCAGTTCTCAGGCTTGGCTCGATCTTATTTGACTACAGAGAAGCTTATGAGACACCTGAGAAGTGGTTTGGGAGGGATAAGAAGATGTGTCTGCCGTTCAGATAGAGGAGTCTGGCTGTTGCTTCCAGCTGTTGGGCATGTTCGTGTTTTTGGAAATGCAGCATAGGGTTTATTAGGGTCCTGCTGACTTGTTGCATCTTGACAAACTTAATTTTTAAATGATATTCTTGTTCTGAGAACTGGATGCTGCTTTATCATGACTCTCCAGATACCAGAAAACAAGATAAACACTCAACAAAATGTATATGTGTAAGCATTTCTTTTGCATACGGTTACTTGTTTTTGCAGGAAGAAGGAGTCCTAAGGAACCCTTAAGATATCAGGTGAATTTTTAACCATTGCACAGTGCCATTGCACTCTGCCCATAATTCAATCAGCATGGTGCGCATTAGCTATGTTAATTGGCTAATGTTGCTTATTTTGTTGATCCTTTCTCCTGTAAACTAGGAGTTTTCTGCACCCCTGTGAGATGGATGCATCTGTACATTGTCAGTGACTGACAAGGTCATTTGTGATACACATTATAATAGTATATACTCATGTAAAGACTTTATTTTTCAAAACTGCCAGTTATTCTTACAACTTAGTGAATCCAACTTTTTTTTTTTTTTTTAGCAAAGCTAGGCATTTACATTGGTAGATAGAGACACAGTCTAAATGCCTTTAGGAATCTATACATTTTAGAACAAGTTGGAGCCATGTGAGTTAGGGATTTGTCGGTTCTCTATATGCCTTTGTCTTGGTCTGTTTATGAACAATGTACCAGAAATTCTGGGAATTTACAGTGTGTTAGAGCTGATTGTTTAAAACTTGGAAAAAAATCCTTCACCTGATGCCATTTGCTGTAAATATTCTTACTCTCCTGTGAGCATCTACAGTCTCCATGCGATTTGCAGGTGTGCTGGAAAGAACAGGCAGTGCTTGCTCCTTGGATGGACTGCGCTTTATATTAGTGTAATGCTGGCTGACATGATGTTTGAGAGGGAAAGCGTTTGGTTTTGGTATGAGAATTGAAGCACTGCATGTATAGGTTGCATATCCTGTAGATCTGCCCTGTTTCGGGATATCAAGAGGAAAAACATCAATGAATTGGACGAGGAAGCCTGCTGCAATTCTGTTGCTCCACGTGCAAAGGGATTTGCTACTAATGCATGTGACAGCCTAAGTAAGAACCAGTCAAAATGTGCTGGCTCTGCCCCAGGCGAGGTGGATGGGGAGGATATCAACTCCGGCTCGATGGCAGAGTTGCAGTTTCCAGTTTGCCACCAGGCCTGGCCCATGACAGCGCAAGCTGTGGGAGGGGAACGTGCTTTGAATTTCCCTTCTCTGGCAGCGGCTCGGGAGTTGAAAGATGTGTAGTTCGTGGAGCTATATATGGATCTTGTACTATATGTGACTCATAGGCCTGTTGCCAGGCCTGCAGAAGAAGATGGCAGTTACTGTTTAGACACGAGGAATCGCAGGTTGTCACAAGTCTTGAGTCCATTTTGAGCCTGCTCTTGGGACCTGGGCTGTGGGTGAGGAGCTTTGGAAGGCTGTAAAGCAAGTGCTCGTTTGTCCTTTGCAAGCTGCATATAGGAGGTAGGTGAGAAGTAGTCCCCGCTGTGCGAGCAGAGGGTTTCCCCAGCCTTGTCCTGCTGGACACATTGAGCTTTTATATCATCAGAAGAGTGTTTTTCTAGATTTAGCTCTGTTATGTGCAGTTACCATTTCACCATGCTTAGTAATGAAGGAGATGCCAAATGCATGGTACTTGAGTCTGCATCTGCAGAGGCCTCAAACTACTCAACTGGGCAAAGAAACAGGTCAGTGTCTGTCCATCTACTTACCTTTCAGGTTGTGACCATGGAGCAGTACAAGGGGAGTGTTATTTCCCACAAGAAGCTGTAACATCTACCTGAGCATTTACCAAATGGTTTTGTAATCCATCCGGGCATCTGAAACTGGACAGCGATTGCAGTCTGTGCCTAGGATCTTTTTTGTCAGATGGTGAGTTTTCCACAATTCTTAGATATTGTGTAGAGCCAGCCAGTAGCTATTGGGGACCACAGGTGAGGTCCACAGGTGTTTATGACACAGGAAGCGAGGACTCCATCCCCTACTGCTCATCTTGAAGGATGCTCTAGCAAGTTGTTTTATTCACTTGCATAGATGTCTCTCTTAACATATTTAACAAACAAAATAGTGAAATAAGTTTCCATCAGTAAGCTTCTATGGCTGTTTTATTTGTAATGTGGAAGGGAAATGAGGGAATGCTACTAGTGTTGCATCTTAAGCAGAGCTTTGAAAATTAATTTGGTTTTACAGCATCCATTGCCTACACTTCACACGGCCGGTTGAGATTTCCTAGTTTTTCCAGTTGACGTGGGATGTTGTCTGACATAGGTGTCATATAAAGATAGGTATGCAGTTAAGATCACCATTTATAATGTTGGCTTGAAGGTGAGTCTTATTTTTGAGCTGAATTGAGTGAGAATCCAAGAGTTAAGAATGATGGTAGTCTTGCAGGTGGTTGTTCATCTGAGCCGTTCTGATGCAGTTAGGGGAAGGCCGAGTGTCTTTGTGCTGCTATGACTGGCTTAGACGAGAGTGCTGACATCAAGCAGGTGGAAAACATATACATTTTTAATACTGTATTTTCAGTATAAAGTATTAGTTACATTTTAGGTCATGAAACTTCCTGTTCCATTCAATTTCTAGAAAAAATGTATCATGAGAAAGATAGATTTGTGTGGTGGTTGCTCATCAAATTTGTATCATTTTTGAATGCTAGGAAAGCTTCTTTGTGGTTCTTGTGCTATTTTGTTTTCTTTCCTTCCTTCCTTCCTCCTGCATGTCAGTATATTTTGGGAGAAGAGGTAGGAAGGAGTTTAAGGATTGGAGGGACACAGATTTTAGCATCTTTCCTCTTGATCTTTTCAATCCAATAAGAAATCTACTTTTGACATGTACATAAAGTCAACTCAGCCAGTTCAGTGGGAATATTTTGATCTCGCCCGGGTATTTTCTGGGCATGCAAACATTTAGGGTGTTGGTAGAGAAAGTTGCCTGAAGATCGCACTTGAATTTAGCCCAAAGGTGACGTAGCCTTGGATGGCAGTTTGAGATTTGTCACAGCAATTTATCATGAACGTTACCTTGTCAGAGTTGAAAGTACAAATCAAGCAGCAGCAGCAAAGGTCAGAACTGGAGCACTGGTGATGATTGAGCAAGTACTTCTGGGTCAACATAAAAGCGACTGAGCTAGCACACCCCTTGTCTAGCCTTTTGTAGTTCATGTTTCTTCAGTGTTGGTTTTCCAGAAGTAAGACTGCACCAAAATGGGCTAATGTTTGTATGGTCTTGATGGAAAGTGGGTTTTTTTCATGAAAAATGATTCTGAATTTGGCACTGTTATCCTGAGACTGACAAGAATATTCCTGTGAATATTAAATCCAGAAGCCACCCTGGAATTTTCGATTCTCCCACATCCCAGAGAGGCAGAAGGTTGGAGTTTGTCCTGGTTGAGTCTCTGGCTGCTGGTCCTGGAGAGGGAAGAGATAAACAGGAAAAAAAAAAAAGCCAAGGAAGAATTTAAAATTTATTTAAAAGGAGGGGGAAAGAAATCTATGGATGATGCATGTTTTCTTTTCTTGGTTTACACACAGTCTTCAAGAGAGCAGGGAAGGGGTCTCTGTAATGCCCCTGAGCGCTGCCTGCCTTTGCTGGGTGGGAATCTCTGCTTAAGTTAACGCTCTTAGCTAGGACTGAGGCTTAATCCAGCTGGAGCGTCTTCCCTGTGAGGGAGTGAAAAACATTGAGTGTTGAAGAGAGGGATCTTATTTGCTGCTCTGTGCCTGGGGTTAGGCCAGGTTGGCCGGTGAACTCTGTACCTTCCTTTCTGCTCGGATAAAAGCCGTACGCTTTATTTAGCTCCCTTTATACATAGATTTGCAGAAAGCACGAGTCTGTAACAAGCACAGGAAAGGGTAAACAGGACGGTTTTGTCCTGAAAGGGTAAACAGGACACGTTTGTTTCTGAAGTTGCTTTTCTTCAGAAAACTGCTCGGGAACATCTCTGTTCTGCTGGGTTTGTGGGGCTGCTTGTGAGCCTGGTCCAGGTCTCTCTCCCCACCTTCCCAGCAAGACCATTGCTTCAGGACCGAATAGGGAATTGCTGCAGATGACTTGGAAATATTTACACAATGCTTCTGTGAGTCCCAATGTGCCTGTGATACATTAACAGAAAGATTTCTCTAAAGGAAAATATTTCCGTGTGATAAGGGAGGCCTGCCTTCTGGGACGGAAGGGAAATGGGGCAGTGCATAGGCAATTCCAGCCTTGTGACTCCTCTCCGCTCCTGCACCCACCCTTGCAAGTAAATCTGCTTGGATTTTTTATGTTTTTATTATTTTATATTAAGCAATCAGCGGACTACCATGTCCAAAGTAAGTTCCCGATGAGAAATTCTCAGGCCACAGCTGAGTTTGGCTCGTGGCTCGTCTCCAGCCCCGGAGTATTTGCTGGCTGCCTGGCAAAATCCTTGGATGCCGGGGAGCATGTGACGGTGGGTTGTTCCCGAGGGCCGCAGCGGCCTGTGCTTCGCAGGCCTTGCAAAACCGCCCTGCCCAAGTCCCGGGAAGGCTACGGAAAGTCGCTCAAGGCTGCTGGGGTTTCAGTTCAGGTTTAACTTGCAGGGAGCATGGCTGGTAGCGACGGCCTGTCTCCCAAATCACTGCTGTTTTCTCTGTTTTCAGAGCTCTGCTTGCTTCCCTAGTGCTGTAAAACGCAGCATTCTCTATGCTATGGGAACGTGTTTCAGGCTTGTGGAAATAACACCTCGGGGATTCACCTCTCCCGAGGTTATTTATGTAACAAGCCCCGTAGCCGCTGCTCCATGTGCCTCCCGTATCCTGCCCTGGGAGCCGCGTCCCTCGGCGCTCCCCCTGGCCGCCTTGGCCGGCCGCCGCGGGTAGCAGGAAAGGTGGAGCCTCCCTCGGCGCGGGTTTTCCTGGCGGCCCCGCCATGAGTGAGTCAGGGCCGTCTGCCCGCGCGCCGGGCCAATGGCGCCGCCGCTGCGCTCCGCGCGGCCGCCTATGGGCGCGCGCCCAGGCGCCTGACGTGGCCCTGCCGCGGGGAGGGCTCCCAGGCATCTCGGAGAGTCGAGGCCTCTGCGTCAGGGCAGGCCCCAGCCCTCCGGGCGGGCTTGGCGCTTCCCCCTGCGTGTGGAGGGAGCCTTTCCCGCTCTGCCGTCACGTCCCCTCAGCAGGCGCCGGGGTCCCCTCAGCGAGCGCCGAGTCTTGAGGCGCTGCAGGCAGCCGCCCCCTTCCCACTCCTTGTCCTCCCCGGAGGATGCGGCTGCCGCTCGCACTGGGAGCAGTTAGGAAGCATTGGTGAAGGGCTGGGGTGATGGATGACCAGTGTCACGCCTGGCCAAAGGAGCTGGGATGTTGCCTGTGTGGCAGCCTGCTTTGCCTGGGGGGGAATGTCCTGATGGGCTTCATGGCCGTGGCGCCCTCCATGGCAGACCCGCACTGTAAGGAGCTGCCGTCTCCCTCCTTCCTCGTCCCCAGAGAGGAACATGAAGTAAAAACAGTGCGGCGTGGCACTGCCTGCAGATCTGTTTCTGTTCATCTCCTGCGTGACGCCGCCTTCGGGGTGCAGCGGGGAGGCCTCGTGCGCTTACAAAGATGCAATGCTTTGTTTCTCCCCCGGTAGGTTTCCCCATGTCCGTGACGTGTTGGCCGAGGCTCTGCGGCTCCTCTCCGCCCTCGGAGCGGCCAGTCGCTGCCCTCTGGACTCCGTGATCCCCGACGGGCGTCATGAGCATTGCAATCCCTCTGGGAGTCACCACACCAGATACGTCCTACTCCGACATGGCTGCAGGATCGGAGTGAGTGCTGCCCCGAGGAGGAGGAGGAGGTGGGGAGGGTGTCCGAGTGCGGCTGCAGGGTCGGGGCACGCGCTCGTCCGCTCGGCAGGAAGGGTCCGCGGGCCGTGCGGGATGGGTGCAGAGACGGGCACTGAATGCCCAATAAATGCAGTGTGACGGAGATGGGTAAGTTGGAGACAGGAGACAGGCAAAAGGGGAATTCCAGAAATGTGAACGCTTAGCTCTGATTTATAGGAGCTTGACTAATCTGTCTGCACTGAGTGCAGACAGTTGTGCTTTTTCTGGACCCATGTTTGAAGCTGGCTAGAGACAAGGCAGCTCCTTTTCCAAAACACTTCAGTGCAGGATCAGTGTGCTGAGCCTCCCATGCAGCAGCGCTTAGCTCAGACTCGGTGTCACGATTATCTGACTTCTGCACCAACTTAGAGCTTGGCTGCAGACGTACGTCAGCCTCTGCCCATATAGAGACCTTTATATATGGAGACCTTTATATATGGTGCTCCTGCCCCTTGAGCAGGTTCCAAGAAGGGTGCCTTGCATGGTCCTTCAGGGTCCTTGTCACGGGTGCCCCATGTACACAATTGTCACCACAGTGCTGAATCTTGCTAGGGGGACCTTTACCATTTCCTTTAAGAGACCTTGTTAGGAGTCAGATAATATTTCAAATCCAAAAAATGCTGCATTGTGATCTTTAAACCCTTGTAAAATGGTGTCAGCCCAGAGTGTGTTTTTGTTGGAGGCAAGAGGAAGGGCTGAAGTGATTTCTTTGTGCTTCTGCCTCCTGCTTTCCTGCATCCGTCTTTGAAGTATGGACTGCACCATGTTTTTTAAAAAGCATGCTTGGGGAGGAGGGTTTCTCATATAGAAAATGTTAAGGTACCTCCTGTGCAACTCCCTGCATATTAGTTTGTTCAGTGTAGAAGAAGGAATACTAATTTTAAGCCTGTAAGAGCAGTGGACCAGGATGTGAATCGTTGCTTTTCCCTTTCATCTTGCCCTGATTCTACACAGTCAGACTCTCTGCAAGGCTTCCTAATGCTTCTTTCTGCTTGTCTTCCCATTGACCCCGTTCTAGGCATCCTTTTCCCTTTGTGGAGCTTCATCCTATCCTACAGTCTGTTATTTTTTGTGTGTCATTTTTGAGAGGAGTGAGTCCAATAAATCACTGCTGATCAGTGACTTATCTGGTCGTTTGCTTTTCAAGGTTTAACATTCAATATTTCTTCTCATCGTGCTTTCCCACCCCAGCACTGTAAAACTGCTGCAAGTTGAGTCTTTAAGCTACTTCTGACAGGAAAAAAAGAGTGTTAAAAGGTTGTTTATGTTCAATGTGCTTTGCCTTCAGAGTTGAGCATGAGAGAGAGGAGACATGTATCTACACGTATCAGTTGTTGCATTTAAATATCAAAAAGACTGTCTATAAACCTTCTGAAAAGCTGTCTTTCTCCCTGGTTTTAAGAAATGCATCATTTTTAAGACATATATAGGCCTAACTTGAGGCTAGGCTGGAGTACTTTCTAAAATGGCTTTTTGAGGATTTCTGAATTGGCCTATCTGTCCATTTTCTAAAAACTGGGAAAGCCAGGACTTTATTTGCTGGCTTTCCAGTGTTGCATTGTTGCTTCACTGCTGGACTATCCTTCATGAGTATGTTCAAAGTTAGACTGCTCTCCACTTGTCCCTTGAAATCCTGCAAGTCTCATGCATGGTTGGTATCCAAGTTCCTTGGCTGTCCTAAGGCATTGATTTCAGAGAGGTTTATCAGTAAGGCAGCGGAAAGGTAAATGGGAAACTAACTTGGCCTCTCTTTAGGCTGAGCTTTAACATCTTCCCTTGCATGCTGATGCATAGTGGAGCTGAAAAATGCTATATATGTTTTATGGTCTCTAAGGGTGCTCTGGAGGCTGCAGAATACCTTTGCCATGTTGATCTGACTCTGCACGTTGGAAGATACAGAAGTTCTTTGCAGGGTTACAGTCTCTTCTGTGCTGGTGAGGAAACACGGGCCCCCAGCGTTGTTGCCCCTGGACACTGTTGCACCAACAATCTTGAAGTTTTATTGTTGGTACTTAAGGCAACATTACTGCTAGGCTGGCTTTACTGTTGTTAGGAACATGAGGTGACCTGGGCAGAGGACAGACATGCAGCTTAGGCCATCTGGGCTCCTCCTTCTACTGTTGCTTCTGAAAAGAAGATGAAACTGGGATGGATTTAACTCTGTACCAATATCTAAATCCTGAAGGACTGTTGTGAAGATCTGGCAAGACTGGATTATATGGCAAGCTCCATGCAATATCTTGGTTAAGAAATACATCCTCTGGGAGGGATCGCCACCGGTATCTTCTTCTCTTAACAATGTAGCTGACTTTCATTGAAAACCAGCTGGATTATGATGCCATCCACCTAAATTCTGAGCTTTGGATGTGGGATTTCAGTAGATTAAAGACCTGCTGGTTTCTACAGTTCCTTATGGCATACATTCTTGGCCTTTCATGACCAAAAGGCAGATCCACCTTACCGCAAAGTAAGTCGGAGCCTTGGAAAGTTATTGTGCTATAATAGGTCAGGCTCAGTGGCAGGGTGGGGCAAACTTCAGTGCAGCAGAGATTTCAAGAGCTGAAGAGGAAGTCCAAAGGGCACAGAGGTTACTTCTCTTGGGTGGTGCCCAAACGCTGCCCCGCACATGACGGCTGGGCATTAGTGCTCTGGAGCTCTGCGCTGTCGCACCGGCAATGTAGGACCCCCCAAGAGTCCTGCAAGATCCATCAGAGAAGCAGAAGGCCAAGGTAAAGTTCTCCATTCCTGCGTTTTTCCTTCTTATTCAGCTCCACGCTGTAATTCTGATGAAGACTTCAGCTGTAGGACTTTGCTCCATAATGCTCCCATGTTCTGATCCGGGCCCTACATCTGGATATGTAGAAGTTAGCTGACTTCCAGCTGACTTAGTAGAGTGTGTTTCTCTGCTAGTGTTTTATCCATAGCCTCACTGCTACTCCCTGCACTGAATTGCAGCTGTTCCTCCTCTGAGTAGGGTTTCTGCAGCCTTCTGCTTGTAGATATACCTTTCATTTTGGGCTGGTTTTATCCACCACCGTGTGGTAGAAGAGTGCATCGTACCTCATCGGCAACAAATCGAGTTGGTACCTCGCACACTAGGTTGCCTGTAGAGATCACAGAGCAAACCCGAGTCGTCTCTGGTTGCTGTGTCCACGTCATGAGTTTCGTTTGCTCTTTGTAACAGGAATTTCCAATTCCTGTTTGTTGTTGTCAGCACAGCTGCAGACTTTATCACAGGACATTGGTCTTTGCTAACAATTAGCATCTGAGAGAGAGGGAAACAGGCACAGATGCAGGAAAGCTGCTTAGCTGCTTTCTGAAAAGAGCTGTTGTGGAAGTAACATGGCAGTAGTATTCCATGCAGTGGGCTCAAGTTTAAGCTGGCTGAATTCAGATGTGAATGCTAAATTACACTCAACTTCCTCAGCTATTATGAAACTGGGTTTGTTTCTCAGTTCTTACTCTTTTCTAACTTCTCAGATTGAGACCCAGTTGAATGTAAGAGCAGTTATCCAGGGTGGCCCTTCCTCAGTTGCTTGCCCGCTGTTGAAAGCAGATTCATTCTGTGTGTCCAACTTCTGCACATACGACCCTGGTGAAGAGCGTAACGCACTTTGATTTCACACAGTTTGTTCATTTTGAGCTTGTCTGTCGAATAGGCAGGAGCAGTGCAACATTGGCAATGGAAGATGATATATTGATGGGTTTTACTTCTGGCCCTTTCTGCAGCCCAGAGTCTGTGGAAGCTAGTCCAGCTGTCAGTGAGAAGAATGTGTACTCCAGCCACGGCTATGGGGCCACCCAGAAACACAGCTATCGCGGGCTGCCTTACGCAGTGAGTACTCTCTCTGCAGTGAATCAGCTCTTTATTGTTTGCTCTGCTCGTTTCCTTGTGCCATAGTTCCTTCCTCATTACACCTTAGGAGTTTTTATTGGCTTGCTTATTAGGGAATACATGTGGTTGAGTTGTGCCATCCATGTTGTATCTTGTGTGTTTATTATTTGTGACCCCTTGTGTGCTCTATAGCAAGCTTTATCCGTGTTCTAGGGGGTAGATTTTAACTGAATGAAGTATATGAATGAGGAATGAATATGTAACATTTTTCCTGATGGTATTTTTATGCCCCCATTTGATTTATTGTGCACTGTTTATGCTAGTTTCAGCTGCATGGATTTTTCATATTGGTAACTTTTAACTATGAGAAATGAGGGGAAAGTCAGGGAGAGTCAGAGCATGGTTTGAAACCATGGGATGGATGGCAGATTATCTGAGATGATTGGAATTTTAACCGTCAATGTTGACATGAGTCCAGTTGCTTTCCTAGGTTTTGAATTTAATTCACTGATGCAGAGGAAAACCATCTACATGTCTCAGACTTGCTTTACCTTTGTGGTAGATTCAGGGATTCAGAGTATTGTTTAACGCTGGTTGCTTAATAATAAAGTGGGCACTGTGGCTTTGGGGCTTCTGTTTCGAGGCGTCTTATCTCCATGTTAAAAGTAGTACTGCAAATACTCATTTCAGGATCATAATTATGGAGCCCCTCCTCCTCCAACACCGCCTGCCTCTCCTCCTGTCCAGACCATTATACCTCGTGCAGAACTGAATGGCCTGCACTCGCCCGATGAGGAGAACTCCGGAGACAGCGAGAGCTCCTCAGAAGGAGAATCAATTCCCACTTGGTGCCACTGCAGTGTCTCCCAAGATGGTTTCCTCCTCAAGTGTGAAAAGTGCAGGTCAGTTTTGGTGCAGTGCAGATGCAGACTGCCTCTTGTGTTGACTTCTAATGCAGAACTGTCACATTTGGGCTGTGGGATGGACTTCCTTTTGCTAACTGGAGCATTCTTTCCAGTGCTTTACCTAGTATTGACCCTCCTCCTTTGCGTTGTCAGCCTGACAAGTGTTGGTGGCACCAGGAGTGGAGATGAGGATGTTAAATCGATGTTCTTATCATCCTGGGCCCCACTGAGGGCACGCATCTTGTGACATCCTGTTGAATTTCAAGTGACTTTACTCCTACAAACCAGCTTCAATTGTGCATTCTCGTTTGGCAGAGGAATGAGCAGGGGGAAGGTGATCAGACTCCGCCGCCGGAAGCAGGACAACGTGTCAGGTGAGCCTGAAGTTGTAATTCTGCCAGTGGTGATTGTCTTTTTGTAAGGCCTTGCTGTCTTTTGGCTGCTCTGATCATCCTGTTGTGATCGGTGCTCTCTAATGCTCTTTTCCTCTCAACCATTGGGATTTTCACTCTTCCTTCCCCCCTCACCCCAATCATCTCCAAGAGAGAGCAGATTACTCTGGGAACAAAAAAGTGAAATATATATCGGTGGCATTCAGTGAGAAACCAGAAATTTAGGAGACCTGGTCCTACTTTGGGAGGGAAACCTGAGGTGATGTGATTTTCTCAGGGAAGAGCTATGCAGAGCCATCAAGTCATCTTGATGAAAATGGACACAGGAGCGAGCAATTCTCTGTGGGGTAGAGAATGAAGTTGCTAATGAAACTCTCCTCTCTGCAGGTGGGGACAGCAGTGCCACTGAGAGCTGGGATGAAGAACTTTCTCCCTCTACGGTGCTGTACACGGCCACGCAGCACACCCCTACAAGCATCACTCTGACTGTCAACCGTGTCCGCAGAAGCAAACCTAAGAAGAGGAAGAGAAGTACAGAAAAAACTCGCACTGCTCCAAAGGCCAAAAAAATCAAGGTGTGTGAAATGAGATGAGGTTGTCACAGTTCTGCTCAAAGGGTATTGAGAATGAGATGGCCCCAGAGGCCATTTTTGGTAATAGGCAAGAAGACTTTGTCCTTCCAGGAACTGCTTTGTCAGAGGCCACAATGTGACACTTCATTTTTGTGAACTGTTAGAGCTTATGGCTGTTAATTTACAGATACCTCTCTGGTACTCCCATTTAGTTTTTTCAATGCTGTTCATTTATGCTTAGGGACTTCGACTCTCCCTTATTTTCTCCCTTCTGCTGCATTAGGATTTGGGGGAAACAGCTCTTGGCATCTGCCTGATTATGGCAAAGGAGAATCTTTGTAAAGAACGAAATATGAATGGAACAGGGCAGTTCTTAGGAGATTAAATGAAGGGTCTGGCAGCAGTGCTCCTTAGTGCTGTTACTCAATGAAGGAGCTTGTAGCTGTATGGAGAATTATACAGGCAGTGATGAACATCTGAGGATGACTTTACTATCTGATTGTAAGGACTTGGGGCCTGGAATGGTTTGGGATTGCTTGTGGTGGAATGCAGGTGGGAGCAGCTGGTTCTTTTCTATCACCTGCTAGCTTTACTGTGATTTTTCCTGAGGTTAAGCTTCCCTTGAAGTTCTTCTGGTAAGCACAGGGATTTGTGTTGATTAAATAAAAGATTGGGGGCAGGAACTGTGTGGGTTCTTTAGTGTGTGTTGGGTTTTTAGTTGTTGGGTTGTGTGGTGTGTGGTTGCTTTTTTTCTTGTTTTCTTTCTCTTTCAACTGTGTTCATAGAGATGTTCCAGGCATTTCTTTTATCAAAGTGGGGTTAGTTGTGTGAGTTTTGAAGTTGATGTTGAGATTTTATAAAAGCATGGCTTTCTCAAGCAGGCTTTCTCAGTTCAGAAAACCTGCCTGTCAAACTCTTGCAGCTTCCACTGCATCTACATTGTGCAGCATTCTTGTTCAACTCGTTAGTTCTCATTCAGGTCTCCCAGTTTTTTGCCATCTGTTGTTAAGAGTTAATCTGTTGGGGTAAGATCCAGTGGGGCTGTTAATTCTGAGTAAAGGTTATATAACACTTTCTTTTCTTCTCCTCTCTCTCCTGCATATTCTGGGGACAGGCCTTTCGAGAGGGCTCACGAAAGTCTCTGAGGATGAAGGTGAGTGTAACTGGAAAACCTCTGTATTGTGTGGTGTGTTTTTGTTTTCTGTATTTTTTCTCTCTTTTTTGGCTTGATGGGGACTCTCTAATTGTAGTACCCACCTTAAAATAATCCAAAGCCTTACCACGTACCATTATTCAGAAGGATATCACAGGAATTACCCCCTGAACCTTGCTTAAGCTTTGGATAGCTCATCAGTTTTGCAAGGCAGGGATCATCCTGTTTCAAGACATGAGACTGATTCCTGGTAGCTGGGATTGGGTGTTTGCTCTGAGAATGCACGACTGGTTTTGGCTGCTCTCTTATGGGGTCAGTTATTTGCATCAAAAATACTTAGAGCTTGGGCATCTAAGACAGCACAAACTCATTGCTGGATTCTCCAACATTGCTCTGTCCCTCTCTACGTTCTCTTATCAGGAGTGGATTAAAGGGTCTATTTATTTCTTAGTTTTTTACAGTATTGGTACGTGTGTCTGCCAGAAAGACATGAAAAAGGGGGATTTAATTTTGGAGCTAAATGTGTCCCAGAAACATAAAACTTTCCTTAAAAGTTCAGACTATTCCATACGGCCTCAGGATTGTAGCTGACTGGTTGCTAGCAGGTGGTTCGGTGGAAATGGGACAATTCTGTGGTGTTGCCTCTTAAGTGCTCTTGTGTCCATAGGAACTAAATGCTTTGAGAGGGTAAAGATTCCTGAGAACTCCTATGCTTCTAATATATGTGATGAAAATGAATGTTCTTCATTTGTTATTATTGTCACTAAAATGTCCATGACACACATTTTTTATCTTTTATGAAACCTCTTAAGTTGTTGACCTCTGGAATATCTTTTGTTAAGTTGCTTGAATTACTTATCTAGTTATGAATGGTGCTTAAAATTGTTTTTAACAGTTTTTTTTTCCTTTTCTTACAAAATGAAGTTGTCAGATTTTTACCCTCTCATCTTTCCACTGCTTAGGACTTGCGATTTTAACCTGCTCAATATTATCATGTGCTTGTGCCTTGCTCTGGCTGTTTTTTCATCTGTCCCTTCTGTTTCCCTGTACAACTGATCTGCATTTGCCCGGAATTTTGTCAGGATCAGAACTCCCGTATGTGTTCAGGTGTTAATCACACACAGAAGCAGTAGTCCAGTTACAGATAAATGTAGTGGTAAGTGCATGCAATAAATGGTAGAGAGAGAAGACAGACAGCAGTGTTGTGACTGTCCCATTCTGTACTTGATGGTGGGCACAGCTGCAATATTCAAACCAAAGAAAGATGTTTTATCATGTGTTTAAAGTCTTTTTTGTTTCCTGCCGCCTCTCTCTGTTCTTTCATAGACAGTTAACTCTGCATTTTTATCAACCATGTTCTTGTGCTTATTATTAGTATTTTCCTTTGATATCCTTGTTGCGTAGAAGGGAAATAAGATGGTGAGGAATAGCAGATGGGGAAAAACAGTAGTTAAGGGATGTAAGGAGAGGACATCAATCAATCTTTAAAGACTTGGGAAGAAATTACATCATGGTTCCACTTATTTCTGTGCCTCCATCAGGGTATCTCTGTGTAGGACAGTTCAGAGAGTTGTCTCCTGCTTTCATCTGTTATCTATTGTGACCCTAGATTGGACAGTCTTTCTGTTCCATTGTGTATTTTGGAATCAGTCTCTTCCAAGATTCAGATACAATCGGTATCAGGTAGCACTTTGCTGGACATGAGTCTGGATTGTTGGACAAGTCTGCATGAGGTTTACTTGCCTTTTTGTGTTGTTCTCCTTAGCTTTTTTCAATCTGCTTAATCATGCTTCTAAAGAGACTTAAGAACTTGTAATTTTCCTGTATTCAGCAGTGCCAAGCACTAACTTGCAAGAGGTTTTCACCCTGCTCAGAGTTCTCCATAAATATGATTACCAGCCCTGTGCAATATTCTACAGAATGGAGGTTCTGAAAGTGGTGTCCTTGTAACTAATGCTTTCTTAGATTGCAAGAAAGGAGCATTTTCTCTAGCAGATTCACACATTCACAATGATGTGGATAGATTTTCCCTGTTATGTGCCCTCCGTTCACCATTTGCTGTTTGGTGCAGAATTCCCCTTCCGAAGCACACGCCTTGGATGAAAACACAGCTGAAGGGTGGGAGAATCGAATACGACTCTGGACAGATCAGTATGAAGAAGCCTTCACTAACCAGTACAGCGCTGATGTGCAGAACCTCTTGGAACGGCATCTGAACTCGAATAAAGACTACGTGGGCAAAACTGCTATGCTAGACACAATCAACAAGACAGAGCTGGCCTGCAATAATACTGTTATTGGGTCCCAGATGCAGGTAAGAACCTATATGACAGAAATGGTTCCTAGACATGAGGTTTGGGTGAGCAAAAGGACACTAGCTGCTCATGGTATCATTTCAAGTTCCAGAGACTGGTGAGGTTAGGCCTGATATGAAAAGAAACAGGAGAGACACCAGTGGCATATCATAATGCTGCCTATATGTGTGCACTCAAAGAGAGCTTGCACTCAGCCATATCTGTGTTGCTAAGCTGGGAGTGTTTTGGGTCTTTGTACTTTGCTGTGATACAGTTCACAGGTATTTTACCATATGTGCTTGTTGACTTATTTTTTTATTTTACCGTATGGCTTGGGGTAGAAGCAGATCTATCACTTGCTGGAAATAGGAAATGTTCTACTGATTTTTTTTCTCTTCTCTTTCTAGCTAATGTTGTATGCAAAGCTATTTTAAAGAAACCTTTCGACTTATTCCAGAGTTTTGCATGAGTAAATTGGACTGGCAATTTTCAACTATTCCAGGATGACAGTTGATTTTTTTGGGAACTGTGTCAGTTCTGAGCTGTTCAGTGATGGGTATTTTGCCAGCTCTGTGCTGGGCGTGTAGACTAGGACAAGCTGGAAAAGAATATGTTTGTAGGGTGTCGTCAGTGACCTCCACTATTCTTCTCAGTTGATGTTTCATGTTCATCCCTTATTGAATAGAGAGTAGCGTTCCCGTTTATTTCAGCCTAGGCTTTTGGGGTGATTCTTTGAATGGAGATAAGGGAAACTGCCAAATGATGGGCTCCAAAACATGTGTGGCACCTCTTCTGTAGAAAGGGAAGAGGGTCAGGAACATAAATATGAGGTGAATGCTGGTGCTTGAGTCGTTCCTGTTTGTGTGAGGTGACTTGCTGCTGTGTGAAGGTCGTGTGCTCCCTCTCGCTTTGCCTCTCGTGGAGACGAAGCCTCAGGCAGAGCCCAGGGCCGGTCAGGGACAATGCGGAAAGGAGACTTCAGATCCAGTTCTCTTCTTCCATTCCCTCTCCTTATGGAATAAGTCTTTGCTTATATCTGTCTTTTAACATTTCTCAAGATCAAGTTTTACATGGTTTTCAGTGGCTTTCTGAGATAGGACAATAGTGGGAAAATACTGGAGGGAGAAATTTTCTGCCTCTCAGAATATTTTATGTTTTTTCCCAATCTAGATTTGATACCTTCTATATCTTTAACGTGAGTTTTGGTACAAGCCCTGAAATAAATAAAAAACATACTGTTTCCTCACCCTCACAGAGAACAGCAGATCCTTATAGAAGACACTATACGTGAGATATCTATCATTTCCCATATTAAGCAAGTGTAGTAGAGGCTTGGTGGTCTTGTAGAACCTCTTGGATATAGAGGAAATATCAGGTGGCTGCCACTTGTCAGCCCTTACGTCCTTGTTTTCTCTGCTCAGCAGATCGCTGTGGAGTTGAGAGGAGGATAACCCGCATGTGGAATGACCTGCAGGGAGTAGGTGGTTGTTCATCCTATGCTTTATAGTTTGCTTCCTTCTCTTACATAAAGTGAGGAAGTTTTCCACTTTGCACCGGTCACCGTTT
>JAUBOD010000743.1:3323030-3335449 GCA_032353885.1 Nothura maculosa
GGGAGGAGAAAGGAATAAAAATAAAATGTTGTCTATGCCCTGCATATTTTCACAACTGATTCAGTTTGGGCAGGTGGGGATGCAAGTACAGCCCCTGTATTCTTAAGGAGCAGGAAGGGAATCTTCCGCTAAAATAATCGTGGGGAGGGGAATGGTGGGGTTATGAAGCTTCATGCAGGATATGGGATTCTGATCACTGGAATGTCTGCATAAACCAATTCTCAGCTGTCCTAATGGTACAAGGGGAAACTTGTGAAAACCTGAAGTTCTTTAATGCCATCGATAAAATCAGCTTAGTTCCTGCTCCCACAGAAGCTTGGCCAACACAAAGCTGTGGAGTATTTTTCTGCCTCTGGTTACCAAACCAAACGCAGGGTCAGTAGCTGCCCTCTGTTGCCTCTGGTAATTGCTGACTTGAGCTCAACCCCCTGACTGGCTTCACATTCTGAAGTGGAAAGCAAAAGTGCTTTTACAAAATAAAGCCAGTGAGTATTATGCAGGTATTGCTGTGCAAAAATATCAGAACAGCTTTGATGACGAGTCAGCAATCCCTAGTCCAGGATGTGAATAAAATCATTTGTTCATTTTGCACATGAAAGCAAGGCAGCTAATCCTCTTCATATTTCTAAACTCGGAGAACTAAAAACAGACTGAGCCAGGATCTTATCAGAAATGCTATCAGATCATTCCTGTTCTACCAACCTCCGATAACTGTGCAGTTTTACAAATGCAGAGATTCCTTTATGGGATTTCTTCACCTTCCACCACCCCACCTTACCTCACTTGTGTTTCCAAAGTTGCTCTCTAGAGTTAGAGGAAAGCTTAGAATAAACAGGGACGGTGGAAACCGTTTCCCTTAGGTGGCTTGTCTCACTTCTGTTCATGGAGCTGGAGACATACAGTTTCTTGGGCATGATCACAAACACTGACATATAATAAAAGGTTAGTCCTCAGCTAAAAGTGAGAATGAACCCTGTGAGATGTGCTCTGGAAGCTACTAAGGAAATGGGACACGGTGGCAGAATGATTTAGATTGGAAGGAACTGCTAGAGGTCATCTGGTCCAAACCCCTTTGCTTAGTTTAGATAAGGAACTGATGATAACAGGAAAGAAAAACAAGTGTAGAATCAAATAAAGTGCTCCTATAGAAATTAGGATAAGGTTTCTGATTTCTCACACCTGTGCCACAGTTCTAATTTGTGTTGTAACTTCAGCTATTCCTTCTTATCTCTTCCTGTCAAACACGACATGCTAACAAATCTAGTTCAACCTGTTTATCCCCTGCTACTTCAATTGGTTAATGGTTAATAATTTTAATATAATTTGGCCTGAGAAAACTGTTTCAGTCCTAGGCAATGTCAACTCATGCTAGAGTTCATTCACGATAGGGTTAATGATCAGAAATTGGGGTTAGCAGTGTGGCTTCGTAGCCCAGAAATAATGTAGTTGTTTCGTGCCAGTTCATTGGGCTTCTGTGGGCTTGGGCACAGCTCTGTGAGCTGCTGAGGTAGGAGATGAACGACTTTTGCAGGGCTGTTCAGTCTCTAATATGCACATTCCTGTTTTTTCCAATTGTCTGAAGACAACGCGGTATGAAAATGGTTGCTGCAAGTGTACCCTGTAGGCATGATGTAGCGTTGGATGCGTCTCCGAGAGGAGGTCTGGAATAGCACGACTATTACTCACGTCTGCATGGATTTCAAATGAATATTTTGATAAAGCTATTTTTAGCCTGGACCTGAGAGAGAAAAGTCAACAAATAGGTCTTACTTTACTGGCTGATCTAAGGACTGCAGTATGTCAGTTTAAAACAATGAAAATATTCCTCCTGCAGAAGAGGTTTGTGCAGAGCACACAAATAAATATTACAGAAAAGTAAAGTCTGCAATTAACACTTAGAACAGTCAGTATGGAGGCTTTCACTTGGCTCCCAGGACGGAGTGCTGCCCTAGGGCATTAGCTTTATTTTCAGGAGGGAGATTGGAAAATCATTGCACTATTATCCAGGTTGAGCCCCTCCTTGAGATGTTTTTATCTATCTGAGCGGACTGTGCAGTAGCTGTTTCTAAGCAGAGAAGAGTTCTACCAAGAAAAGTTGGAAGCTTTCTCTTAACAGAACCTCATATTTTACTTCTAGGGTAGATAGGTGATTGTCATTATTGAAGTAAGAATGCTTTGTCTAATTTCACTCTGGAAAAATATCAGAATCTGCCCCGTAAGAGTAACATGCTTAGTAAAGAACGGGCACCGCTTTTATGGTAAGACAGTCAGCCATCATTATGTAATTTTGCAAATATCCCTAATTTTCACTTGCAGAGACATTCGATCTGTTAAAAACAATGTACTTTTCCTACTTACGGGGAAAGTGTTTTCTCTGCCTTTGTGCCTATACCCTTCCCTCCATTATTCTGTAAAGCATTTCTTCCTCGGATATCTGTCCTTAAAAACATGTCAAGGTTTCATATTTTTAAGGCATGTTGATATGAAAATCCCTTGTATTGGGTCTGTGAATTTGAACATGGCAAAGATTCAGCAAATTGTCAATAGTTACCTGAAAAAAATGTATTTCTTCATTTTTATTGAAAAGAAAGGGAAATCACAGCATTGATGCTGTTCCTGTTGAACAGGAAGACAGAAGACAGGAAGATGGCATTAGATAGCCAGAGCTGAAGTCTTTGACGTGTTAGGTAGAATTTTCCATCCTCTGTAGAAGGAGAAGCTTGTGTTTTCCCTCTGCATGCCTGACAGTGAGCGATTTAGAGGGAGCACTTCCTCGCTAGCAGCAACTGACAGGTCTGGTTATGCCTCCAAGCTGCAAGACTGAAATTCTTGGTCTGTTAGATTTGTGAGACTTACTGTTAAAGGAAGGGAATGCATATTATATATTACTTTGTTTTCCATAAATTTTATCAAGACAATTGCTGAAATTGTTATAGAATAAGCAGTATATTCACCTGACCAGAATTTCCAGGTGCTGTTACTAGATCAATTTTTATTTTTACGTAGGAAAATCTTCACAAAATAATGCCCTAGGCCTTTGGTCTGAGTTCTCATATTGTGCTCTGTTTTCTGTTACAGCTGCAGCTGGGAAGGGTGACTCGGGTTCAGAAGCACCGGAAGATCCTGAGGGCAGCAAGAGACTTGGCACTAGATACCCTCATAATTGAGTATCGAGGGAAGGTTATGTTACGACAGCAATTCGAGGTCAATGGGCATTTCTTCAAAAAGTAAGAGTACTATGAAGTGACTAGTATGAGAGCATCATGGCACAGAGAGGCTAGTGTCTCTGTGGGAAAAAGCACTGACAGGGCTGTTGTTGGCTGTGCCATCCATAGAAACGGGAAATCCAATACACAACATCAGCTCGATGCTCTGTTTATGCACCAAAACCTTCTTAAATAGATATGTTGAACTGTGATCATGGAAATGCATAAGCCTTTGGACCGGTAATACTGATGGAAGCACTGTTTCCTGTAAAAGGAGGGGTTATAAATGTTATAAATGCCATGAGGAGTACGTATTTGGAGATTGAGATGTTTTGTTGCTTCTCCAGGCCATACCCATTTGTGCTGTTCTACTCCAAGTTCAACGGCGTTGAAATGTGTGTTGATGCCCGCACCTTTGGCAACGATGCCAGGTTCATCAGGCGTTCCTGCACTCCAAATGCAGAGGTAAATGCTCACTTTGTTGTCACCATAATTATGGATAGATGTTTTACATATGCCTAGCGTCTTACCTTTGTATAAATACTAAACGCCAAATGCTGCAGATGAGGTATTCTCTGCATCTTTTACTCGTTTAGTGGTTTATACTTGGAAAATGAGTTCAGAACAAGTTGGGAAATAGTATTTTTTCTTGAGAAGGGAGACTTTAATTGCTTTCCTCTGGCTGCAGAACAGTAGTAGTTAGGATAAGCAGATGGTACAGGATAAAAGTGGAAAAGCATAGGATGAAAGAGACTGATGAGAGACCAGTGAAGCAGGCTTTTCTGTATGGACAATTTGATAGATATTCATGTAATAGATGAGAGCTATTTTGCAGCAGGATGCTCCCCCCTCACCTTGCAAAGGAGAAGTGCAACCTGTGGAGATGTTAGCTTCTCTCTGCTTTGTTTAACAAGGTTCGCCATGTGATTGCTGACGGGATGATCCACCTGTGCATCTATGCTGTTGCCACCATTGCCAAGGACACAGAGGTTACCATCGCCTTTGACTATGAGTACAACATCTGGTGAGTCCTTCACCTCGCCCAGGAGCTCTCCACTGCCCTCCTGGACTGGACATCTTCCTCCAGCCCTTTCCTCGCATTCTACATTTTGCTCCGTTTTCTACTGAATTGCATTTTCCGGCTATTCTGTCCAGTTCTGCTGGCATATTCTACAATAGAGGCCATAAGGTAGCCTGCTGTCCTTGCTTTGGCACGTGGTGAGATGTTTAGTAGGAGATGCATTGAATGTCTCTGTATAAGAGTTGAGAAATGAAGAGTGACACGAATTATGTTTGTGTTTTGGAGCAGCAACTATAAAGTGGACTGTGCGTGTCACAAGGGGAACCGGAATTGCCCTGTGCAGAAACGTAGCCCAAATGCTGCGGAACACCTACCTCCACCTGTTTTAGGCACGCTGCTTGGGGCAGAAACACGGCGTCGAAAAGCCCGCCGAAAGGAGCTGGAAATGGAACAGCAGGGCATGGCACTGGAGGAGAATGGCAGTCAGCAAACGGAGGAGGTTCCAGAGGGGCCTGCAGCAGTCAGCGACACTGAGGTAACATCCCTGACACTTTGTCAAGTGGTTTTGTCATTCAGTGGTGTGGAAGCTGATTTATATGGCAGTGGTTTCTCCAGGGAAAGAACTGCAAGTGGGCCTTTCTAAAACTTTGGCACGGAGATTGACGTAAAAGCAGCTTCAAATTTTGTTTACTAAGTCTGGGCTTCTCTTTCAGGTGGCAGATAAGGAGGAGAAGCAAGAAGGGGAGAAAGAGGAGCCTGTAGATGAACAGGGAGCATTGGTCCACAACCGACGGGCAAGTACCTCTCTCAGTCTGGGTATCATCTCCCTTAGGATTTGCTTGATGTCATGACCCACAGGTCCAGCTGGTTATTGCAGTTGTTCCAGCACAGGTTTCAGTTCTTAATGGTCTCTTTTAAATTGTTAAAAGCAGGCAGTTCCCTTATCACAGGACATTTGGTAGGCTACTGCAAATTAAAAGATCCAGGACACATCTGTGGCCTCACTGAAAGGATTAATTCCTACTTTCAGGGCTATTCATCAACCTTAAATATTCTATTAACGAGATATATAGGACTGGATTTGGAGAAAAGTACCCCTTTTCTGCTCCTGTGATGCCTTTCTTTTTTGCCAGCTCAGGGATTTGTGGAGCCATATGATGAATCAAAACTTGAGATAGATCCTGGTAAAAACTGACCTGTTTTGCTGGCTGGGTTAGTTTTTGTTAACCTTTCTCTGTTCCCTGTGTGGGTTCACTAAATGATTGTGCAAACATGTTGGCATGAAGGTGGCGAAAGTTGATTAGATGGGTGGACCACTAACAGCAAGGTTGGTACAAGTCTGTTGAAAGCATCCATGGAGCTATATTGTTTGTTAAGAAATCCCTTTGTGCTCCCAAACCATTGTCATTTTAACCAATATTCTTGCTAAAGATATTTTAGTGCTCTTGGATCTCTGTTCGCACAATCCTTTCTCTGTCACCTTCTGTACTGAGTAGAATTAGATGAGTTTTTTATTCCTCCAGTATTTTAGATGTTCTTTAAAATGCGATTAAATAATTCTTTGTGTTTAACAAGAGGAGCTATAATCTCATGTGCCTCCTGCAGCATCTAGGAATGCTGACTGGATTAGGATACTTTATGCATGTGAATGCAGGTGTTCTGAGCTCTACTTAATGCATTGAGGGTTTCAAAGATGGGAGAGAGGAGGGAGGAAGGGGACAATGAATAAAAAGTGCTTCTTTTCTCTGCATCAGGCAGCTGATGTATCAGAGCTCAGAATCCCTGTCGTCTTTGTTCACCAAATACCTTAGCCACCCATCTTCCTCTGATCAAAGAGACTGGGCTTGCATGTGCAAGTTTTCTGAGCCAGGCTTCCAATAATGTGCAGTGTGGCAAGCTGCACAGTTGAGGGCCATCCATAGAGAATGTACAGTGGCCCGTTTGTAATCTCGGCAGAAGTATCCTTGGAATATCACATGGATTATTTTAGAAGGGGCAAGATAAAACAGTGGGTTGCTGGTGGAATTTCAGTAAAAGCAGCCCATGAGGCAGGTCTTAAGAATGGAGGGAACGTTTCATTTTTAATGCAGGAAAGCTGTTCTCTTGCTGAGACGGTGTGATTCAAGAAATCTTTTCTCACAATAAGGTGTTAGGTTTCCTTGAACCCGTAAGCCCTGTTCCTGTACATGTTTCACCAGTTAATCTCCTTTAATGAGATTGTTTTCTATACTTGGCACCACATAAATAGCTGTATTTATAGTTTTCCTCTTGTCTCCAAAATTTATTTTTGGGTATATTGAATATCTTTTGACTAGAAAATTGTAAAAGTCAGGCTGCTGTGATTGAATACTGCTCTATGATTCGAGATACTTTCTCCTCTGTGGCGTTTCTCAGCATGCACTTGCTTCTACCTTTTAAAATTCATTTGATTCAGCCTGTTTGTCAGTCACTGCTACGTTGTTGTACAGGACCTTTTATATGCATAATGACCAATTATCTTGATACTAGCAGGTGATAAGATTTCCTGTCCTTTTTGTTTGCATAATAAATACCTTCTTTTTGCCTCCGTACTCTCTCATGTTGTTCTGTTTTTCTTATCCACTATGTAAGCTGCTTGGACAAGAGCTTTTATTTTTGAGCTGTGTGATCTCCTGACATCAGGAAAGGAATGAATCTGGATCATTTTAGTCAGTTTGCGTGGTGTGTTATACTTAATGCAAATTACTGATTCACTTAATTCTGTTGCCTTTGGCTTATGTTTACCTCTGATGCTTGGTCATTAGTGAATGGCTCCATTCGTTTCCAGATTGTCTCTTCACTCTATTCTTTGTCTTGTGTTTTAAGTCTTCAAAAATATGCATTTCCTTATGGCTGTTTTACGAGTATAACTCACTAGTATCTAAATACTCTTAAATAAGAACAAAGTCAAGTTCTTCTAGTTATTCTGTGAACGTGTAATTATGTTATTGCCATTCTGGGAAATTTGCCATCTTGAAAAATGCAAATATTGGGGTGGGGGGAAAGGGAAACCCTGCTTCTTTCTGTCCCATTTCTGGCTCTTGTGTCATTGCTATTTGGAAGTTGTGTCCAAACTGTGGTGTCAGATTTTCTCCCTCCTGTGTTGTGTCCCGTATCTGTCCTTGTATCCTCCTCTTTATTTGTATAATTTGCAGTACTGACTTAAATCTCCTCTTATGTTTTCTAGTCCCGGGAAGATAGGAAGGTGGAAGCCATCATGCACATGTTTGAGAACTTGGAAAAGAGAAAGAGGAGACGAGAGCCGCCGTCAGAGCGGAACAGCACTGATGCTGAACCCACCGTCACTGCTGAGGCTCCTGAGCTGGAGGAAGTAAAAACAGAGACTCCTGAAACTGAAGATGGAAGTTCAACGCCTAGTGCTGCTGTTCCAAATGCTTCTAACAGTACTACCAGTACTGGAGTAAACACACGACGGTCTTCACAAGTAGCGGTAAGATGAAGGAGGGACTGTACTACTGTAGCTTGCACCAAGCACATGTGCAGCTTGGCCCATCGTGGGATCGTGCAGGTTGGGAAGGGCCTCATGAGGTCTCTAGTCTGCCCTTCTGCAAGCAGGGTCAGCTCTAAGGTGAGACCTGACCAGCCAGGGCTTTATCTACTGCTGTACAAAGTATTTCCAAGAATGGAGACTGTACAGTCTCTCTGGGGAACCTTTTCCAATGCAGGACTGTCATCTTGATGAAAAAGTTTTCCCTTATCCAGTCTGAATGTCTTGTTTCAGTTTGTCACTGACTCGTCCTTCCGCCGTGGACCTCTGTGAAGAGCTGGGCTGCATCTCCTCCAGCTCATCTTTTGGATTACTGGAAGGACAGCTCATGCCCAGCTCCTTCAGCTAGCGAGACCCCTGTAGTCACCTGAGAGACTGGATCATCTCTTGTGTACTATGATGGCTGCATGTGTAGAGTGATTGTGGAAATTTTGCCCCCATCCCTTTTTTTGTTTGTATTTTTTTCCTTTGCCAACAGGTATCTGGGCCCTACCATATGCAGGGAACACATGCATCCAGAGTAGATTTTGCAGTGATGCCTGTCAGCTAAGATCAGGAGTGGGAGCAGTTACCTGCAGACAAGTGGCAAGTTTCATACTGCTGCTTTTTTTAGACCAAGATTGTTCTGAACGTTCTGGGTGTCCATTTAACGTCACAGAAGACTGGAGAAAATGCACCAGTCGTTTAGAAGGGTCCCGAGCCCGTTACAAATAAGGTCCAACCAGCTTATGAGGGACAGATAATGACAGTAAATAAATCTCAGCCCTTGTTCTTGTACGTAGAGGAAAGGAAGACTCTTAGAGCTGCTTGGACTAATGACAGTTTATGTTGTAGGATGCTCTCCCAGAAAAAACAGTTCCTAAGCCTGCTCCAGCAAAACCCTCCAGGCCCCGACCGAAAAGCCGCTTCTCCCGCTATCGGACCAGTTCAGCACAAAGACTGCGAAGGCAGAAACAAGCCAGTTCCCAGCAAGCTGAACTCGCCCAGGCCGTCCCCGAGGAAGGAAGCACTGCCACCTCGGTGACTGCAGCAGATGTCAGCAATGCAGAAGGTCCAGGAGAAGGCAAACAGTTGACTGGATCTGACCCCACTGTTATCCTGGCTGCAGGATCTCAGTCTAATCGGGCCACAGTAAAGTACCCCAAGACTAAAAAGGTAACTATCAAGTGCTTAAGTGGGGAGGGGAAAAGAATTTTAATGTGACTTTCAGGGAAAAATTGTCATTACACTGGCAGTGATTAGACTTTACATTTATTTTATTGGTTTCCTCATTGTGACTGAGACCTCTTGGCCACAGAACTACACAGGACCAAGCTGGTCAGTACAGCACAAAGATCAAAAAATAGGCTAATCTGTACTACAAGTCTGCATAAGGCTTAATGATAGATCCAACATGATGCTAAAGGTGTGGGAAGCAGAGTCTTGCTCTTGGGCCCTGCAGAGGAGGCCTGGGAAGTCCTAAATGATGCATCTTTGTCTTGTGTGGAGAAAATTGCTTCCACTGTGAGGAACCCTGCAAAAAAAAGGGCTGGAGAGGCTTGTGAATATAAGGAATTAGGTGATGGAAGTTGGGCCCTGTGTGAGTGAGGCAGGAGCAACATTCTCACCTCAGGTATTCATCAGATCATTCTCAGATGTGGAGGGCAGTGGAAGGCTTGGGAGATGGGCAGGAATGTTGGTGAGGAGAACAAGTGTTTCTTGGGTTTGTATCAGAGAGCAAGGCACATGTTAGATGAGAGCAGATGTGTCTGTACACCCTGAGCTAGGAGAAGCTCTTGGTAGCAGTGTGCAAGTGGTTGTACAGCTTACTTGCACTTGAGGTAGCAGCCATTTAAAGACTGGATGCTGCTGATCTGGTCAGGAACATTAGCTTTGGAGTCTGAAAGAAAATCTCTGTTTTAGAACAGACAGAAGGCCTTGGAGGTCTGAAGGGAAGTAACTTTTAGATTACTGGCGTGAATAGCGGTGTGAAGATTTCTGGTGATGTTGGCAGTAAGGAAGAAGACCAGGCACAGTTGAAGAAAAGATTAGGCTGGTTCTTATAGGCACCTTGACCCTAGATAGTACCCACTTATCTGTGTGGTGCTTAACAGTTTTAGGAGGAAAAAAAAAGAAAAGGCAGGAAAAGACTATACAAGAGGATCAAATACACTCTCAAGAAAATTTCTACTTCCAGTATCTTAAAAGCAAGGAGAAAAAGACTGTTAACTGCAGTGTAGAAACTAGGAGTAACTTGTAAGGGACAGGAGAAAACCAGCAGATAATAATGGATGCTTGGCCCATCCTGGGCATAAATAGACTGGCTATTAATACCTTAGGCTTACGATTAGAAACTGGTTTAGAACAAGGCCATCAAGTTCAGGAAGAGCCTTCTAATAAGATTAATGGAAGCATAAAACAGAGTTACTTGTATAACATAGATACTGTGCATGCAAGTGGTTGAGATTTGGGGTTGATGCAGTAAGTTGTAGCAGCATTTCTTTTTGAGGAGCAGAGAGCTCTTAGCCTGCAGCCTGACCTGAGCGTTGTTTCACCGTCAGCCTTTGCACTCTATTGCCTTTCTTCCTTACAGGTGCTTGTTACATTGATATTTTTGTTCTCTTCTTCAGTATCTTGTTACTGAATGGCTGAATGACAAGGCAGAAAAGCAGCAGGAGTGTCCCATTGAATGCCCTCTGCGCATTACTACAGACCCGACAGTGTTGGCAACAACCCTAAATATGTTGCCAGGTCTCATCCACTCCCCGCTAATTTGTACCACACCTAAACACTACATTCGTTTTGGTTCACCTTTCAACCCTGAGAGACGTCGAAGGCCCTTCCTGTTGGATGGAATTTACAGCTCCTGTAAAAAGGTATGTTGGTTCATGCTCACCTTCAGGGGCTTTGAACTTGTGTTGTTGCTGGCATCCTTATAAAGCTGCCTATTATTTGAGCCTATTTCTGTGTATTCCTATCAAGATGATATCTGATACGTTGATGCACTCAGTGTAGTGTGTTTTCAGCTTTCTACTTTCACAATCAGAGGATGGTGGTAGGGCAGTGTTACAAAACATCTCAAGAATACAGTGCCTCAATCATGGTCTTTGGAGAACATTTATTGTTTAGCAAAACTCTGGAGTTTGCCTGTTCACGAGAGCAGGCACTGAGCTCTTTGTTGGACTGCAGTATCCGTGACAGCTCTTGGGCTCTGCAACAAGCCTGAACTGAGAGCCTAGCTGAGCATTTATTCCTCTGGAGATGATGTGTGGCCAGTAAATATTAGCATTTATTTATCAACAGGGGGACAGCAGTTTAGTTTGATAAACTGGATTTTTTTAGGATCCATCTTGCCTTTCACCTGTCAGCTTTGCTCCAGGGTACTTCCTGATTGCTGTGTAATTGCTTGAGAGCAATCCTAAGGAAATCTTTTCTGATGTCCTAGTGCCTTTCAAAGCCAGATACTCCATCCTGGATTCTTTGCCTTCCTTTGAGGAGACTTTTTTCAGAGAGAAGTGGGAGCCCTTTCTGTTCCTATCTTCATGCAGCTTAGTGCCATGCAGTGACATGTGCCTGTGCAAAGGAGCTAAGGTCTCTGGAGTCTTTCCTTTATAGGTGCAGCTTTTGCTGGTTCATTTGTACTCGTGAGACCAAAATTCTATGTTTCTATGAGCATGAGCAATCTCTCCCACCCATATCCCAGCTGAGAATTGCAAGTCTCATAGCTCTTCTGAGCACTTAAGTGTCCTCAAGCCTCAGGAAAGAGAGAAGCATTCAGACCAGAACTGGCAGACTTCGTCGGCATTCCCTGCGTGCTGCATTTGCTGCATGGCTCTCCAAGAAGCTCCTAATTTGATGAGAATTGTTACCATGGACCAGTGACAAGGACTGCATGGGGACCAAGTCTCAAGCAATCACAGAAAAAGTCTTGAGATATCTAATCTATTTCTGATTCATGTATTTCCTGCAGTTGTTTGTTCAGCCCCTTGTTTAGGCTCTCCTCATGTGGAGTTTATAGCAATCTTAATCTGACTTGAGAAAGATTAAGTCTATTGTTATTACCCTTTATGCTATGGAATACAGCAATTATTCCTTTTCTTTTAGCAGTCTTTTTAAACAGTCTTTTACTTGAAAACTATGTTCCCTGTCACCCACAACTTCCAACCCTTTTCTATATTTGTATATTTTTCTAGTCTTGTGATGGTTTTCATTGCAGCTTCTGTGAGTGACTTCCACCTGATCCTCACTGAACTGAAGTTCAGTGTCCAAAACTGGCTATTATGTTGTAACTGGAGCTCTTTGGTGAATAAAGCAGAAAGTTGCTGTGTTTCATAGCTTGTACCATTTTTTTTTTTTTTTTGTAAATGAGACTGTTTTGGCTTTTTTTTTTTTTAAATGAGTTGATCTAGATTAATGTTCTTACAAACCTTGTATGTCATGAACCAAACATATAATTGGTTTTGGAACTTAGGCATGCCGCCTGTTGTGTCATCTGAATAATAGAATATTGAAAGATTCTGTGCTCAGAACACAAAAGTCATTTAGTTTTATCCCTGCTTTCTGAAAGTAAATCAGTGCCTGTTGTAATAAGGGGTTTCATCTGTTTTGTTTCATCTTTCTCATGAAAGTGACTGCTTGCCAGCCTTCAGTGTTCTTATCACTGCTGCAGGGAGCTTGGATGCTGACT
>JAUBOD010000743.1:3340527-3350697 GCA_032353885.1 Nothura maculosa
TGGGATAGTCTTTGCTTAGAATAAGCGTGGCTAACCTCTCTGCTTGTTTTTTATTGTGTTCTCTGACTTTTTAAGTAGATGAATAACAACATGTTTTCCCTTCCTCTAGAACGTGTCCTCCCCTGAGAGTTCCCCTGCGCATAGACCCGAGTCCATGTCACCCGAGGTAGTTATCACCCCAGTCCCTTGTGTTTGTGCGTGGGTCTGATTGTGGTGGGACAGGGGGATGAGGACGTGGAGGATCATGACAAGAGGGGGAAGCACAAGTCACAATAAAATGAGGGGAACTTGCAGGTTATCACAAGAGAGCAAAGAAGTCACAGTGAGATTAACTGAAGGCTGGATTTATTACTTACAAACCCTGCTGGGAAACAAGCCGCAGGAAGACCTGATATGTCTGGGCTGCAGAGGTGAAAGCAAGAGGTCTGGGAAACCTGGAAACACCAGGATCAAGGTTGGCCCTAGCCTAGCAGATAAGCAGTGTGTGGTTATTTACTCTGGCAGCAAAACAGAAACTAGTGAAGAAAGAGGGAAAGTCTTTGCTGATAGCTGTCTGGAAGCAGGCACCTGACCTACTCTCTTTAGTATTTATTACCTGTTCACTTGCAGTCTTAACTCGTTGAGGAGATGCAGGAAAAGTACTTTTAGTTGCCAGATTATTTTAAAAATGAAGTACTATAGCCAGAGACTGTTTCAGTGTGGAAACCAGTCACTCGTCTCTTGCAGGAGATGGCTCAGAGCTGTGTTTCAGCAGAGGAAATGCACTCAGTAGCTGCAGGAGGGCAAATGTGCCTAGTGTGGCTGTGCCTTTCCCTGAGCATGGATGGTCGTGCTGCAAAGAGGATGAAATTATGTAGGCTCTGCTTATTACCCAAGATCCTGGGTTATTACTGGGGTGAAGGAGACGATTATGCCTTTGTCCTGGAGGATTCTTGGCACCCAGAGCAGCAAAGTGTATATACCATTGTGTCAATGCAAAGTGCAAACTGACAGAGCTAAGATGCTGCCGCTATGGTTTTGTTAGAGAATGTGAAATGTAGCAATGTAGTGTAAATTAAATGAATGTACCATTGTTAGAGATAGCTGAAGTTGACAATAAGTGAAAATAAATGGCTTTAAAGCCCTGGGCACTGTATTGTAGTTTGTAGTGGTTTTAGTAGGTTTTGGGGACAGTTGAGAACTTGGCTAATAAAACAACAATTGGATTGCAAATCTTGTCTGTTCTGTCCTCATAGTGAACCTCACTAGCACTAGGTGTTAACATTAACTTGGGGGTATATGGGGGCAGTTGAAGATGCCAGCTATTCTTCATTGACTGCCTGGGGATAGTGCTGAGTCTTGTCCTCCTCCTGCAGTAAGACTTCCAGAGGGGAAAGGGCACCTCATAGTGAAATGTTAAACTGGATTACTGCTTAGTCCTCAAACAGTCCCCTTTAGAAAGAATAAAACAGTGTAAGAAAGGGCCCAAGGGGTGATAAGAATGGAACTGGAGAGCTCTAAGTTAGCATTGTGTGAAGTGCTTTCTGACCAAAGGGTTTTTATGGTACCCTTGCCTAACCTTTTGCCTAACTTCTCACCCTTTCCTATATCCTTGTTGCATTTTCTAGCTGTGCCTCCGAACAGACCTGGATTTGAAGGGTGGGTACCTGGATTCCAGTACAAGCACCTGCCCGGAACGGCCGTCACTGCTCAGCTTTGGATCTTCTGATCTGGCTCCACAACCCTCCATGAACTCTGCTTCAGAGATGAACTTCCCAGGGAAAAGTGGGGAAGCCCAGCTGCTGCTACGAAGCTCTGATCAGGCTTTTCGGACAGAGTTTAATTTAATGTATGCCTTCTCCCCCTTGAACGCTATGCCCCGGGTAGATGGGTTGTTGCGAGGGTCTGCTCCTTTGGGAGACAGGAAGCCAGTGAATTCAGAAGCAGGAGGCTGCAGCTCTCCTGCCGAAGGATATTTCAGCAGGCACGAGTCCGGGCTGCTTAAAGACTCGGCACATGGATCCATGTCTCCCTGTGGCGAGAGGGCTTGCGAAGGAGTCCGATCTGCTCCCCAGAATCCACCACAAAGGAAGAAGGCAAGTATCCCTGCACAAGAACCTGGGTGAAATAGTCACTGTCAGGAGGTAATGGGGAGAATGAAGAAAATCAGTGTACACAACACCACCAAAATATATCTGGGCAGGTACTCCAGGCATCTAGTATTCAGTGGGACTACAAGTAGCTCAAAACTGTTAAAAGGAGCATTTTTAAAGTGATGTTTTGATGTGAAAGGTGCCAGTCAGTGATTGCGATGAAGATACTAGTAGAGAACGGAGAATATGTTGCAAACAACTTCCAGTAAGTAGTTGCTAACTGAGCTGAGACCCTCAGCAGTAATGAAGTGTAATTTTTCTAATTGGTAGAAGGGATATTTACCAGGAAGAAAAGGGTCCTTACTAGAAATTGGTGTTTCAAAAGAAAATGCAAGCTGTTCATTAGAAAAAGCTCATTAACAGGGAAATACTGTAACACTGCAAGAAAAGCAGATGGACTTGTTACTTAAAATTTAGCTCTTTGAAATAAGAACACTAAAATATTGTTTAAAAGAAAACAAATGTGTATTAGTTTCTCATAACAAGCTGGTGACCCTCCAGGTGTTAAAATGAAGTCAAAATGGCAAATCAGGAGTTGCTGTGTTTAGAACAGGGCACTGGAAGGATAAATAAGCGTATGGTTGCAGAGATGTGTAGCAGTGCCTTTAGTGCTTTTTTTTCTTTTCTTTTCTTTGTTTCTTTTTCCCCCATGATCGCTTCTCTAAAGGTCCAGCTAGACAGGACACATTCATCTTGGTCATTTCACTTCCATTTCTGCATGTTTTGGCCATTTTTTGTGTGTGCTTTGGTTTGTGTTTTGTTTCTCCTTTCACAATTATACTTATCTCAAATCTTTTATGTGTTGATGAGTGTGGAAATACTCTGTTCACTATTCTAGCTTTGTAAAACTTGTTAAAACCTAGTGATCAATTTGTCAGCAGAGCTGCCTTCAGTTGGCCTTTCAGTGCATTGAAATAGCACTAAGAGAAAGCTGAAAAACTAAGTGCTGTTTTATCAAGGCTTTGGTACTAGCTGGCTCTGTCAGTGTGGGGAAATACAGCTCTCTGAAGGTAGCAGTTTTGTAAAGAAGATTCTTTTTCTCCATTTTTGAGATACTGATACTGATTCTATTGTTGTGTGAAATCTGGCAAGGCATGAAGAGAATGAGTGGTGAGGATATGGAGGCTTGATGCTTAGGTCAGACTCGCTGAGAATTTTGATAATGAAGTAATGGGAAATTCTAGGATGATAGAGAAGCAAACTAAGTGGGTATTTGTGCTAAAATATTGGTCATAGTGAGTAAAACATGAGAAGCAGGTCGCTTGATGAGTGGTCCACGCTTGCACTTTTTAGTTGTCTTTCTGTAGAGCCCACAGATTGAGGAAGATACTAATCTCCATGTGCTTAGTTTTCTGTGCAAACACAGAGAAATAGACTTCAAAAACAATGTCTGGGGGCAGTTTACTCTTAGTTCCCAGATCCTTCCCCACGCTTTCCATGACTTATGGCTGTGTTTTTCCCCCAGGTCTCTCTGCTGGAATATCGCAAGCGGAAACAAGAAGCCAAGGAAGGAGGCGATTCCGTGCGCTGCGCAGGGACCCCTACCCGGCAGGGCAGCAGCAGTTCTGTGACCGACGCAGATGGCAACAGCCTGTCGGGCTCCACAGGACGAGCCCCGTCCTCCCCACAAAGTGGCTTCTCCCCTTCTCATTCGTCCCTGCCCCATGTCGAGGACATCAGCCCACCAGACTCCAGGGGGGCCAGTTCCTCAACATCGCTCTGCAAAGCCCAGGAGAACATCAGCAGTAGGTGGTGAGTGTTATCCCTGCGAGCAAGCCTGGGATGTCTCCACAGAGACAGACAAACTCTCGAGGGGCTGTTTCCCTAACAATGTGTGCAGCTGGATGGATTGCGTTGGGTCTCTGCGGTGTTCTGCTTGGTAATTGCTTAAGTAACCACAAAGGACAGCAGCAGCAGCCTTTTCAGCCTGCCCTTTAGTTTTTAGCTAAGATGCAGGGAAATCTGTCTTGAAAAATTAAGTTTGAAAAGAAAAAGAAAAATTAGAAAGAAAAAGAAAAATTTAAGAAAAATTAAATCTTGAAAAGTTAAGCAGTTTTGTCTGTTCTGTTTATTTCAAAGCACACAGATTTGGTGATCTTGTTTTAACCTTTAAAACCTGTTTAACCTCTTTAAATTTGATCTTGATCTTTTTGCTGCTGAACTGACTGTTAGGGTGTGTGTGTGGTGCTAAGCCTGGCTTCTGTTCAGAAAGAAAGCCAGCAAAGCCCCCCATAACTTTGCATGTAATAATGAGGGCCAGTGCCAGAAACAACTCTGGCTTCCCTAGTGTCCTACACAAGTAGCTCTGAAGAGCAGTTAGAGAGCAGTCAGTGGTTTGATAAATGGAGGAATCATGTTTATTGTGGTACTGTGAAGAGCTTGGTGAGGGTAAATGCTTGTCTTGAAAAGCTTTAAAATTCTTAATTTTGGGTCCAAAAAACTAAGAACCACAGCAGTGAAGTAAGATATATCGTGTTGCCCGTAGGCAGCGACAGTTACATGTCCTGCTGTTTGGAGTTATGCAGTATGCTGGCTTTGGGGATTTGTTTTTGCGTTGTGTTTGTGGGCACGACAGGCACAAAGACAATACCTTTCCTAGTGCTGAATCTGCCTGTGTGTTCCCATGTCACTGCTGGAACGAGTGCAGGGTGGCAAGGGAAGAGATGCCAAGCAGTGCTGGAGGGAAGGAAAGATGTTAAGTGTGTGGTGAGAGGGCTTGAGAATCACTGTTTGGGGGGAATTCACAGAAGTAGCAAGCTCCACTCCCTGCCCTTTTCCAGTCCTCCTATCCCCGTGCCTGTCGTCAGCACTTAAATTATTTCTGGAGGTTTTCACTTTATTTTGTACTTGTCTGTTAGTGCTCTGTCAGGTGACTTTTTGCCAGATATTGGGGCTGATGCAGTCAGCTGATAATTAGTGATTTATTTTATACAAATGTGATATCTCCTTCCCTTCTCCTGTGCTACTTCTTTTGCCTGCAAGTGGAAGAATGAAAAATGTAGTTGAATGAAGAAGTGTATTGAGAGGAGGGGTCAGCAAGGTAACCTTCCTCCACTATGATCATTTCTGTGCTCTAAGCTTTATCTGCCGCTCTGTGGCAGAGAATGTGGCTCCAATTTCACAGATGATTTCAAGAGTAAGTATTACTGTGTGGGACTAAAGACCGTATTGTCACGGGACACTGAATATAAAAGATGAAATCATAACGATACATTTTAAAATGGGATCATTTTGCTGCCATTTTAATTCCTCTTCTGTGTTTTAATAGGTGAGGCTAGCAAATATAAATTCCCCTTCCATTTCTAAAAATATTTGAGAAAGTGCATATTAGTGAGTTAAAACTGCAAACCAGTTTCATCTGTAATTCTGCGTGCTTATGTTTGATAGATTTCCAGACATCCACTGCAGCATAATACTAAGGAGAGAAGAAAATAGTGGGAAGTAAAATTACATGCCTTAATTTTTAGAGTTGTCTGGATTTTTGCTCATTTCTACAATATCTACCAATAGCTTTCATTTACAAAAAGTAAGTTTCTGTCTCTTTCAGTTGCCAAGATACAGCCATCACAGTGTAGCCAGATGTGCTGCTGCCCAGTAAACCCAGCCTTGCAGAAAACTGTCTCCAGCAAAACAATAGCAGCAACGAAGGTGTGAATTCACCCCCTCACCCTCTTCACCTCCATGAGGTGTCAACTCTGGCCCTTCTGCAGCAGAGAAGGGTGAACTTCAGTGTCTAGGCTGTAAGACAAAACAATAAACAAGAATAATTCTAATATAAAGCAGAGTTTTTCAAATATATTTTTGAAAAGAAAAAATAAATGTGTAAAGTTTCAAGGCACACAATCACCTTTTATATCCATTAGTATGTAGTGCATTTAACGCTTAAATATTTATATTACCACCTTTCTAGGGCATGAGTTTGTCGGTGTCTAGGATAAGACTTTGAGAATCTCAGCTCATGGTGCTGCTGCTTTACAGATTAAAACACATATTTAGAGACTCAGATAGTGAATGGTAAATTGAATGTTGATGCAAGGGTCTGAGGGCTGTTTGTGGCTCTGCTTTTCTCCAGCATATTGGCTTTAGGAAAGCAGTTGCAGTCTATTTTTTTACCCTGAGATCAGTCTCTTGCTCAGACTCTTGATCTCAAGGAAAAAGCACCAGACTTGAGTGGAGACTTGCACAAAACATGGAGGGTAAAGTGGCATTATTAGACAAAATGGCCAAGCTACCTCTGTGCCAGGAACCTTGCACTCTCTGGCTGTTCTGTCTTGACCCTGTGTTATCACAGAGTACTAATTTTGCTGCTTTTTAGTTCAAACAAAAGGCATCTCTGCAAAATAACTGCATCTGATCTTAAAACACCGCCAGGGTTTTCAAAATGCTGTTGAAGCTTGGAACAATTTTCTGGGAGAAAGTGTCCTATAATCAGGCAGTCTGCTGAGCTGGCTGTTTATAAAGGGTTTCTGATGAGAGAAAAAAAGTGTTATTTTTCTGAGGGCAGTGCCCTCATGGTAACCAGTGACTAACAGTCTGAAATCCCCCAAGAGGATATTTGCACTGCAAAAGTAGTTGTAAAATTGTATTCCTTACTGTGGAGAGAGCTGGTGTTCTCTGATCCCTCCCTCCTCTGGCAGGGGTTTGGATTTACCTTGTTCCCAGCGTTTTCAAGGAGCAACCTTTGGGATCTCAAAGACAGGCCTGCCGTGTGATTGTATAATCACAGTCCCCTTATGCACTGGTCACCTTGCTGCGTGACAACAGTCCTCAGCCGTTCCTGTCTGCTTGTTGTTGCTGCAGGATGGTCCCAACGTCGGTGGAGCGGCTCCGGGAGAGCCGGGGAATGCTGGAGAAGGTCCTGCGGAGTGGCGCCAAGGTGGCCCAGAGACGGGAGCCCTCCCCGCCAGCCGACAGTGCTGCCGAGAGGGATGCAGGTGAGAACAGCAGCCTCTGAGCTCCCATTCCGTGGGAAATCACCGGCTCTGGTGGTTCTCTCTGGAAGCTGATTCAGCCGGAATGCCATCCATGCTTTATAAAAGCCTTCTGCAAACCACATTTTGTCTGCATTCAAATATACTTGAGTCCATTTCTCTCTCTTCTTAAACCTAGAAGCCTCTGAGTTTCAGTATCGCCTGCATCTTGACTCTGCGGGTAACAGGTTTTGTGACCTTGGGAAATTGTGTTCACTATCACTGCCTCAGTTGCCCCTATGTGGTAGAGATGAAGATGTTACCATTTATTAATTGTAAAGTTATCAGAATATGTGAACATATTACACCAAAATGCAGGTGCAGGTTTTAGACAGTGCCAGGAACTATTTTAAATTCCTATTTCCAAGTCTTTCTTCAGCTTTATGTTCAAAGGTTCCTGGTTCCTTGAGATGTATATGAGTTACATAAAATCTATCAAATTTTTGAGGTGAATTCAGTTCTGCTTAGATATTTCTTTCTTCCCTTTCTGAGTTAAGGGGTATCATTACTGAATATTGTGCAGGATCAGTGAGTGTTTGTGCCTTGAGCAGAAATGATTTTCCCCTCTATCAACTCAGTCAGACTTCTCCCCCAGTTCAGGGAAGGTGCATCTAGAACATTTCCTGCAAAGTGGCCTCTACTGCAGGGTTTTGCTATTTTTGTACACCAAAGAATATCTTTGTCAATGTCTTCATGTATTTTTGAGGGGGAGGATCCTCTGTTTTATCAGAAATGTCACTGGGAGCCTTAGGAAATAAGCCCGTGGGAGCCAGTCAAAATAACTTGCTTGGTGGCTGTTGACTAGAAGAGCAGACACATTCAGATTATTGCAACAAGTCTTCTGCATTCTATATTCTGTATGGATCTGGCTTGTGAGCCTCACCCAAGACCTGGAGTAGAGAGTTAGCCTCCACCTAAGTCAATTCATTCTTCTTTATTACATAACCCTCTATTCTTCTCCGAGTAGTGAAAACTTAATGTTCTGCATGATAGATTTTTTTTCTTCCCTCTTATTTGAGGCATTGTGACTCCCCCAGGCAGCCTGACAAGTATCAAGGAAATAAAAAAGAGGTTGAATCTCTGCCATTCTTGATGTCACCTGCAGTAACTGGGACTATACATACATACTTGCTACCCTAGTAGAGGATATAAGGGAGGAAAACCTGTGTAGGTTGTTTATGGGGCATGTATGGATGGTGTGAAGCTTGTGTGCAGGCCACACTTCTGGAAAATGCAGTTGCTGTAAGTTAAAGTTGTCACTTAATATATACTTTAGTTGGACACAGGCCCATGCCAAGAAAAGCAGCAGTTCCTGCTCCCTCCTTGTGGCCTGTCTTGTGCAGATATTAGGAAATGAGGGAAGGAAAAGGTGTCTGTCTCATGATGATGAAGGTTAGAATCAGTTCACCTTTTGGAACGCAGGGTTTTTAGCTAGTCTTCATCTTGTCAATAATTTTTCTTTGAGCACAAACTGCCAGTATTGTCTACAACATGGGTGTGCCTGGCATTTTAAGAAACAAAAAGGCAATAGGGAGATCCTAGGAATCTCATCTTGCTATATGATTAATGATCTTCTGCACTGACATTATTGAGTCCCAGTTTGATACCAGCACCAACACTGTTGCACCCAGGTGCTCCAAAAGCTGCTGCTGAGAATCCCCTGGATGCTGCAGCTCTGCCGCCTCAGGCTGCAGCGCTCTAGTCCTCATGTGAAATTCAGTCCTCGCTTAAGCCCCGTGGTTGCAATAGTGACAGCTGAAAAAACACTGGGGCAAAGTGACTTTGTTCCTTACAGGGAGTGCTGCTTGCCGACCCCTAGCTCCAAGTTCATTAATTTGTTGGCACAAAAAGACCATTTGCCCTTTGGTCTCGGGCTGGTTATGCTGGTTCACTCAACAGGACACTCAAGTACTTGTGAGAAAGGACATGCTGAATTAAGAACTTTTTGAGCCCCCAGAGCTGCTTTGCACTGCATAGACTTGTAAGTCAGGCTGGCTAGGATCAGAGTTAAGCAGCCACCATCCTATCCCTGCACGATTCCTTATGGGAGACCACTGGAATGTGTGTCACTAGTTGGCTGTGCAGGGAAGTAGCTGACCCTGGGTGGCCTTAGCACGTTTGCTGCAATGCCAGGTGCTCCAGCATACCCTATTTAGAGAACTTGCTGGGGACACCACTTTCCTGCTTTACCAAAAGTAATCTCTCCAAAGACCAAAGAGTAGAGGAAATCCCTGCCCTGTGCAGTCTCCTGCTCTCCAGCTCTTCCTGCTTCCAGCCCCTCCTGTCCTTTTCCATAGCCTTTCTGACAGGACCTTGCTGTGGGAGCAGGAGGGGTTTCACAGCCTCCTCTGGAAGCTCTGCAAATACCCCTGGCACTCAGAGGAACGTCCTGCATGGCAGGACCCTGTCTGGTCTGCTGGCAGCTCCTGCCACTGCCCTTGGCACCAGCCTCGCTAGACAAGTCTGGAACTTCTGTCAGACAGAGAAGAAGGTCCAGAGCCATCCAGGCTCCACCAAGTCGTTAGTCATGATGCTACCTGCCCGTTTGTGTCTCCCCACGAGGTACCAGCAGTGCCCCTGCTTGTGTTTCCTATGAAACATATGGTGGGCAGTCGTGTTTAGTCATTGCTTATTTCCTCGTAGATCCCCAAGGAAGAGGAGCTGGCTGAGAACAGAACAAAGCTTAGAAGGCAGCGTTGGGTTGTTGCTTTTGCAAAGGCAAAGGAGGAGGCTAACCAAGTAGAGATCGTGGAGTTTAAGAAGGCAGATTTTAATAATCTTGAACTGGTAGGTAGAATTCCATGTGGGGTGGAAAAAAAAAAGCTTAAGGAAAAAATATTCAGGAGAACTAATAGCTCCACATGGAAATTATGTTAAGAACATGTGCGTTGAGACTGACTGGGTAGAGGGAAATCTCCATTACTAGAGGCTATTAAAGAAAATTGCAGAGTTTTTGTGTATGTTTTAGGTATAAACATTCTCCCTTCTTGTACTCTGTTCTGTTTTGTCCTTTTCTGTCAACTTGATCTTTCTTCCCAAAAGATTTTTTCCATAAAAATTAAATTAAC
>JAUBOD010000743.1:3350797-3362906 GCA_032353885.1 Nothura maculosa
GAGCTCAGGGGTTGCGCTGGTTGAGGGACAGGCTGCTGCTTCCACATGGGAAATGGTTCTCCTTGACAGGGCCTTGTTGCCAGAACACGCTGATGCCGATGCACTCAGTTCAGAGTCTACCCTTGGCGCTCAGGAACTTGACTTTGTTTTATGTCAGTGTCATTAAGACTGTACAGACTGTCTGTTCAGTCATCCTGCTGTTCATGAGACCTCAGATTTACTCTTTGGAGACCCTAGCCTATCTCTTTCCCATTGGAAGGTTTTGCCATGTTCATAATCTCAGGTTGCAGATGAAGTGGTCTGGAGTTTGCTGCAAAGACATGTTCTACTGTGAGGCTGGACTCCAGAGTCTCAGCTGAATTTAGTTGACTGACGTATCTGTCATCTTCCCAAGCCATCCTGGATTCGGAGAGGAAAGCTTCTTTCCTTGCATTGTTATAGAGTGTTATTTTGTTGCCTGGTCAGCTTATATTTACAGTTGAATCCAAGTCATCCAGAAGGAAGCCCTGCTTACAACCCCTGCATCAAAGAAAGGCCTGGTGTGTTTTCCTCAGCCATAACTACAGCCATTGTGTATTCCCATGACCGGGGCTGAGTGCAGGAATTACAGAGTCCTTAGGAATGGCCTGGTGCCTTGGAAAGCCAAGGGAGCACAAGGGAGCTGTGTGGTGGCCCCATGCAGAGCCTTTAGGACAGGCTAATGTTGCAGGGAGCTTTGCACTAAGCCTGAGTGGAGTTAGAGCAAGGCAAGTAGCTGAGCCTTCCTCCTACGGCTGGTTCCTGCACGCTGAGCTTTGCCAGGTGCCTTCATAGGGTTCCTGGCCTTCCAAAAGGGCAGTGATGGGAGAAGCAGCTCTCACCTGCACTGTGTGCACAGCAAGAAACTGCAGAGTGCCCAGGTGTCACCTGTGACCTCCGTGCAGAAGGTGAGACTTAACATGATCCCTGTGCTGTACGTTGCAGACACAGCAGAAGGAGACACTCCAGACGCCCTCAAAGGACCAGCCGTCTACAGCCCTTCTAGATACAGCTACCAGGTATTGTTTTTTCCCACACATTCTGAAATAAAACGTTAAACAACTTTGAGGGGAAACGGGGTTTGTTGGAGTTATCTCTGGTCTTGCTACACTAAGTAACTTGCTACACTAAGTAACTTGCTACACTAAGTAACTTGCTACACTAAGTAACTTGCTACACTAAGTAAATGGTGAGGAGGTGGAGAATGAGGAAGCTGGTCTGAGCTTAACGTGCGTTTTCTTTTTCCTACTGATTTGTGCAGCTCTTGCAGTGTGACAGTCCCCAGGCAGAACCACAGACCCTTCTCCAGCAAAGCTCTTCCCCCTACAGAGGCCACCTCACTCCCTCTCCCGGATACAGCTACCGAGCACAGAGGACAGCACACGGCCTCTCTCACGGCTCCTCGGAACCCTCCCTCTCCTCCACCTCCTACTCCAGCCCCGCGCACTCGCTCTCCACAGACTCTGCCCTCTTTGCAGGGAGCCTGGGCTACTACAGCAGCCAGCAGCACTCGGGCAGCGCCAGCAGCAGCAGCAGCCTCCTCAAGAAGAGCTGCGCGGCTGCTGCCAGCCCAGCGCAGCAAACGCCCGCGGACTCCGTCTCCTCCGAGGCCGCTTCCCAGCCCTGCGCGGGCGCCGCGGCGGCGCAGGGCGCGCGGGCGCCGCACTCGGACTCGCGGACGATGGCCCTGCCCAGCTCGGGGCAGGCTGCTCCCTACCAGGGCTCGCGGGGGGCCGTCATCTCCAGTGCACAACACTACCAGCACCGCGGCGGCGGCCACCAGTACCGGCTTCAGCAGCTCCCAGGCTCGGGCGTCAAGACTCACACAGGGCTTTCCTAGGGCTGCCTGGACTCGAGGAGGACACAACTGCCCGTAGCTCCTGCTAGTGACCCCTGGAAGCGGCTCCTGGAGCTCGCGCCCGGCGCCGCGGTGCCGGGGCTGAGGCGCACGGTGGGGTTGGAGAGCAGCGTTGGCCTCTGGCCGTGTAGGAGAAAGCGGATTTCTCCGAGGCAGAGACTGTAGCAAAGCTGCTCCCTGGCGCGTGGGTACATTGCAAAAAAAAGCAAATGGTTCAAGTGCAATGACTGTGGTGCAGCCTCTGTCTCTGGTCCGTGCCCATGGCCATAGTCACTCATGCAGTACGGACGTGTTTTTAATATGAAAGCAGTTTCAAGAAAACATGGGGGAAGTTTTAACTCCAATCCCAAAGCTCTCTTTGTAGGTCAGGTTCTCGGTGCGTTCTGGGGAGGGCTTTAATCCGTTACGATCATTCCAGTCCCAAGCAGACGAGCGCGCGCGGCCGCCGCCGGGCCCGGGACACCGGAGCCTCCGCACACGGGAAGGGGCCCGGGGAGCCGGAGCGGGCGGCCGGAGCGCCGGGAGCGGCGGAGGGAGGCGGGAGCAGCGGGGAGCCCTTCCAGCCCGCGGGCGCTCTCTGCTCAATTCCATGCGATTGCCAGCTTCTTTCTCACTTGTTTACTGTAATATCGGGCGTGTTTTTATTTATCTAATTTTATATTCAGTTATAACCATAGTAGGTTAGCTAATATACGACAGGTGTCATCCCTGGTGCTGCAGTGGAACTTCTCCTTTCTCTTGGATAACATAATGCTGTGAGTCTGTCTCCCCTGTCTTTCAGATGCACAGTCTTCTCTTCCTTTTTTTTTTTTTTTTAGGACTGTTACAGGTTTCTCTAATTCACAATTGAAATCAGGTGTTTGTTCAACCTGGGGGAGACTTTTAAAATATTGAAACAAAGAGTAACTTCCTCACCCTGTCTGGCTGCGAGCGTGTTGGGACGGGACTCGTCACCCGCAGCCGGCGCTCTGGATACTGTATGAACGAGGTGTGAACTCCGCTCCGCTCCGGCGCCCGGGCGGCCTCCCCATCCCGCCTCCCCATCCCGCCCCGAGCGGCGCGGGCGGCCGGGCGCTGCCCCGGGGGGGGACCCGGCCAAGCTCTGGCCAAGGGGGGGCTGCAGCTTCGTACTCTAGAGGAGTTTTTACACCGTGCTGTAACATTTGAACTTTCACAAGAGATGTAATAATTTTGATAATAAAAATACTTAACTTGAAAACCAGAATTTGGGGAAGTCTCTGTTTTCTCACTGCTTCAGATGCTGTTGCTGGGGAAGGTGCCGCAGTTTTCCCTGTTTCCAGGCTGTTTCCTGGACGTGGAGGCAGTGCCTTTGACTGGCCCACATGTGGCTTTCGGGCGCTCGTGCTGCTGCTTGTGGCTTCCACGCTGCCTGGATTCCCTCGGGAGGCTCCTGCTGGAGCCAGCCCTGGAGCAGGGCCAGTCCCAGGCCCCGGAGCGCCCGAGGTGCCAGGGCTGGCAGCCCGTGGGTGCCGCTGCCATCCGGGCCCTGCAGCTGAGGCTGGAGCTGCGGCCGGAGGCTCCTGCTCCAGGATTTTACCCATCTTGAGGTGAGAGTTTCCCCCGCTCCCTATGGGCCTTTCCCGTGTCCCAGCCTGGCTGTTCCTCTTGTCCCATCCCATTGTTGGTCAGATGAGACCGGCTCCATCCCTGCCCCATCCCAGCTCCAGCCTCCCGGCTCGCGGTCCCCCCATTTGCAGCCAGCCCCAACACCCCCCGCGGCCGCCCGAGTCGCAGCCACAGCACCGGCTCTAGCTCATCTGGTTCGAATTATATTTTTCAATAAGGTTTTGTGAAACACTGTATCAAACTTTGTACTAAAATACAGATATATTACAGCTACTGTATTCCTTTCTCCACTGATTTTGTTTCGGTGCGGTTTGTTTTCCAATGGGATCGGTAACGGCGGCGAGGAGGCCGCGGGGCCGCTCCGGACGCAGCGGGGCCGGGATAACGGGCGCCAGCCCCACGGGGTGGATGTGGGAGCCCCCGGAGCCGGGCGCTGCCGGGCCTGGCGCGGCGGCCGGGCCGCTTTTGGGGCCGGTTCCGTCTCCGCGCGCGGTCCCGCCGGGCGCCGCGCGGGCTGGGTCACGGCTCCTGCGTAGCCCTTCATCGCCGTTCCCAGCGGCGCCTCCTCGTCCCGCTCGGCTCCGTGGGGCCTTATTGCAGCGCCCGGCAGCACCGCGGCTGCCACCGACCCGGGCAAAGCAGCGTGCGGGGAGCGGAGGCCGCGGGCGCCGCGCGGCACCGGAGCCACGCGGGCCCCGGTCGCTTTACCCTGTTTAGAGAATACGAATTTACACGTAAAAGTACAGGCCGGCCCCGTGCCAGCCGCGGGGCGCCCGGCCGTGGAGACAGGACCACGGAGCTGTACAAAATGGGAGCGGGGAGGCTGCTGGGGCGGCGCGGGGCAGGAGGCGGCGGCTCCGGAGTCCGGGGATGTAGAAATCTGTTAAAAACGCTGAGAATGTTTTGTCCTCCAAGCGCAACCGCGGTTTGCTGCTGCTGCTCGCGGAGCAAGCGGGTCGGGGGCGTCCTCGGGCGGCGGGGGGTGCGGAGCTGGCGGGGGCGGCGGTGCCGGCGGGGACGGGGACGTGGACGCGGTGGTGGCCGGGAGCGGGGCGGGAGGCCCGGGGGGCCGCGGGGAGCCCCCCACGGTGGGTGGGATGGGGCCGGGGCGCCGCTGCCGCCGGGCGCGGGACGAGGGTCCTGCCGCAGCCGCTCGGCCCTATATCCGCTGTGGGGAGAGCGGCGCGTTGGAGCCGGCCTGGCGACACCGTGGGGCTGGGACCCCCATCCAGCCACGTGCACGGCCGGACCGGCCCCACTGCCCCCAGCCCCACGGCTCCCAGTGCTGCCACCCACACTGCCCCAGACCCACTGCCCCCAGCACTCCCACTGACCCCATCCCATTGCCCCTGCTGCCTCAGCCCCACTGCCCTGATCCCACTGCCCCCAATGCTCCCACTGCCCCTAGTCCCACTGCCCCAATCCCACTGCCCCTGCAGCCCCCAGCCCCATTGCCCCAATCCCACTTCCCCTCATTACTCCCACTGCCCCAATCCCACTGCCCCAATCCCACTGCCTCCCACTGCCCCAATCCCACTGCCCCAATCCCACTGCCCCCTGCTGCTCCCATTGCCCCAATCCCACTGCCCCCAGCCCCATTGCCCCAGCCCCACAGCCTGCAGTCCACTCAGCCGTGGGGTCGGTCGGTGCCGCTCCGCACTCACCGCAGTGCCCACAAAATCTGCAAGACAAGGGGCGCGTTAGGAAAGGGGCAGCTGCCCCCGGCCCCGCGGCGCCCGGCCCCCTGCGCTCACCCTTGCTCTCTGTCTTGAGCTCCTCGTGCAGCAGGTCGTTCTGCCGGTTGCCGAGGACGAAGGCCAGGAAGGAGAGGATGAGGGCGTTGAGGATGCCGATGATGGCCAGGATGTAGGCCCAGCGCACGGAGCAGTCGCCCAGGGAATACTTGCCCGTCTTCTCGCCGCACATGTCGCGGATGGTCTCGGCGTCCCAGCCGTCGGGGAAGATCATGCAGCCCAGCACCAGGCAGAGAGCTGCGGGGAGCACCGTGAGCGGCCCCATTGGCAGCTGGGGGCAGCGGGGCCCTGTGCTCCGGCCTCGGCCTTTCCAAGGGCGCCCAGGGCTGGGAAATGTGGGATTAAGGGGGATGCAGCCCCCAGAGCCAGCGCTGGCCGCGGAGGTGCAGGGAGCTGGGGGTTCTCCCTACGGGAGACACTGAGGAGGCTGCGGAGCGGGCAGGGCTGGGACACGTCGGCGTGGGCAGGGGCTGCTGCTCCCACGGGACACAGGCAGGAGCCGGAGCGCACGCGGGACAGGGTCACGCAGCGGGACGGGGCACCGGGAGCCGCGGGGACCCCCGAGCCCCTGCGGTGCCCAGGGCCCCGCGGCCCCGCACAGGGCAGCCCCTCGGAGCGGTGTCCCCGACGCGCCGCGATCCCGGCGGCAGCGCCGCGCTCTGCCCTGCTGCACGTGCCACGAGACACCCGGGGCCACGAGACACCGGGGCCACGAGCACCGCGGGGCCACGAGACACCGGGGCCACGAGCACCGCGGGGCCACGAGCACCGCACTGACACAACAACCGTGGGGCCACGACCATCATGGTGCCACGAGACACCTGGGGCCACGACCGCCACGGTGCTAAAACCACTGCCCTGACACAACCATCACAGTGCCATAGGACACTTGGTGCCACAACTGCCATGGTGCCACAACCATCGTGGTGCCCTGACCACCACGGTGCCACAACCACCACACTGCCACGATCACGGCGCTGTCACAAGCGCCGCGGTGTCACAGCGGCGGCGCTGCCGTGATCCCCGCGTGTCCCCAGCTGCCCCGTGTCCCGGCTGCCGCGGCCCCTTGCAGAGCCTGGCGGCCACGCGCGACACAGACAGCAGCGCGAGCGGCGCCGCGTGTCCCTGCGTGTCCCCACATTCCCCGCGTGTCCCTGCATGTCCCTGCGTGTCCCCACATGTCCCTGCGTGTCCCCACGTGTCCCTGCGTGTCCCTGCGTGTCCCTGCGTGTCCCCACGTGCCCCATGTGTCCCTGCGTGTCCCTGCGTGTCCCCACGTGTCCCACGTGTCCCTGTGTGTCCCCACGTGCCCCATGTGTCCCTGTGTGTCCCCACGCATCCCTGTGCATCCCCTCGTGTCCCTGCTCATCCTGTGTCCCTGTTCATCTCCCCATATCCCCACATGTCCCTGCATATCCCTGTGCATCCCCCCACGTCCCCACATGTCCCCCCGTGTCCCTGTGCATCCCCCTGCGACCTCCTGCATCCCCACGTGTCCCTGCTCATCCCTGTGCATCCCCCCATGTCCCTGCACGTCCCTCCGTGTCCCTGCTCATCCCCCTGTGTCCCTGGGTGCTCCGAGCGCAGCCGCCTCCCTGCCCTTCCCAGGGGCTCCCGGCTCCAGCGGCCGCCGGCTGCTCCAAGGTCGCTCCGGCGCTCGCGTCTGCCTGAAAACCTCTGCTTTTTATATAGATTTTTTATTTTCAACTGCCTATTTCTGGCCCCTGCAACTGTGGAAACGGAGAAGCAGGACTCCTACGAGAGCAGCTATTAAAGAAAAGAGGGAAAAAATAACCCGGCTCCTGCCCGGTTGATTTCCTGTGCTCCCGAGGGACCCTGCGGCACCAAGAGCCACCCGGGCTGCTGCTCCTGCAGGCTGGGCTGTGATTCCCATTCCTTGGATTTCCTGGTTGGGCTTTGGATGCCCTCGGCCTGTGGGGCCCCTGCCTGGGCTGCCCTCATCCCGGCGCTTGCTCTGCCGGATTCCCTGGCGCTGCCTTGTCAGGCTGCTCAGGAACCAACCGGGCATCTCCAGGGCTCCTGGTGCCCGGGCACAGGGAATTAATCACAGGGAATTCAGTGCCATGACGCAGGCTGCAACAATGGATAAGGAGAGGGGGAGGCTCTTCCCGAGAGGCTCCCACCCCGGCAGAGGCTGCCGGAGCATCCGGGTCATCCCGGCACTCCAGGAGGCCTGCAGGATGTAGCTCAGGCTCAGGCTGGATCACCTGGGCTGCCACAGAGCGCTGGAGCGAGGGGAAAACCGGGAGCAGATACTGGGATACCCGGGGGCTGCTCCACAGGGAAAAGCCTGGTGGGACCGGGCACCGAGAGCGGCTCCAGGGAGATGCAGAGGGGCAGGGGCAGCGCGGGCAGGACGGAGCTGCCCAAATCCCATGGGAAAGAGAGAGCCGAGAGCCAGGGAGCACCGTGCTCCGCTCGACACCAGCGGGAACTGACACGGGCACCTGCAGCAGAGGAGCCCGCGCCCTCCTCGTCCTCACCAGCCTCATCAGCCTCCTCCTCCTCGTCCTCATTATCATCATCCTCCTCATACTTATCCTCCTCATCCTCCTCATCATTAGCCTCCTCATCCTCCTCATCATCATCATCAGCCTCCTCATCCTCCTCCTCCTCCTCCTCATCCTTATCCTCCTCATCCTCTCCATCCTTGTCCTCATCCTCCTCCTCATGCTCATTCTCTTCATCCTTATCTTCCCCATCCTCATCCTCCTCATTCTTATCCTCTTCATCCTCATCCTCATTATCCTCATCCTGGTCCTCACTGTGGCTCAGTGTGGCCCCTGCTCTGTCACCTCCTGCCCATGTCCCCATCACGGCCGGTGTCCCCAGTTCCTGTTGGGGACCTGCTCGTTGCCGCTCATTCCGGGTCCGGCCGCGCTCCCGCTCTCCCGCATTCCCACCGTCCCTGTGCGTCCCCCAGCACCGTGACCCTGCTCCCTGCCCTCTGTTCCAGGCCTCCTGTCGCTGCCGGTCCCATTCGCTCCCGCAAGAGGAGCCGTCTCTCCAGAGCAGGGGCTGGAGCCTTGAAAAGGTCAAGGGAAAGAACAGCCTGAGCTGCTTCCCTAGGGAACGGTGCCCGCTTCCCTAGGGAATGGGGAAGGAAGGGCACAGCACCTGGCCGGGCGCGCGCTCCGGCTCTTGGTGACCCTGGTGCCCAATGGGCTGGCGACCAAGGCACAAGCAACAGCGGCAGAGGGGCAATCCCCCAGAAACTTCTTTTTGGGGATAGAAACTTGATAATTGAGCACATGCCGATTCTTTTAGGAGTGTCTTCTCGCCGCAGTGCTGGAGGCCGCCGTGCTGGCGCTAACCTTGGTTGCTGCCATCCTTTCCTCATGCCCAGGCCCATCCCAATCACTGCCTCTTTGCTTTGCATGGGGGATCCGTCTCCTTTTGCTTGTTTTTTCCATTGGGGATTTTTATTTGCTCCAAAACTCTTGGGAGAAGCCTCAGGGCAGCCACCCCGGCACGAGGGCAGAGCCGCCGCTATCATGTCCCGGGGGCTCCATGGGCGGCTGGGATGTATATCCAGCTCCATCCCGTGCCGATTCCCGGTGCGCAGGGTGTCCCCGGCACCTCGGTCGCTGCCGTCCGCGCGCCCGAGGCTCCACGTTCCTGGTTTTGTAACAGAAGGATTTAGCGCAATCTCCCGTTCTGTGTAACTGGGATTTGGAGCGGGGCAGATGGCTGGGCTTCTATTTGCGACCAAGCGGAGTCTTTTCTCTTAATTAGATCCAGTTTCCTCCTGGGGGGGCGGGCAGCGGCTTTGGAGATGGGGTTTTCTGTGAAGGACTAATTAAGCCCTTCCCTGATTGTGGTCCACTAATTAGACATTGAAGATTTCAGCTTTTTTTCCTCTCTCTGAAGCAGACGCTGGTTTTAGCTCCTCCTCCTCTTCCTTGGTCTTGGCTCTCCGCTCTCCAAGGGCCCTTTGGCTCCCGCCCGGCTGCCCCTCCGCCCCCTTCCTCTGCCTTTGGCTTTTGCTCTTCCCAATCCAACGTCTCCAGCAGCCCTGGGGCAGGGGCAGTTGCCAGGGGGGCTCCGAGCCCCCGGCCTCACCGCAGCGCCCGGCCACGGCGGCCCCTTCTCCGTGACATTCCCAGCGCGAAGCAGCTCCCAGATGGGATCGGAGGCTGTTCCGGGATGAAGGGAGCCTCCAACGACTCCAACTTCCATCCCAGGGCATCCAGGTGGGCAGAGCTGGAACCTGGAGGTGGCCCATGGCCCCGCGCGTGGTTGTCCTGCTGCCAGCCCCTTGTCCAGGCCATGTGGATCCCCATGGCCGGGCGCTCCAAGCGGGAATCCCGGTGGCGGCGGCAGCTCCCGCTCCCGCCAGGCTCTCCCAGCCCCTGATTAAGCCGTGGCCAATCGGCGGGATTTGGGCTCTGAGCTTGCCTTAAACCACTAAATCTTTGGGACAGGGAAAATTAAAGATGAAGGAATTTCGCGCTAAGCCACGGCAGCTCCACGTCTGCGATCCGGGTGAGGAGAGGTCAGGCTCCCCATCCCGCCAAGCTGTCAGGAGGCAGCTGTGGATCCCTGGCATGGGGGGAAGACCCCACGAGGTCTCATCCTCCCATACTGGGTGTTCCCAGCCCAAGCTCTGCGTCTGTCCACACTCCCTGTGTCCCGAGTGGGGGGGCTCCGGGCTGTTTGGCCCCCTGGGATGAGCCCGGAGCGAGTTGGAAGCACAGGCTCCTTCTATAGGCAAGGTCCCAGTGCCGGGGGAACTCCTGCGTTTGGGGTGGGATGTGTCCCACAGGGATGCTGGCAGCTCCATGAGGTGACCTGGATGTCTCCCATGGGGAAACCTGTACCAATGGCCTCTCCATGGAATGAGCCAGGAAGCGGACACGCACAGGACCCTTCCTTGGTGCTGGAGGGAGCCTGGGCTCGTGTTCTCCTCAAGTGGAAGCTCCTTGTGCAGGTTGGGGGGCTCCATGTGGGATACAGAGCTGGGAGGATGCCCCACAATGGGCACCGGGCACAGGAGGGGTCTGGGTGCTTGGTGCCCAAAGGCTGATCTGGATGGTTGGTTCCCAATCCCGGCTGTCCCAGGGCATCCGGAGGCTGCTCCCGGCCCCTGTGGGTCACTCCTTGTTCCCAACAGTGGTTCCTGGTCCTGGGTGTCTCAGGGCATTCCAAGGTCAGTGCCTGGCCTGGGTGCTCTGTGTGTCCTGGGGTGTCTGGGTGACCTAAAGTGGGTTCCTGGTTCCTAGTTCATCCCAAGGGCTCCTGAGGTTCTTTGCAGCCTGTTCCCGATGCTCCATGAGGGCTAACGCTTTGTCCTGGTGTCCCAGGGAGCCCTGGGGTGACCTGGGGACAGGTCCTGGCAGGAATGTCCCAGGGACTCCAGTGCCTCGCTCAGCTTTCCTAGGGAATCCTGGGGTGCCTTGGGGCTAGTCTGCCCGGTGCCGGTGCCTGTCCCGGTGCCCAGTCACACAGTGCCCATGCTTGGCCCTGGTGTCCTGGGAAGCCCAGATGCCAGTGCCCAGTATCCAGGGATCCCCAGGTACCTGATGTCTGGTTCCAGTGTCTGGTATCTGGGGAAATTCTCAAGCGTCTGGAAGAGCCCCCAGTGCTGGTGCCAATCTCCGGTGCCCTCAGTGCTGGTGCCCAGCTCCCAGGGAGGCCCTGGTGCTGGTGTCTGATACCAGTGTCCAGAGGAGCACCCGGAACAGGTATCCAGGGATTCTCCAGTGCCAGATCCCTGGGAGTTCCTGATGCTGGCACCGAGTTAGTGCCCAAGAAGCCCCAAGAGCTGGTGTCAGGGGAGGCCTTGGTGCCCATTGGGGAGGCCCTGCTGTCACTGCCTGGAGACCTAGTGCTGCTGCCAATGCCCAAGGAGATCCTGGTGCCAGTGTCTGGAGCTGCTACCGGTGTCCAAGAGCCCTGGTGCCCAGGAGCCCTGGTGCCCAGGAGCCCCAGGGCTGCTTCCTGAGTCCCTGGTGCTGGAGCCCAGGAGGCTCCATGCTCACAAGCCCCATGCCAGTACCCGTGAGCCACAGGATACAGGATTCCCAGTGCTGGATACCTGGAAAGCCAGGAACCTTGGTGCCTGGCATGCTCTGGATGCCTCGTGCTGGATTCCCAGTGCCTGGGATGTCCAGTGCAAATATCCAGGATGCCCAGTGCTGGACACATGGAATACACAGTGCAAATAGCCAGGATGGCCAAGACACCCAGTACCATATATCTGGGATGCCTAGTACTGAATGGGTGGGATACCCAGGATGCCCAGTACGAATGTTAGGGATGCTCAGTACCAGATGCCATGGATACCCAGTACTGGATACCTGAGACACCCAGGATGCCTGTGACACTCGGTGACAGATACTGGGGCTACCTGGGATGCCCAGTGCTGGATACCTGGGATACTCAGGATACCCACAATGCCCATTGCCAGATACCCAGGATACCCAGTACTGGATACCTGGGATGCCCAGGATGCCTGCAATGCCCAGTAGCAGATACTGGGGCTACCTAGGATGCCCAGTGCTGGATACTTGGGATAACTGGGATGCCCAATGTTGGATAGTGGGATACTCAGGATGCCCAGTGCCAGACACCAAGGACACCCACTGCGGATACCTGGGATCCCCAGTGCTGGATACTTGGGATGCCTATGATACCCAGGACACCTGGTGCCAGATACTCAGGATGTTCAGTACTGGATACCCGTGATACGCAGGATGCCCACGACACCCGATGCCAGATATCTGGGATACTTCGGATGTCTGGTGCCAAATATCTGGAATTCCCGCTGCCAGATACCTGGGATAGCCGGGACATCCAGTGCCGGACCCTGGGAATGTCTGAGATGGCTGGTACCGGATACCTGTGATACCCACAATGCCTGCAACACTTG
>JAUBOD010000743.1:3368394-3396519 GCA_032353885.1 Nothura maculosa
ACCATTACAGCTGCACATAATAATCTGGAAATGTACATGGGATGTGAGAGGAACCCAAGCTAAGTCCTGGTGTCGTTGCAGCCAACGAAAGGGAAGCCTCTCTGCTGCAAACATGGGTAAAATTTACAGGTGACCAAATGATTACCTGCTCCTGCAGGAAATTTTCCATTCACACTTGAAGGAAAAAGTCGGATTTGGAGGGGGTGGTAGTGGGATCATCACAGAGGAAGGTTGGCTAGAGACTTCTGAAAAACAAAACCACCTGAAAACTCCATAAGAAAGGCTTAAGGAGGAGGAAGGAATGGCTTGTATTTGCTGCCTCAAGCGGTTGTAATGAGGTTCTGCCATTGTACTCTGAAGTGTGCTCTTGTTTTTGAGACTTTTTTTCAGCAGAACTTGTGCTATAACTTGCACCTACACCACTTTAAAGCCCTTGTCCCCATGAGAGCACTGTGCCTGTTCTTCAGAGCGGTTCTTTCCCCATCCTCTGTCCATAGTTACACTCAAGTGTCATTGCAAACCCAGACCACGTTCATTTGTGGACAACAACCCTTAGGACAGGAGGACCATGAATCCCATCTGCAGAGCGGATCTCGGGGTGCACACACGATTCCTGCTGAACAGGCTCAAGAGAGGGGTCTGTCCCACACTCTTCGTGGCTCCAATTGAGCAGCTTGAGGTGAGACCTCTTCTCTAGGCTCTGCTCCCAAGGCTGGTGCTTTCCCTGTGATTTCTGCTCTTCCAGAGCGGTGGGTTTTGCTGTATCCCATTTTCTGGATGTAGCAGCACTGCCACGGAGCTCTTGCAGTAACCCAGTATTAAAGTTTTCATCCTCTTTGCCCCTGCCCTGCAACTATTTTCCATCATAAACACCAGAGGGCTGGTGCAGAGCACGAGAAGTGTCTCTCAACTTGTACATTCATTGAAAAACAACCCTGAAACCAAATCTCTACGCAGGAATCTCCCCAAGGTTTAAAATAGCCCGGTATTAGGTCTAACACACGAAGCAGGCTCTTCTGGAGGGGCTCGCAAGCTGTTGCTCAGAGTGTTGTTAGTCAGATGCCCTCTGAGCAGGGTGTGCGAGTGCAGAAACAGGCAGCGTGCTCTTGGGGACGGCGCTTCCACAACTCATCCATGTTTTCCCCATCTTTGGTATCCGTGTGTCCAAAATGTTTGAAGGAGAGGAGTGTTTTGGGTTGGGATTCTTTAAATCCCAGGATATGCCCGGCTTCCTCGGGAGCTGACAGTAGGATTTGAAGGTCCTGGTTGCACGCTCTGCTTTCCCCAGCACCACCTCGTGCAATCTCTTTCACAAACAGATCAATTTTCACGTTAAAAATAGTTGATTTCTTAATCCTTCCTAGAAAGCCAGGTGCAGGTAGGTTGCTCCAGACTCTCACTGCTCAGAGGCTTGGAAACTTTTTTTATTTTTAATTTTTTGTTACACTTTCCTATCAATTTATTCTTCAATCAGCATTATGCCTTGAGCTTTTTCTCCCTTACCTGTTGCTAAATTCTCTTTTTCACCCCAAAGCCTGCAGGAAAGGGTCCACCAGAGATTCTTGTTGATCATCTCTGAGTGTGCAATTTTTGTCGCTTTGGTCATTTATGTAATTTATTTGCAGTTTATGTCACGGAACGACATCTGGTGTCTACCATGCCAATCTGGATACTAGTCCAGGTCCTTATGCATCTCCATTATCCCTGTGTTGACGGTACCTCCTAAAGCTCTGGGTAGCTCACAAGTAAATTTGGATTCCTGTCAGATTTAGACTGGTCCTTTTGACAAATTGTGGGAATTTTAAGCTGCTTCCAGATCATGTCTCAAGCCCAGATGGCATTTCTGTTCTTTTTTAGCCAATAGAACCAAACAAACTTCAGCTATGTAGATGCAGCTGACATTAATCCAGCTACCGTGGTCAACCTGGCTAACGAATTCATGGACAGTTGTCTAATTACTCAGCAATAGGTGTATTCAAGTGACCAGAACTAAGCCTCATTGATACTTAAACTTTGATTCTTTCTAATTTATTTTTTTCCTTGCAAAATTCGCTGTGCTAGTCAGCAGCGCCGAGCTTCCCTTTGAAGAAAAGGTGGTGGAGAGGCACAACAGAAACGTATGTTTGGTAGCGTGGCTCGCTGCAGCAGGCGCTCACGTGCCAGCCCGTGGCAGACTGTTCTGCCAGGCACTGACAGTGCTCATATTGCCAGCACGCTGTTGCTCCCGAAGGTGCCTCTTGTTGCAGCCGGTGCAGCCAGTCGCTCCGAATGCAGAAGAGGAGGCGCCCGCTCGCGTTGGGTGGCAGCGGGAACGTGGCTGGTTGCCCGCTGGCTTCCGAGCAGAGGGATGGGGATTGCAGCCCGCGGTGCCTGCAGGCACCCGCTGGAGATGCGGGAGGATGCGCCGTGTACTGAACCGAATCTCTGTCCACTAGGTTTGAGAGCACTGTGCAGGTTGGCAAACTACAGGACCTTATCAACCGAAGTAAGATGGCGAGGTGTAGAGGACGATTTGTTTGCCCAGTCATTCTGTACAAGGGAAAGGTAAAACTTCCTGGGTTACCTGTCTTAACATAGAACATGAGCTGTGCAGCCTGCTCTTCAGTGGGTTGTTACCTTGCCTAGTGCTGCAAAGCCTAGTCTTAAGTGTGGCAGGCAGTCTGAAGAAAGGGATAACATTCACTGTTGAGGCTACCTAAATCATCTATGGGGCTCCAGGCTGTTTTTCCCCACCCTGTCATGGGCATTGCACCAAAGAAGAAGCATTTTCTACATCTCTGCATTCCTTCTGAGAGCACCAAAGATGTGGCCTTTGAGAGGGGAAAGACAACTGCTGTCACTTCCTGACCCTCATCCTTTCCAGCAGCGAGCTCTCTTTTGAACCACTTCTATTTTAAAGAGAAATGTCCCTTGTATGCTCCCTGGGGAGGCAAGAGGGCAAAAAATGGTCTTATGAATACGTGGGCTTGTCTGCAAGGGAATCTAGCAGAAAGTGAAATTAGATTATTTTTATGCGATTGCTTAAGCTGCATTGAAGCCCAGCAGGAGTAATCGCATTCAAAATTTATGTAACTTAATTCGGGATTCTTAATTCGAGTCAGAAGCATGGCATGAATAGCACAATCACACATGTGGCTATTTTAATCTGGCTTGAGCGGAGCTGTCGTGGGCTGAAACCTGCTGCCCTTTACACGCAGGAGTGGGGCACTGGATGTGGCCATCCATAATCTTATCAATGGGAATATGAAGGATAAGGCTCAAGCAGGGTATTAACAGAGCACGAATGCTGCTAATTTATCAGGAATTTAATGTATTAGTGAATTGGAGAGCTAGAGATGAAAATGTGATTTAAAGCCTAGCTGCAGCTCGAGGCTTTTGAGAGGCTGATGTGTTTGGAGAAATTAATCATGGTCAGGGTTGCAGGGAAGGCTGCTGAGAGGCAGTCACTGTAAGTACCAGCCCTATCTATATAACGAGACAGCGCCCAGGACATAGGCCTGATAAAGAAAAGATTTTGGGGACGTGTGGCTCATAACAAAATCTTCCTCCAGCATATTTGCAGATCAGCAACGTTAGCTGGCTGGGGAGAGCTCTATGGGCGAACTGGCTACAACTATATCTTCTCAGGTAAGTGAGGGACCATCTATTACCAGCTACGTGTTAGGTAGCTTAGGCTGGGCAGGGATGGGGACTGAGACCAGGCTTTCCTGTGAGCAAGTGCAGAGCTCTGTTATGGACCTACCTGTATTAGACTGTGAAAAATAGGACCGAGCATGAAATGGGGTGTCCATTTCCAAGCGTTGTCCTATGAGATGAGGTGCTCTGCCTCCTAATGCAAGCAGAAGAAGGAAAAGAACTTGAGGGTGAAGAGTGGGAAGCAGGTAGGCAAGTAGAGCAGCCTCATGGATTTGGAGTATTGATCGTCTCAAATTGAGGGTGAGAATAGGGTAAGTAAAAGAAGAACTTGTTGCTTGGCTGATCATCTTGAGTCAAAAGCAGCTAATAGTGCCTGTACCAACTTTAGGGAAGTTTCTTCAGGGGCATTTTGGGTGTCTGGTTTAAGGGAACTGAAACTTGACTAAGAACTGCACGGTGTTATCATGGTGCCCTTCCACTTATCAGTTATGGGACTGACCTGCCCAGATAGCCTGAGGTCTTCTGCCCTTTGCAAGGCCAAGGGAAGGGTGGGCTACATTATAAAACAAGCTCTGTAGGGAGAGGAAATACAGAGGAAAATCGAGACACCCGAACTATGGCTTTCTAGGGACGTGTGTGTTTCTAGGGCATAGGAATTGAATTAGTTTATACAAGTTTTAATTATTAATGTCTTCCTTGCAGGGGGTTCTGACGATGCTTGGGCAGACGCGGAAGACATGTCAGAGGAAGACTCTGCATTTAGGTTTGTGCTCGTCACGTGGGGAGAAGGGCATGGACCAAACGTGACTCAGACAATTAGTGCTGCTCCTTCCTCCTTAAGCTGGGCCTTGGAGCAGGCTTGAAGTCCCAGCCACTGTGCTGGGAATCTTACTTTACTTGCCTTTGAAAATGAGCCTTTCCTTGCGTGTTTGAACGTGCTGATGCTGAAGGCCAGGTAGACCTGGTGTGACCAAGGTTTACTAATCCCCTGCCAGTGGTTGGAAGATGTCAGCCTGTTACAAAGGCCTCTGAATTATGCACAGGTGTTTACTTCATCAAGAAGCAGATCTCCAGGCTGGAGAAAACTTTCTATATTTTGCTTCTGTGCTTTTTCCTGTAGAAGAGAGTGAGATATGAGGGGAGAGACCCTAAGGACTAAGTCTCTGCAATATCAGTTCATTGTAGAATGTGACTCCGAGCCTGGGGACAGGGCTCATGCTTCAGGCCTTATGGCTGGAGGCAGTTTGAGAGGCGCCCTGGCTGCATCACACAAGCAGCCACAGCAACAGGGTGAGTGTTGGGTGCTGATTTGGCTTTGCCTTGTGCCGTGCTGCAGAAACGCAGACTCCCAGCTGTTCGACAAGGTCCGAGGACACGACATCAAGCTGCTTCGCTACCTGTCTGTGCGATACATCTGCGATCTGATGGTGGAGAACAAGAAGGTGAAGTTTGGCTTGAAGTGAGTCTGGATCATCTGTTCTTCTGCAGGCTTTGCATTGCGGCTGGTAGCCCTCGTTTGTGGATGTTTATTGGGCCTGGAAATAGCCTGCAGCAGGATTAACAGTTAATCAGTGCTGTAAAGAGAACCCTAAGGTTTTAGTCCAAAGAAAGCCTTAGCAAAGGGGAAGATACCCGCTCTGCTGCGTTGTCATCTGCAGTCTGAGTAGGTTTTCTCTTTATAGCTTTAGATGACGTGAAAATTTCAGAAAGGGGAGAGTAAAAGACCCCTCCATTTGTATATGGAAACAGAGAGATACTTCTTCTGGTATTCCTCTTGGAGAAAAGCTCAAGTGTTTTGTCCCATATGTGTCCATCTGGGTTTGGATGCTCAACTTCTGCCCCTTCTGAGTTGAGTCATAGTGCAAGGAGAGGAGGAGGAAGCAGGAGAAGGAGGAAAAGGTGGCTTTTTGGGTGGCAGTGTCTGTGTGGAAAACCCTGTAAATGTCTGCTGTTCTCTTGTCCTGTGCAGTGTGACGTCTTCTGAGAAGGTGGACAAAGCTCAACGCTACGCTGATTTCACGCTTCTCTCCATCCCATATCCAGGTATAGGACTGATGTCCACAGGGACTCCAAGGGACAGGTGACAATCCCTTTCTGGGGACTGGGAGCTACCTGTGTGTGTCGTGAGGCGACTGTGCCTTGCTGAATGTTTCCCGTGCTCCCTCTGGAGGGGAAGGCTCTGTTAAGCTGAGAATAGTGCCCTGGAGCTGGAGCCTCTGGCAGTGTGAGTCAGCATTAAGCACTCGTCGAGGTGGCAAGAAAATTTCTCAGCAGTTATAATGAATTCAAACACAGAGGAAAAGTCCCAGAGATAGAGCTGGGTTTAAGATAACATCCCTCAGTAGCCTCTAAAGTATTTCATCTTTTCCCGTTCCTGCAACTGCAAGCTTGATGCAAAATATATCATTCAATTCAAGCTACATACAGCCCCAGTTCTTAAAAGTATTTCCTAGCCCGAGTGATGCAGAGAGAATCCCTGTAGTGCAGGAGCCTGCAAAGTGTGGTCAAGCCACTCCAGACCGTCTCCCTGGTTTTATTAGTCCTGGCTTCTAGCATCCAAGACCAGTCATTTGCTGTACTGTTAAAGATGGGATGAATATTGCTGTCCAATATTACTGTAATATGATTGGATGTGAAACTGCTGCAGTTCAGATCTGCCTGAAAACAGGAGCCTCCCAACTCCCTCCCTTGGCACAAAAAGACACAGAGCTGAGGAAAAAAAAAATATAGATGCTCCAAAACCAAACTTCTCAGTTACTTATGGCCACCAAACATTTCAAAGATACTTCTCCATTTATACAGAAATTAGGAACAAATCAGGGAAAAAAATTAAAGACTCCTGTTGGGTTTGCTGTGCAGATAGAGACCTATACATTAAAAATATTACTGTTTGCTGTAGCAAATGTCACAGATATAAGTAGCTGCTGATTTTCTCAGCAAACCGAGACCACACATCACAACCGTTTGAGTTCTCTGTGACTTAGAGGGTAGGAATCATTGAGTTAGGTGCATCTTGGTGATACGGACACTCAGGATGTTCTGTGACGTGCCCAGCTCTAGGGAGAGGGGCTTTGTGCAGCCTGCAGGCAGCTGCAGTGCTAATGATGCTGCTCGGCTGTGACTAAGTGGCTGCAGTTTGCAGCAGAGACCTCAAATAGATGTTTGAGAAGAACAGGAGCCAAAAGACACAGACTTCAGCAGGGCTAAGCTAAACTTCAGCTAACCCACTTGCAAAGCTTAGGAGATGGGGAAGCTTTTTCATTTGAGGACTGCCTTATTTTATTTTTCCTGCATTTAGAGGTGCCTTGGAAGCTGTTCTGCACCTGCTTCCTGAAGATAGGGCAGTTCTGATGTTTGAAAGAGGAGACTTAATATGAGAAAAACCACAGCCGCCTCTGACAGGGTCTTTTCCTGTTACCTGCAGCAGATGCTCTGTGGAATTTGACTTTCCCCAGGATTCTACCAACACCTTCACTTGCTGATTCCTTCTCAGGCAGGATATCAAGCTGATTCCCCAAATCTGTGCAAAAGTCAGTGGCCCTGGAAAGCTGAGGTCTTTCCCTGAAACCTACTGCTTAGGATGGTGTGAAACCTCCTCCAGCCTCCAGATTTATTGCACTTCTGGAGCTTGCCCTTGGGCTGCTGTGTGAGTGTGCTCCCCGCTGAGTGCCGTGGGTTGTTGCTGCTTGGAGCCTCGTTCCTGCTCTTTGCTTCCCACAGGCAACAGTTTTGATTATTTCCATGCTTTGGGGCTCCGGGCTGCCAGCACTTTCAGCCCCATAGGGCAGTTGAGTTGTTTTAGGTATCAGTTAGCTGAATGATTGTTTATTACTTCTTTTCTTGCAGGCTGTGAATTTTTTAAGGAGTACAAAGATCGGGATTATACAGCTGAAGGTCTCATATTTAACTGGAAACAGGTACATAGACATTACAAAATGGGAAGCTATGGGCTGTAGCGTGCATAAGTCTCGTCTCAAAGAATTCCTGAATTGTTTGTATGTTATATGCTTATTCCTAATTACAAGGAGGAGATCAGTAGGAGAAAACAGATAGTGAATGTGCTAAATGACTCATTCATTGTAAAAGTCATTTGCAAAATAGATCAATATCCTGAACTCCAGGGTGCTCAGCTTCTCATGGGAGGCACGAGTTGCTCCTGTTTTGAGTATTGATGATATTTCTTTGGTAGCCTCTGTTCTCATTTTTTTTCTTCATATCTTCTTGCTGGAGGAGGTGGTTGAGAGCAGAAACAGCCCAGTAGGAATTAAGAAAGTAAAATGTTTTATCTCTATTTTTTTTGTGTCCCAAGCAACGAAAAGCTTCTGTTGTCCACTAGTCATCCCTTCTTAAGAGTGGGAGTTAATTCTTGTTACAAGCTTTTGCATTCAAAGTTGCTTTGAGATAATTTATTTTAGATATACCATTTTGCAGTTGTTTTGCTTTCTAGATGTGATTTTTCTCTTTTCTCTGACCAATTATGTTTGCTTTTTTGCAGGATTATGTAGATGCTCCATTAAGTATCCCAGTCTCTCTGACCCAGTCTCTGAATATTGATTGGAGTGAGTACCAGGTGAGGAAAGCATTGGTCTCTGTGGGAGGTTAGGGGTTCAGACATGAAGGATCATTAAAGATTTGAAGTATGACATGTCACCATTGCTGTATTCTGCCTCACTTCATGCCAGACCTCTGGGAGAGAGGCTGCAGAGCTCACTCTTCAGAACAGCCATCTGTAGTTGCTTCACTTGACAGTCCATTAGGGAGATGCATCATTAACAAACCAAGGAACAATGCCTTGGTCCAGGATATGTTGTTACCTCTTCACAACCCTCTTAGCTTAGGCGTGTGCCTCCAGTGGACAGATTTCCTTGGCTATGGAGAGTCTTGGGAAAGGTCACCTTGCCTTATGTGAACAGTAACCTACAAACTAGGCACCTACTGTCATGGATGTGCAAAATGCCTGATCTATGATAGAAAATAGTCACGTATGATTTATTGTATCACATTTCCAGGGCATGACAGCATCACAAAGTGAGTGAACTCTTTGCCTGAGCTTGGAAGTTCACCTTTGTTTCTCTCTGAGAGCATCATCTTATACCACAATGCTGATGAGTGTGCTCGTTTTCACACATCCGTGGACCTACTGCTGTCCCCTGCCTGTTTTTTTGGGGTTTTGCAGTGACTGACTCCAGTGCTCTGTAGCTGGAAGCACTGCAGAACCAGGAGGGCCTCCCAGTGCTGGGGCCTCCATTTCTCAGTCAGTGATGAAAATAATGTTAAAACGATGGTCTAAGCAGAACGATGGAAAGTAGCTTGCAGTGTTGAAGCAGAATGGATAGGACCACATTTGCTTATGACTAGAAACTTGTTCACTAGAATACTAATGCTAAAACTAGGATATCAGTGTTTTCAAAGGCATAGTTTTTTAAAGGTAGACTAAAAAATGAAGAGGATGTAAGAAATAAATGCAGAAATGATCTGAGGACTGGAGAAGGTGCTTGACTCAAAGCTAAAGTTCTCGGTCTCTTTAGCTAATCACAGATGTGATGGAGAGTTGACTTAATTGGCATCTAAGTACCTTCATAGGGAGAAAATACTAGTTCTAAAGCACTCTTCAATCCAAGCAAGGAAATTGTGTAGGAAACAATATCTGCAAGCTAAAATCAGACAAATGAGAACAGCAATACTGCCTGTTATTTTTGAGGGTGATCTCTTAGAACAGGCTGTCAGAGGAACAATAAACTTTGAAACAGATTAGATGCTTCTCTGGACAGAGTTATTGCCAAGTTCAGGCTTTAGGCTGTATATGAGGCAATTGCACCAAACATTTTAGTCTGTAGTATAGAGAGATCAAACTGGATAATTACATGATTCTTTTTGTCATGAACATAAGATTGGGTTGCAGTGGGCAGATAAAAAGACTTGGGAACGATGGGTTTTTCTGCCCCGAGGCTCAGTATGTTTCCCATTTCCATACTCCTCTCTTGCTCTGCAGGCTTCAGGGCAGGGTGGTGTGTTCTTTGTGTGACAGCAGCCTAAAGTGCACACAGACATACATAGCAAGCTGTTCTGCTCTAGGGAGGCATAAATGATTCATGCAATAATTGTCATGATGAAATATTGGCCCTTTCCTCACTTTATCCTCACCAGTGCTATCCCGTTTCCATTGCCTCGCTTCTGGCTCTGAGGAGCTTCTCAAAATTCCCTGCATCCTCCCATGACGCAGTGGTTGAGAACAACACGCTTGGCCTTGTTCTGATCTTTTCTCACCTGCACAGGTGTGAAATATCTGCCTCTCTTGTAGCTCCGAGAGTCCCCAGGTTCAAAGCCCTTCCTTGCTGCTGCTGCCTGAGCGTTACTGCACAAGTCTGGCACCCCTGAGGAGCTGCTGGAAGGGGGGCAGCCCTGTATTTATCTGCAGCTATTTACCTAGCCCAAGAATTTGAGGTAAAGTGCTGCAGTGGGCTGGGCTGCTAACCTGCTCATCGTGCCCATTGCATCACGTATGCAAACATAACGCAGTTGTTGAGCCCTTCTGTAAAATGTGTGCATGCAGGGGGCTGCAGAACCAGGTCAGTGCTCCTCAGGTGTTCACCAGCTCGGTTTAACCTCTCAGAACGTGGTCTGCTTGGAGCCGTCGGATGTCAGGCAAGCAGGTTTTGGGCCCAGCTTCCCTCCAGAGGCTGTGGGGCTCCTGCCAGCAGCTGATGTAGGCAGTAAAAATGGATTTTTTCCCCCTCTCTGGTCTCTTGTCCTGGAGGGCCTATTGGAGAGGATGAGGAAAGTGTGTCCTGCTGAACAAGGGCCATGGGGTTATCTGTGCTTAGCTGCTGTTCTGGATAGGGAGGTCAGGAACATGGCAGGCACTGAAGGACAGAGCAGCCTTCTGTTGTGAACAACCCTTGTCGTTTGTTTCCACACAGAGCTGGGACCTCGTGCAACAGACACAGAACTACCTGAAGCTGCTGATCTCTATCATCAACAGTGATGGTAAGGCAAGCTCCTTGCTCCCAGGTCCTATCAGGTGCCTAGTTATGATCTCCTTTTGTTATAGCCACCCCAGTTCAAGCTAAGCATATATCCCTATGTTGGCATCCTACATCCCTGCTGGACACTGCAAATTATACCTAGCCCTGTTGGAGAGGTGGAAATGTGGGTGACTGGCAACACAACCCTGCAGCAGACTGTCCTGAAGCTCCTGTGTGGAAAAACACTGGAAACTTTCTGGACATCACAGGAATGATGCCCTGTGTGTGCCCTTGTGCCAGTGTGTATCAGTGGGAAGGGAAAAATTGCTTTTCTCAGAGCTGGTGGTTGGATGCTTCTGTCCTCTTAGTGAGGCTGAAAATAAATGCTAACTTGGCATGGGTTTCTCTCTGGTATGGGGATGGAAGGTGGTAGTGGGTTGCAACTGGGCAATGTATGTTTAGGAAGCAAAATGATGTTCATAACCAGTGACTTTGTGTCCTGAGCACCTGTCAGAACTAGGAGAGCTCATCAGCCAGGGCTGCTGACAGCCTAGGACAGCCTGAACACAGTGCTGGCTGTCACCTCCAAGGCAAAATATTGTGGCATGGTGGAGGAGCTCTGCTCCTGCAGCACAGATAGGCTGGGGGGATGGAGAATGGCTTACTCCTAGAGATTTACCCGAGAGAATGGGCATTATTCCTGTTTAAAGTCCTTTTGTTTACTTCTCCTTCCTATTCCCACATGGAGCAGATGACAGTGGACTCCTGGTGCACTGTATATCTGGCTGGGATCGAACTCCTCTCTTCATCTCTCTGTTACGCCTCTCCTTATGGGCTGTGAGTATCTAGCTGATTCCCCACCTTGATCCCCGGGGGCATTTTCCAATAGATGGACTCCAAGTCCTTGCCTGCAGAGCTGCTGCCTGAAGGCTGCCTCATTCACTTTGCAGGATGGGCTGATCCATGCGTCCCTGGAGCCGTCTGAGATTCTCTATCTAACAGTGGCCTACGACTGGTTTCTTTTTGGGTATGGACACTGAAGTTTACTGTAACTCTGCATAATAAGGGTGAAATCCTCAGGGGTCATCTTCAGTGTTTGCTCACAACCAGGGGTGTGTATTTGGGCTCTCACCAAGCTGTGAGCTGTGACAAAGAGGGGCTGGTGCATTTTCTGCTCTCACTGGTCCCGATAGCTTGTGCTGCTCTGCTAGTTCTGGCTTCCAGCAAGTGACCTCTTTCCCTTGCTCTCTTTTCCAGGCACATGTTAGTCGATCGACTCAGTAAAGGAGAAGAGGTGAGTGGCTGGGCTGCGCTGTGGCTGAGCACAACTTTCTGTTTTCTGGATGCTTAAGGTAGCAGCATCACTGTGTGCTTCCTGATAACACCAGCAGTCTGGCTGGGCTCTGAAAAGAGCATTCAGATGCTAGAAATATGAGGTGGGAGCCTTGGCCCTGTTAATTCCTCTGAGGTGTGAGATGCTTTGTATCTCAGGCTGCAGTCTGGCTGGTGAGTGTCAGGCCCGGTGCTGCTCCTCCTGTTCCATTAGTGTTTAGACCCCTGGTGAAAGGGAGCTGGGATCTGTATCCAGCTCAGCAATGAGAAGGGATGCTTGAGATTCCTGGGAGCTTGGAAGTAAAGCTGCAGTCTTGTGTGCTTGTTGTGAGTGGCAGCCCCATCTGAGGTGCAGCATACATGGGTTCTAGTGTGTCTATGGGGCTGTGCATAGAGGGGTCTGGGAGGCAGTTAAGATTAGTGGGACTAATTGTGGTCAAATCTTTCACTGCTTCACAGCAGGTGATGCCCTGAGGGCTGCCATACACTGCCCATCCCTTTCTCATTGAGGTCCCAGATGGGCACTATGTCTAACCCTATTGCTAATCCTATTGCTAATCCTCCATTCCTTGGACTCCCTAGCCAGCCCCAGCCTCTGAGCAGTTCTGCCCCCTTTGCAGAAGGCAGAGCCGGATCCCTGGCCTATTTTCCCTCCTTTGAACATTCCAGATCCCATCTTAGTGTCTCTTCCCCCATTCCCTCGCTTCCCAGAGCTCCGTGGCTGGCGGCTCTGCCTGGGTCCAGTGCTCACTGTGAGCCAGGATGGGTGGCAGTGGCTGGAGTGGGGCTGTGTGTCTGCTGCAGCAGGAGCACGAGGGCTCTGCCCTGGCCAGGTCAATGGGCTGGCAGGGGCACAGCCAGCCGAGCGCTGCAGAGCAGCTGGTGCATGGCAGGGCACGAGCCTGGGACCGCAGGGGCTGCACGTGCTGCAGGGTTTGCAGGTGCAGTGCACCAAGGTGGAGCATGCAGTTCTTCCAGCCCAGCCAGACCTGATCAGGTTTGCTGCTTGCTGGGATGTATGAGCAGCTGCTGGGGGCCCATCGCTTTTCCAATCAGTGTCAATGGCATAAATGCCCCCTCTGTGCTTGTGGCATGCGTGCAAGGCACTAGTGAGGAGCCTTGTTATACACTCCTTTCCCTGTGCTGGGGAGCAGGGTCTGTTTTACATGCAAGGCGAGGCCCAGGATGAGATGGGGGCAGCCCATGACACATCAGAGTCTGGTTGCTGCAGATTTCTTCCTATCTCCTTCTTGCCAGCACCTTCCTGCCAAGATAAGAGGCTGCATGGAGCCCCGGGTTCATCCCTGAACCGCTCTTCTCTTTCCCTTTGCTCAGATTTTCTTTTTCTGCTTCAATTTTCTGAAGCACATCACCTCTGAGGAGTTCTCTGCTGTGAAGTCGCAGAGGTAAGCGCCTGTGTCTGCTGCTGCATGGGCTACAGAGCCAGGGAGCTCGTTAGTGCTGTTCCTTTGGGGAGACGGAAGCCCTGGTGTCCTGGCCCACTTTTCTTTAATTTGCTCTGCACTCTGAAGGCTGCAAAATGGGGCCGAGGCTTTTGAGGTGCAACGTTGCGCTCTGAAAATTGCCCAGGCTGAAATGTGCTCTCTGCTTCCTGCCTGTCCGTGGCTGCTCGGCACGGATGAAGGCGGACGCGGGCGCTCGGCTCAAGCGGGCTGCACAGCACTACTAAAGGAGCAACGTGGCTGCTTTTTAATAGACATTAAATGTTAGTGCTTCTTATTTTAGGAGGGACATAAAAGAAACATGCCCCATCCTAGAGGAGGCCTCTAACTCTCATTAAACACACAACTGCCAGCAGCAACCTGTTGCAGAAAGCACAGAGTGTGTGGGCTGGAATGGTTGGAGGAGAGTGGGATACAACGCCCTGGCCCCTCTCCTGCCCCTGCACAGCTCATTTCCCCCTCGTCTGATCCCATGTGATGGACAGAGATGTCCTGTGGCCAGACTGCATGCAGTGCTGCAACGTGGCTGAGATGACCCTGTCTTTCCTTCCCCAGAAGGAAGAGTTTGCCAGCTGGCTTCACCCTGGAAGACATCTGCATGCTCCGTGAGTGCAGCTGCTGAGCAGCAGCCCTCTGGGTTGATCGCTTGGGGCTGGGGTTCCCACTGTGAAGGTGACCACAGATGAACTGTGCTGCCCATGGGGCATGGCAAGAGTGATGCCACAGGGCGAGGGAGAAGTGTAAGGTTCAACGGGAGAGAAAGAATCACTTAATCCAAGCTGGTCTTCAGGTCATTCTGCCTCTCTTCTTTTTCTGTTGCTATTTTCTAGAGCAGAGAGATCGAGGCAGCACCACAAGTCTGAGCAGTGACTTCTCCCTGGGGCTGGAAAGTTCCCCTGGAGCAGCTGGGAGCTTCACCTACGAAGCAGTGGAGCTGATGCCAGCAGGAGCACAAGCCCAGGCAGCATGGTGAGGAGACAGTCGCTCAGTGGACTAGTTTGTTAGCACAACAAAAGGGGTAGGCTCTGACCACAGCAGAAAAGATACCTCTGAGCTACCAGCTCTCAGGGGCTGCTCTGGGCTCCCTGCAGTGGAGGGAGGAATTTGGCTCTCGGAGGTTCTGCTGCACCTTGTGCTACAGAACCTCTGCACCAGGAACTGGAGCCTCCTCTGCATTGATGCAGGGATGTTGCTGAAGTTTGTCCCCTGATCTGGTAGCAGATGTTGTTTGTTGTTGTTTGGTTTTGTGTATGTGTTTTGGTTTTGATTTTTTTCTTAAATACCATCTTCAAAGTTAAACAAAATCAAATCGTTGCTAAATTAGGCTTAGAAGAGAGTCCTAAGCAATAGGAAAATGTCATTTGGCAGCAAGCTCCCCTGGGAAAAGCGGTGACAAAAGGCTTAGATGCTTTTTAATGAGGCTTAATTAGTTTATGGAAGAGGTTATACAAGGAGATGTCTGCACTCACAGGATGTGGAGTGGGTGACCAGGGACCCCTCTAGACTTGAGCACCTCCAAGAGCACATGATGTGTGAGCTGCAACCAGGCTGTTGTCTGTAACATGGCCCAGACATGGTACTGGGAGAGAACATGGAATTCTCAGTGTTTCCTGTTGCTGAAGAGTTGTATAGGATTTACCTAGGGAGCTGGGGCAGCTGCCTGCCAGCTGGGCTGGGGAAGATGTCTCTGCTGCTCTGGGACAAGCTCCGCTTGCTTATGGAGTTTCTGGTTCTGTGTTTGGGGATTTCAGAGCCCTTCTTGAGGGCTGCCCCTCTCAGTTTAATTTTTCACTCCTCTCCCTTAGCACACGTGAAGATGCTATTTTGTGTTGCAATTATTTTAAATTAAATCTGGGTTGTGCTGGAGGCAGCTGGAAGCCCTCTGGGACTTGAGGAGCCCGCAGCCGTGCTCGTGGCAGCAGCTTTCCTAAAGCACAGTAAGCTTCAGTTTACAAAATACTGAGGAATAAGCAGATCATCTTTTGCAAAACCACAAAATAAAGGTGAGGAGCCCCAAACTGTGTTTGCCAAGTGGCCCATGCAGAGTGCTCTTAATGCACAGAAGCTACCTGAGTGAAACAGGAGAGTGACCACAGCAGATAGAGAACTGCTTTCTGCTTGGCTTCCTGCAGGGTTGGAAATGGGAAGCATGTACACTGATCCTGACCCATGTTCTGGAGTGCTCAGGCCCTACCGACTAGATCCTGCAGCATGATCTGTACAAGGTGCAGGGTGACTGGAACATTCTGGGAGAGCTCTGCTGTGCTCGATGTGTCAGGGCCTCATTTGGGGATGTTTTGTAACTCGGGTTTGTTTGCATTCCTGTTGGCGACAAGGTTATTTTGGGGTTTGTGCAGCTACCAGGGTGATGGTTTGGGCCCACGCTGTGAGCTTGAGGAGGGGAAAGTTGTGAGCCTTTCCATGAGAACTTTAGGGACTGGGTGTGTGTCTTTTACCTCCGATTGTTGTGTTGATGTAGTCTGGAGAACAGGTAGCTACAACCACGACAGTCGGTGAGCAAAGCTGGGCGCGCTGTGAGCGGGGAGGCGAGAGGAGATGTGTTTTATTGTGTTGTCCTCCAAACAGGTGGGTCAAGGCCTCCGTGCATGGAAAGGCATTTGTATTTTGGCTGTATAAGCTCGTCTCTGCAAGCCGTGCTTGGAAACGTTGGCAGCTATGATAACATGAGATGAATAATGTGTGAGAGAGGCTGTGGTGTGATGTTTGAGGGTGGACGTACTTTAAGAAGGGAGGGAGGATGTAGCGCTTCCCACTGTACAATGAGCCTGTCTTTAGCTGTACTTGCTGACAGCGCTCAAGATCTTGATCAAAGCCAAGGTGCCCTTTCAGATTTCAAAAAGAAATCATCTTTTTTTTCCCCCTTAGGTTTGTGTTTGCCTTAGGTGTCCCTGTTTGTTTGTGTACGCAGGCAGATCTCTGCGCTTTTGCAGGGGGAAAAATTCCTAGGGCTCTTCAAAAAATAGAAACTATTAACGTAAGGAGGAGAGCTAAGATTAGGTGTAGCAATGGGCAGTGAATTGGATGTGGATCTGGCTGGAAAAGAGGTCAGAGCAGTTTGGGACTGTCGACTCAGAGACAGAGAGGAGATTGAAATACATCTGCATGTGGGGTGATTGTCATGAGCACATAGTCAGAAACATGGTCAGTGGTGCCCGAAGGGAACCAGTAAAGGAGGAAGCACCATTGGTTTGGTTGTGTCCCTGTCACCCCCCTCGGGGCACAAGAATGCCCACCTGGGCTGAGCTCCGTGCTGGTGTAATCCATAGAGTTTGGAGTGGGTTGAAATGGCCTTTTCCTGCTGAGAAGCCTTTTGCTTGAGGCGTTTTACAGCTAGACTGAACTGCTGTATGTGCGTGGGCTGATGCATTCTCCTATCTCTGATTGCCAGGTCATGTGGATGGCTGGTGATATGGTGATCTACAAAAGAATGGGCTAAGTTGGGTTGATGCAGTGTACCAGCACCACCGAGCAGATACACGTGACTCGTGGTTCAAAAAAGCAGGTTCAGTGAGCAGGAGAACTTTGTAGCTGCTAGGGTTAAGTCTGGCCTAATGTGGAAAGGCTTCCTGGTTGGAACATGTGGGAAAGAGGTTTCTCATGCAGATTATCCATCCTGCAGGAGGAAGAGCTGCGCGTCGTCACCGCAGGCTGTGCTCTGGAGCCGGGCGCCGCAGGCTGAGGACAGGCTGCTGTCCACAGGGATGGCCGAAGTGAAGTCCTCCAGTTCCTCTTCATCCACACACTCTGATAACTTCCTGAGGCTTGGAAGTAGCCCGCTGGAGGTGCCCAAATCCAGGTGAGATGGAGCAGAGCATTTCTAGCAAAAGCAGCATCTGGCAAAGAGAGCTGGCTGCATTGTTGTAGCCCTGAGGAGCTTGGGACACGTGGCTTTGTAGAACTTGAGACCAGGAGGCCAGTTCCTTTCTAGCCTGACCTTATGTGCAGCGCTGGCCACTGAATGCAGAAATTCCTGTCTCGGCTCCCTTAGGGAAGAGCTGTGCTGCTAAGGTGCTGGTGTTGGCTCTGCCTGTCCCCAGTGCATGCCCGTGCTCCGCCAGGTCTGGCCTCTCTGCGTCCTGCGTGCTTGGGTCGTGCAGCACTGTCAAATGCAGGGACATAAAGCAGTTCAGGGCTGCGTGGGAGGCGAATCAGCTCAAGCCAAGCAGACCCCACTCCGCCTCTATTCCTGTCTCCCTTTCCATCTGCTAACCTTCCTGACACCGCAGGGTGGAAAACTCCAGGTGCCGGTGGCAAACAAAGGTAGAATCCGCCGGGAGCAGGCTGAGTATTGCGAGAGCACAAAGGATTTTTCCTGGGAGGCTGCACATTCCCGCTGCGGAGCCGGGAAATGGGAAGCCAGGACCTCAGCCGGATCTCATGCCATAACAAAGGACACCCTGGCACCCTTCCCAACGCTGGTGGGGCAAAGCAGAGCGATAAGATGGGATAGGGGGAGAAGGAATGGAGCTCATGGCGCAAGCGCAGTGTGTTTAGGACAACAGGGGCTGAGAGACTCTTATCTAAGAGGTTGCTGTTAACGGCTTCAAACGCTCGTGTGGTCTCTGCAGGTTTGCTGCTGAGTCTTTTTCGAGCGATTCGCATCCGAACAGCCACTAGCAAAACATTATTGCTCTCATATCACATGCAAAATGAAGTGACAAACAAGGAAATCATTGAAGATCTGTAGGATTTTCTTACCAAACCAAGTTTCTTGATTGCAGAGGAAAATCACTGTCTGACAGTTTTCAGAAATGATGTTTGCTGTTCTCCCTGAGGAAAGAGAGAGTGATGGGATGTTTCTGAGTTATTGCTAGAGCTCCCCTCTATATTCTGTCCACAATGAAACGAGTCTCCCAAGAAGACAGTTGTAATGTGGATCCCCCAGGGTTTGAGGCAGCAGGTAACCATTGTGGGGAAGCTTGTCCTTAAGCCACTGTCCCTGAGTCTGGCCCTTCCTTGCACCCAATAAAATCATCTCTGATAAGGGGTTAGTCTTCTGTTATTACAGTATGAGATAAATGTCCTGTGTATTCCACTAGGAACACTTTTTTTCCTGACCTTTACACTAGTGTCTACCCTTCAGCATGTGGCAGAGTCACACTGGTCCAGCTTCAATCCCTGTTGACATTTACAAGACTGTGAAAGGCTGAGCTGGAAGAAGGTGCATAAGCAGGGAATGGGGAATAAAAGGGACCTCCTTGGAAGGCTTGAGATGAAGGGGATGGAGAAAGAAATTAAGTCGCGAGGCCGACGTAGTAAAGTTAGCTGTATACGAAGATGGCTGGTGTGGGATGAGGATTATGTGCACACTTGTGTGCTTGTTTGTTCTCTGGTGTCACCTGGGTTTCCTCCACTCCTCCCTGCGTGCAACCCAGAGGAAATAAGCCCGGAGACCCTGCAGGGAGTGGGTGGAATTGTCAAGGCAACCGCTGAACTGAGCTGCTTTTTCAAACCAGTCTCCTGGCATGTTATGCTCCTTTGCCTCGTGGTCCCTCACTGGATCAGCATCAAACAGGCTGGTCTGTGTCCTACCTAGTTTCCCTGGATCAACACTGGGATGTTTGACTGGCTGAGGACTTGGAGCAGTGCATTGCCTTGTCAGTGGTGATATGATATCCACCTTTTGGGGCTTGAACATGGGTTTTGTGTCCAGGGAGGAATGGCTTATGTCATGCCCCTTGCTTTGGTCTCCCTGGTCAGACAGTCTGAATCAGTCTGGTGATCAATGGGCAGGTGATGGATATCAGAGCATCTTCAGCCACCATTCTCCATCCTGGAGAGGGATCCTGTTTTGTAGAGAGAGAAGAGGTGCAGCTGTGGTGAAAGGAAGGAGTTAAGTTCTCTTCCTTCACCCCTGAGAAATGGTGGGACTAGGATGGAGACTGGTGCACGGAGACTAATGATACCAAAAATATCTTCATCTTGATGGTGCTGTTGCAAGTTAACACCCTGGGCTCTCAAGATGAAGAAACCACTGTACTTGACTTTCTAATCCTCTGGTTGTGTGGCCATAGCAACAAAACACTTAACCACTGCAGCAGCAGTAAAGGGGAAAAAAGGTTCCCTGTGAAATGCCAGCAGGCAGCATTGGGGCACTTCACTTGGCTGTCCCCTCCATGCGCTGCCAGGCTCAGGAGAGCTCAGGAGTGAAGAGGAAAACAAGCTGGCTTAGGTGAGCAGAGCCTGGGCAGACTCCTGGGAGAAGTAAGTGGAGTGTCCAAAAGGAAGGAGTTGGAAATGCCAGGTCATGTAGTGGGATCCAGGTCCTTTCCTGAGCAGACCATGGCAGTGATCTGCTTCTGCCCTCTTCTCGCCTGGGTCTTCCAAGTCCTGCTCTGGTTCAGGGGTCCTGAGTACGTATAAGTGCCTAGGTCATCCTTGTTAGACAAGATAATTTGTACCACACATTCCCAAGAGAGCCTTTCTAGCTTATTGCAATGAAATGGTAGTATCTTGTCTGAGCACAAACGTGTGAAGATAATACATGCATTATTTGCACAGTAGGACAAGGTGATTTTCTTTCTGTAAACTGGGAGCTCCGAGCACAGCAGCTTTAGCTGTAGTGCTGTAGCTGCAGGCTGCCTGTGAGAGGGTCTGCAAGTCATGTCCTGTGTTTGCATTTGCCACTAACAGCCTGTGTCCCATGACACTGCAGGAAAGCCCTGTATCTGTGTCAGGGATTTAGCGTGTCTTTCACACATCACTGATAGGGATTAGCAGCGGGATAATCTCCTTGAATGTGCTTTTGCTAAGTCAATTAAATAAAACCCAAAGTAGCATGGCCTGAAGAGCAGAGATCTACAGCAGTTAAATGCCAAAGGATCCGCTTTGGCCGCCAGTCAGAGAGCTGCCCCACTGGAAGGCCTGCACGTGGTCGGATGTGGCTCTGGAGGGAGCGCAGCGAATGCCACGAGGGGCAGAGAAGCTGCTGTCCCTTGGCTTTGGGGTGCTTGCCTTACAGTGCCAAGTGCAGGAGCTACACATCTTGCTCCTGGGCAGGTGGAACAGTGAGTATGGCAGGAAAGGAATTATTTACAGGAAGCATTGCAGTGGTTTTGCCACAACACAGATTTGCAGGACTTGACTCGTGCTTGTATCACAAGCAAGAAGAGTTGTACACACGGAGGACCAGGCTGTTACAGCCCTGAGACAAGGCATGAGGAGCTGCTGAGGCTCCAGCCAGGGCTGGCAGGACAGCTCCGTGCCAGGGCTCCCGTGCCAAGCGTTCCCACGCAAGGTGGGAAGGACTGACCTCCCTGCCAGGCGGCCGCCGTCTGTCTCCTCCCGAGCAGAGCCTCTCCTCTAGCACCTGGCTGCTCTTGTTTGGAGAGCTGTGCCAATAGTTAATGCTCGAGTTTGAGGCACCAAATACGTGCTGGTGAGTGAGCTGCTTCCCAAGTGGCCCAAGGTATGTGGGAATACTGCGGATGAGGGAGGGCAGAGCAGGGCAAGATGTGAACCCGGCTCTTGGGCACTTGGCCACTGGCTCTCTCGCACGTTAAGGAATGGAAGGATCCCTGATTGCTGCTCTGCCTCCTGTATTGGCTCTCCCCTGGTAAGCGGCTGTCTGTGTGCTCAGAAATGCTCTGTTCTGTGCAGCGTGTTGCATGGGAAGCAGTGACCTAATTAAAAGGAACCATTCCAGGCTAGGAGTTGCCAGTTTATGGCCTCATAATGATCCTTCCTCATGTGAGGGAACAGCTTGCGGCTCAGCTCTGTTTTGCTAATCTAATTTTGTTAATCTTGCACTTTTGAGGGAGTCTCTTCCCACTCGTGGATCTGAAGAGGTGGGCGTTTGAAGCTTGCTTTCATTCTCTTTCCGTTTGCCATTAAATGTCTTTGGCAGATGCATTGATTTGAAGACTTGATATCTTTTCTAAGAACCCTATCAGCTTTGCGGTAGCAATCCAGCTGTTTCTCAAGACCCTCTGCACTGTCCTGGCAACTGGACAGTCTCTGGCATGGCTGTACTGTGTTGCAAGGCTGTTCTTATGGGATGTGTGTGCCAGAGCATCCACAGCTTCCCCTCGAGCCTCACTGGAGCCTTTTTCATGGACCTCTGCAGCAAGGCTTTGCTAGGAGCCTTCAGGGCTACAGGCAGCAGTAACAGGAAAATGTTCAGCTCTGGCACTGACTGGAATCCACTGGGATGCCGTCCACTTGGAGACTGAGTCGTGGTGTGAAGCCCAAACTCGGTTTTTAAGAAGCTCTGCTGCTTCTGAGCAGGACAATGCTGGAATCCCAAGTCTGTGGCCCCTTTCTGAGTGCCAGGAGATTTCCCATCCCTGCCAGCCTGACCCAGCCTTGGCTCTTGCTCTCTCTGGAGGTGAACATGCTTGTTGGTTGTGACACTTCCTCGGGAGCCTCCCTTGGGAGGGTATTAGAGTTGGAGGGCAAGGCTGCTACGTGTCGTTGCTGTCTGCACTTAGATATCTGAGCCTGGGCTCATTGCAGAGTAGGGCAGTTTATTCACTCGGGCAGCAAGTGTTTATCAAGCAGCCTAGAGGTGAGAGACACAAGTGGCTGCCTTGAACTCCCGGACTCCTGTGCTATTAGGTTAAATGTAATTTAACTAATTCTTAACTATCTGGACCTGGCCAGAGGAAAGGATAGAGCAGGGCTTGCTGTGTGGGTCTGGACTAGTGGATTCACTAGTCAAGTGATCTCTTGGGCCTGTGCTTTGGGATGGGGCTCCCTGCTGTTCTCAGGGTGGACTGGAGAGATGGAGAGCCTGGGAATATCATGGTTCTTTCAGGGCCAGATGTGGAGAAACAGCAGACAAACCAGGTGCTGATTTGTTGTGCTTTTTCCCTGGATCGTGCCTGGCTCCTCTGCTTGCCGTGTCGTCGGTGTGTGCACAGCCCTCTTCACAAGCCCGTTCCGTTCTCTTTGCAAGAACGGCTTCTCCCTGGTGATGCTGAGGACTCGCAGTGCCCGTCTGAACAGGGCTCCTGGCTCATCCATCAGGCACGGAACAGGAGCCGTGCAGGGCAGCTCCAGCCCTGCGCTTCCCGCTCTGCTTTGCTGCCAAGTGCTTCCAGAGCCAGGACTTGTGCCCAGTCCTGTCACCCGCAAACCGCAGCCGCATCAGGACCCCCATACAGCCCTAACACATGCCGCGCTCGCTGCCTTGCCATTCTCCACTCATCCATCCCGCTCCGCCAAGATTCCAACTTCTCAGCTTGGGCTGTGCAGGTGAGGGTAGGGTTGGGAGCGCGAGGAGGCTCCGGTGGGAGACGCCGTGTCCCCGGCGCGCCGCTCGCCGCTGCACTGCGCCACGGCTATTCTTAGCCTCAAGACAGCGGGAGTACCTGCCCGGCAGAGCCGGAGCTGCCGCACCGCGCGCTCGGCTCCCGTCTCCGATGAATTATCCACAGGATCTGCATGGGGTGTCATTGAGTGGCTCAGCCACAGGCTGTGCTTGCAGCTACGGACGCTTTGCTGTGCGGCAGGGCACAATAATTACTTGTTCCCTGGGCACTCAGGAGCCCCGGGTTTAGCTCGAGTGGCTGCGTGCTTCTCCCCTGAGCTTTCTGAGGGACTTCTCGCATTCACACGTCTGCTCTACTGCTGCTTCCTATCCTGCTCTATTCCTGTCGATCAGCTGTCCTTCCCTAGGCTCGTTTTTCCTGTAATGAAGATGTTTTACGTCCCAGCTTCTAACACAGCCATTCCTCGAATGCAGGAGTACAGAAATTGGTGGGTGCTGAGGTGGATGGGTTTCCTGGGAGTCCCTTAGAGGAGTCCTTGGAGCAGGGACATGCTCCGTTTAGAGCTGCTCTTAGTGCCTCAGGAAAGACCTGCTTTCTAAGGGACCAAGGAAAGGGCCCTTAGACCTGTCTCCTTTAGAGAAAGGTCTTCCTAAACCTTCCCCACTGCCACCCAAGTCATTACTTTGATTCTCCCTCAGGCCTTGCCAACTGCTGGGTGCTTGGAGCTGAAAAAGGCAACTGGCGGCTGCTTCTCATATGGCTCTTGATCCATACATGAGAGGGATTTGGGGAAGGATGTGCTGTTGTATCTCACTGCTGGGTTTCCCGGGTCTGCATGGCCATCTGCTTCCAGCTGCCTTTGTCCCGTCCCGCTCTCCGTGGACTTTCTGCTCCATCAGCTGCAGCCAGCTGGGCTTTCCAAGGAGCAGCTCAGCTTGGGGCCAAGCCAGAGCTGCATGTGGCGCCCCGATCCCGCGTGTCGGAGCAGCTGGCGCTCAGCCCGGCACGTCCCGGCCCCGGAGCTGGCGAGCGGCCGGGCGACCTGACTGACTGCACCGTCTCCCTCTCTCTCTGCCCCAGATCGGCCGACCCTTCTCTGCCCGGATCTTCCGTTTCCACAGACTTTGGCAGCTGGCAGATGGTGACAGGTTGTGGCAGTATTCGGGAGCAGGCAATCCTGAGCGCGGACGCCTCTCTCCCTTGCAGCTTCCCGGATGAGGTCCCTAGCGCTTGCCTGTAAGTGTCTCGAACACAGGATCTTCCCTGTGAACCTTGCAGCTTTGGAGATGCCAAGGAGCCCATAACAAGCTGTCCTGTCTTCCCTCCTTGATGCTCTCTCCCCACAAGTGCTCTCGCTGGCTGCTCTTCGCTTACGCTGAACTCTGAAAGATATATATTTTTTTCTGTTTAATTCCAAGGGTGCTTTGCTTTCTATAGGAAGGGGTCTTTCCTCTGCGAAGACACTGACTCTGGGCATAACTTGCTGAATTTGGGGGATCTGCTTGCCAGGACACGGCTTGGTTAGCCAGGCTCTCTTGCTTCCTTATGGATCTTGCTGGTCTCCATCTCTTGGCTGGGTTCGGATCCGGGCTGCAATATCAAGGCTCCCTCCTTTGCTCATCCTGGAGTTTGTCCCACAGCAGCATCATTTGCAGCCGCTATATCTGGGTGTTGCAGAGCAGCACGTGCCCCACGTCCTGCTGCGTGTTGCAGGGCTGCTTCTGTAACGGGGCTGGGAGGCCAATGTTTGTTTGCAAGTAGAAAATCACCCCTGTGGAAACTTGAAAGACTGGGGATGTGCTTTAATTGCAGCTAGAGGAGAACCTTGCCTTGTGCCTCCAGGCTGCAAACTCCCCGTCAGGAAAGTGTGAAGCGGCAGACGGGCGCTGCCGCCAGCTCGCGGTGCTGGGATGTGCAAGCGCCCAGTGTTTGCCCAGCCCTGCCCCGAGGGGCGGCAGGAGGTGGGAGAACAGAACATCCCCTCGAGGGCCCTGGCCCGGCCGCTCGCGTGGCCGTTTGCTCCTGTTGGACAGAACAGCAGCTCCCACGTTGTGGTGAGGTTGCGAGATCCGTGAATTAGCTGGTGGAGGAATCCCGAGCGATGTCTGGAAGGTCCCGCAATGCCACATCCGTCTCCTCCTCCCATGAGGACAACCACGCGCCTCTTGGGGGTGTTTGGAGGTGCTGAGGGAGCAGAAAGGGGAGAGCGCTGAGAAAGAGAGCTGAAGAAAAGCTGCTTGATGCACCAAGCGCGCTGCCATGCCGAGCCCTGCGCTGCCGATGGCCACTCACAGCCAAGGAGTCTGCTCTGCACTGCATGGACCTGAATCTAGTGTCAGAGCAGGGAAATCAGCAGAGAGAAGTACGATTTGAAGCTGAGCTAGTGCACTGAGGTGACGTGGGATCTGGACTGGGGATTTGGAGCTACTGTGACTTACCAGTCGTGTGGTGACTCTGCATCAGTGTGTGGAGCGCAGGCTCCTGCAATTCGGAGCCTGTCTGCTTGGGACAGCCAGGTTCAGTGGGAGCTTCTGCACTGCCTTGGGTGCCAGGGACACTTTGCCCTACACAGGTCTTCAGTGAAACTGTGCAAGTGTCGCTGTGCTCTGGGGCTGGGGACTGCTCTGTCACAGGTGCTGGGGCCAGGCTGATGCTTTGGAAGTGTCTCCAGGATGCAGAGTTATGAGGATAACGCCTTGAGCCTGTCGCAGGGCTTGGATGCTCTCTATTTGTCCATCAGTTCCTTGCTTAGGAGCCCGGGATGGTTTTATCCCCATTTGTTGCAGCCCAGATCACTGAGAGCTCTTAGAAATTCAATTCTGTTTAGGTCCCCACTCCGTAGCTCCTGGGTCGGTGCCTTGCCATGGAGGTGTGCTCTTCACAGCCGGCTTCCCCGCGCTCCCGTGGGGCTTGTCCGGATTTGCTTGGAGCCGTGGCTTCGACAGTCTCATCTCATCTCATCCCTTACCCGTAGGTGAAGCCTGGAGCGTGAGCTCTGGGCTGTGCAGCAGGGCAGGGAGCCCCTGGCCTCGCAGCGGAGCCGCCGCTTGTGCTCGGACTGCAGGGCTCCCTGTGGGGCTGGCCACGCTCTGCTCCTTGCCTTCCTTATGGTACCTCAGGTAACTTCAAGAGCTTATGTAGAGAAACCAGGAGTGTGAATAGAGAATCCACACTGCACACAGGTGGGAAAGCCTGTGGAACCAAAGCCTGGTGTGCACCCTGACTTCACCCCTGCCTGCGATGCTCCCGATTCTTGAAATCCGGGTGCGAGTAAACCCTGCTTTCACATATAGCCCGTTTCCTCAGTAGCAGCATCAGGAGCTCCACGTTGTAATTAGGTTGCCAAGAAGCATCTTCTTCTGTGTTTTGATATGTTGCCGTGCTGCTTTGCCCCCTGGCTCCTCGTTCCCAGCCCGTGTAAACAGCGGCCCCGTTGGCTGCCGCGCCGGCGCTTGCTGTTTATGGGCTTCCCACCCGCTCCGCTCGCTGCTGTTTCCGCCCCGGAGCTGGTGGCCGTGGGTGGTTAACACTTCCATTCAAATTAGCTGTGCCAGTTTATAGGCAGCGGGGAGATGAAAGGGAATACTCGATGGGGAGGTTTGCGCTGTGCCCTTGGAGTCACCTTTGAGGAACGTCTGCTGCTCCCCGGGAGCTGCCGCCGTGCCAGGGAGTCGCTCAGCACGGCCCGGCTGAGGCCGGAGCGCTCGGAGCAGCGTTGGAGCCGCCCGGAGCTGCTTTGTGCCTCGTGTCTGAAACGCTGCCCTCGCTGCCGTCTGCTCCGCCAGCCCTGAGCGGCTGCAGGGATCGCATGGAGAGCAGAGCAGGTCCTGGGGGACACCGTGGCCTACTCTGCGTGCCGCTCTCCTGCTTGCACAGAGCAGTAGCCAAACGTCACCCGGCGCCACTGCCTGCGTGGCGGGAGCTCCCGGGGGCTGTTGTCACCTTGTCCGTCCCCAGGTCCCCCCAGGGCTCTGGCCCAGGTTGGGCCAGGCTGGGGGCAGCGTGTGCTGGGAGCAAGGGAGGGTTGCAAAGAGCTTGGAAGCAGCTGGCCAGACAACACACGTGTGGCTGGACTGCACCTGGGAACACGTGTGGAAAAGGGGAGAGCGGGAGAAAAGGGCACGGGGGGCTGACATGAAGCACGGGGGGCTGATGTCAAGCAGAGCAGCCTGGGCGAGGGCAGCGCTGTCTGTAGGAACCACATTCTGCCAAGGAGTGGGATAGGAGGGGGAACAAGCGATGCGGAAGGAGCAGATCCAGAGGTGGGAATTGAAGGGCCGGGCACCGCGGGGCTGCCCCGGGCTCCCGCTCGGCAGCGGCTGCAGGTTCTGTGGGGCAGCCCCTATGTGTCCTGGGGAGGGGGCAGGGGCTGTGGCTGCGGAGGGGCCGCGTGCGCTGACGCTCTCCTTGTGTCCCACAGGCTGGTGTCGGCGAGCGAGCGCGAGGCCCGCCTGGACGAGGTGCGATCCGCCTTCCTGGCCAGCTACAGCCGCACCATCGGCCTGCGGGCCGTGGCGCCCAGCGCCGGCGGCGCCATCGGCGGCCTCCTCGAGCAGTTCGTGCGGGGCGTGGGCCTGCGCGGCAGCAGCACGCTCTGAGCACTGCCCCGCTCCCGCGGGCTCCGCTACCCGGCCGGCCCCGGCGCCTCCCCACGGCCCGCGCGGGGCTCCCGTCCCCACGGGGCTCCTGTCCCCATGCGGCTCCATTGAACGGCTGGCCCCAGTGCTCCCCACGGCCCACGCGGGGCTTCCATCCCCACGGGGTTCCCATCACCATGGGGCTGCCATCCCCATGGGGCTCCATTGAACGGCTGGCCCCGGTGCTCCCCACGGCTCGCTCAGGGCTCTCATCCCCACGAGGTTCCCGTCCCCACGGGGTTCCGTTACGCATCTGGCCCTGGTGCCTCCCTACAGCCAACGCAGGGCCCTATCTCTGCGTGGCTCCACAGACGGCCCTGGCGGCTCCCACATCCCGTGCGGAGCCCACATCCCCGCGTGGCTCCGTTACACAACCGGGAGCCTCCCCACATCCCGCACGGGGCTCCTGTCCCCGCGTGACTCCGGTGACCACGGCTGCCTGTGCCGGGTGCCCACGGTGGCCGCCCATGAGCAGGGGACCGGCGCGGTGGCCGCGGCCGCTCAGTGCAGTAAAGACCCTGCAGTGCCCCCAATGCCTCGTGTCTGCGCCGTGCGCGGGGACGGGGCGCCAGGGGCAGCCGCGCGCTATAAATAGCGCGGCCCACGCTCCGCGGCACCGGAATAGCAGTGCCAGGGGGGAGCACGGCGGGACGGGGCTGGGGCGGGACCCCCGGCGGCTGCTGCTATGGGATGGGATGGGGACGGAGACGGAGATGGAGACGGGGATGGGGATGGGGATGGAGATGGGGACGGGGATGGCGATGGGGAGCGGGAGGGGGATGCAGAGGGGGATCGGGCGGAGGATGGGGAGCGGGCGGGGGACGCGGAGGGCGCGCGGGCTGGGGCCGGGGCTGGGGCG
>JAUBOD010000743.1:3404788-3420958 GCA_032353885.1 Nothura maculosa
GGGGGGGGGGGGGGCGGGTCCGTGAGGGAGGGGGCGGTTCCGTGAGGGGAGGGGGCGGTCCCGGGGTAGGGGGCGGGGCCACGAGGGAGGGGGCGGTCCCGGGACAGGGGGCGGGGCCAGGAGTCCCGGGGGCGCGCGGCGCTCATTGGCCGCGCGGCGCAGCCTGCGATTCCGCGCAGCAGATTCGCGTCTCCCGGCGCGGCGCGGTGCTGCGCGGGCCTCCCGGGTAATCCCGGAGCCGCATCCCGCCGCCGTCTCCCTGCAGCGCCGCCGCCGCCGCTTCCACCGCCTCTCCCCGCCGGGTAAGGCCGCTGCGGGTGTTTCTGGCGGCGGCGGCGAAAGTGCGGTTGCTAAGGGCCGCGCGGCGCTTTTTACCCAGCGGCCGCCCCGCGCCAGAGGCGCCGCCGCGGCCTCCATTGTTGCGGCCGGGCCGGGCCCGTTGGCGCCTCCATGGAGCCCCCGGGCGCCGTTAGCGGAGCGGCCCCCTGAGCGCGGCGCCGCCATGGGCGTGGACTTCGACGTGAAGACCTTCTGCCACAACCTGCGCGCCACCAAGCCGCCCTACGAGTGCCCCGTGGGCAGCTGCCGCAAGGTGTACAAGAGCTACAGCGGCATCGAGTACCACCTGTACCACTATGACCACGAGCGGCCCGTGCCGGTGCCGGTGCCGGCGCCGCGCAAGCACAAGCGCAAGGGGCGGCAGGCGCGCGGCAGTGGCGGCGCCCAGCAGCCGTCGCCCAGCGCCTCGTCGTCGTCGCCGCGCTCGCCGGGCCGCGAGGCGCTGAGCTACGCGCAGGCGCAGCGCGTCGTCGAGGTGGACCTGCACGGCCGCGTGCACCGCATCAGCATCTTCGACAACCTCGACGTGGTGTCCGAGGGCGAGGAGGCCGCCCACGAGGCGCCCGAGGGCGCTGGCGGTGGTGGCGGTGCTGGTGGTGCTGGTGGGGACAAGGAGGGCGCCGAGGCGCCCGTGGTCACCCCCAAGGCCGGCAAGCACAAGAGCAAGGAGAAGCGCAAGGACTCCAACCACCACCACCACAACGCCGCGGCCGGCAGCGCGCCCAAGCTGCCCGAGGTCGTGTACCGCGAGCTGGAGCAGGACACCCCCGACGCGCCGCCGCGCCCCACCTCCTACTACAGGTACGGGGGGCGACGGGGACCCCGGGGTGGTTTCCGACACCCTGGGGTGATTTCAGACACCTCGGGGTGATTTGAAACACCTCAGGGTGATATCAAACACCTCAGTGGTTTCAGACACCCCAGGGTGATTTCAAACACCTCACAGTGGTTTCAGACACCCCAGGGTGATTTCAACCACCCCAGGGTGATTTCACACAGCCCTCGATGGCAGAATTCTTCCCTCTATCCACAGGGCCTTTGCACAAGGCTCATGGATGCACTGTCCTCCTCATGGACATGGTCTCCTCCATGCTTCTAGGGCACGTTGCGTTGTCCACCTTGCTCCTCCAGACCCTTGGAGCTGCAGTGGAGCTCCCTGGTGTCCAGGGCTCTCCATACTGGGAATATACTCTCCATACAGTGTAACTCTCTATATAACTCTATAACTGCGATGTTCTCATTGCTTCCTGTGCCCTTGTTGGCAGTTTCATCGCTACAGTCTTTCCCTGCTCATACAAAGTAGCGAGAGTTATAAGAAAAGCTGTATGTGTTCTTCAGAGATACCCTGAGATTGCCCTCAGCACAGGACTGTGGAGTTTGTGTATTTGCAAGCTTAGCACATCTTTGTTCTCTAATGTGTTTTCCAGGTGTGGTTGGGTAAGTTAAGTGGTCCCAAATAATCAGTAATTTGGGGGAGGATTAATGCTGGATGTGGGAAATAACCCTGATGTAACGTCCACCCCTGCTGTGTTGGTCACCATGCCGAGAAGTGAGCTTCACTTTCCAAGACAAAAAACATATTTTCTTTAGGGCAGTGTCATTAAGAAGTGAGCTTCACTTTCCAGGACGAAATACCAGAGTTATGTTGTTTAGGGCAGTGTCCTTCAGTGGGAAGGTGGGTGCCGTTTGCCATCAGCTGCTGGGACGGGAAACTTGGGGTTCAAGTGGTTTCCTCTATAAATAACATCACAAGTGAGAGCAGGAGGGCCGGGTGCAGCCCTCAGCGCCACGGTTAATGAACTGTGTGTTCCACGGTGCCTTCCTTGCCACTATTGTGCCTTGGGAATGAGGCCACTGTCCCTGGAGCAGCTGCTCCCTGCCTGGAGGCTCGTCCTGCCTCCTGCCTTGCGCTCCTGAGTCTCCAAGGGCTGTGACTTGCTCATTAGGTGGATGTTGTTTGAGCCAGGCTGTGCCAAAGGGGCTGCTGCTCTGCTCAACATGCACCCCTGTTCCTGCAGATTCCCTCTTCCCATCTTTTATTTATGTATATATTTATTGATTTATTGGCTGGAACATTGAAATATCCCCTCAGCAAAGGGGAGGGTCGGGTCCAGCAGCACTGTGAGTCATTTACTCCCCTTCCTCCTCTGTCCTTCCAGGTACATCGAGAAGTCGGCCGAGGAGCTGGACGAGGAGGTGGAATACGACATGGACGAGGAGGACTACATCTGGCTGGACATCATGAACGAGCGGCGGAAGACGGAAGGCGTGAGCCCCATCCCGCAGGAGATCTTCGAGTACCTCATGGACAGGCTGGAGAAGGAGTCCTACTTTGAGAGCCACAACAAGGGCGACCCCAACGCTCTGGTCGACGAGGACGCCGTGTGCTGCATCTGCAACGACGGCGAGTGCCAGAACAGCAACGTGATCCTCTTCTGCGACATGTGCAACCTGGCGGTGCACCAGGAGTGCTACGGCGTGCCCTACATCCCCGAGGGCCAGTGGCTCTGCCGGCGGTGCCTGCAGTCGCCCTCCCGCGCCGTGGACTGTGCCCTGTGCCCCAACAAAGGCGGCGCCTTCAAGCAGACGGACGACGGGCGCTGGGCACACGTGGTCTGCGCCCTCTGGATCCCCGAGGTGTGCTTTGCCAACACGGTCTTCCTGGAGCCCATAGACAGCATCGAGCACATCCCGCCGGCGCGCTGGAAGCTCACCTGCTATATTTGCAAGCAGCGCGGCTCCGGCGCGTGCATCCAGTGCCACAAGGCCAACTGCTACACGGCTTTCCACGTCACCTGTGCCCAGCAGGCGGGTCTGTACATGAAGATGGAGCCCGTCCGCGAGACGGGGGCCAACGGGACCTCGTTCAGCGTGCGCAAAACCGCCTACTGCGACATCCACACGCCGCCGGGCTCCGTGCGCAGGCTGCCCGCGCTCTCCCACAGCGAGGGCGAGGAGGAGGATGAGGAGGAGGAGGAGGACGGCAAAGGCTGGAGCTCGGAGAAAGTGAAGAAAGCCAAGGCCAAGTCGCGGATCAAAATGAAGAAGGCGCGGAAGATCCTGGCGGAGAAAAGAGCTGCAGCACCTGTGGTTTCAGTCCCCTGCATCCCTCCGCACAGGTACAACCTGCTGGCCCTTTGCTGTGGGGAAACACCACTCTTTCCCGTATCCCACTTTGCACACAGATGTTATCTTGCTGTCCCTAATGTTACGGGTTTGCACAAGTGCTTTTCGCTTTGTTCTTGCCCAGGATTGTTGGCGATTCCCCCTGGGAGCCCCTGGGGAGGCAGGGACGTGTAGTTCTGCCCAGCCCTGGGGAGGTGTCTGGGCTCGCAGAGGTGCAGGAAGTAGAGGCCGTTGGTTTAACAGCAGAGAAGGAGCTAGGCCGGACACGTCCGGAAGCAGCTGGGGATTCCCAGGGCTCCTTTCCTGTTGTGCTGACCTCGGACACTGGAATAAATACCCGGTTTGGGGATAGGGCTGCTGCTCTTTCTGATGCTGTTTCTTTTTCCTGTCTGGGCCCCCCTTTTCACTCTTTATGTGGAACCTCTGGGAAGTGCTGTGCCCAGTGTCCTCAGTCTGTCCATGTGGGAATGATCAAGCCCAGGAGCTGGGCTAACCAGGCGGTTACTTTAGGCTGAGTCCCAACTGGAGCAAATAGGTCTCGCTTGGACTTCCATGGAGATGCTTACATCCTGGTGGGCACAGGGGGCAACACTCAGTGTTTACTGACCTTCCTGAGCGTTTTGTGCTGCCTGCTGCTCATCCCATTCAGCAGCATCTCCCATGGGGCACCTCCAGACTGAGCCTCAGCAGCAGCAGCCTCTGCCCTGCTGTTTGCAAAGGGGTGAATAGGGAGAGGACGGGGACTCCTGCTCGCTGTGCCTCATTGAAATTGCCTTGACAGCATCAGGGCAGTGAGGACATTCATCTGCAAGAGAGTTGAAGCTTTGCTAGGGCTCGTGTCTCTGTCATGTGCAACCCTAAGGGCTTCCCAGGAAGGCCAAACACCCTGTGGTTACGGGTGGAGAATGACCTGCTCCCCACAGGATGTGTGGCTGTGGTCTGGTCGTTGAGCTGCCCGGTAAATCCTGAAGTGGGGCGTTTAAGACGCTTACCAGCCTGTATGGGTGTAATTTACAGCTTGCAAAAGTGTTTTCAGTCCGTCTTATTGTCACCTGGGACGGGCATTTTGCAGTCAAAGCCTGGGTGGTGCAAGAAGCCGTTTGTGGCTTCTGAATCACCCCTGTTGGGTTACCCTGAGCTCTGCTCCTTCCTGTGGCATGAGATGGGAGCAGCAGGATTGCTGTGCCAAAGGTGTGCCCAGGTGAAACGCTGGCACTGCCAGGCCCCTACATCCCCATAGCAGCTCGGAGATGGGGACCAGCACCTTCCTGCAGCTCCTCAACCCTCCCTCGAGGCTGCCGTGGGCTCAGTGGATCCATGGAAGCTCATTCTACTCAGTGTCCTGGTGACTTGCGGGGGCAGATCTCTGCTCCAGACTTGATGGCTTTTTGCCATTATTTGTTCGTGGCCTGTCCTTATGTTACTCTTCAGAGTTACTGTTGCTGAAGCCTCTCTCTTTCTTGGATTTTCAGGCACTGGCAGGCTGCTGCATGCTCTGTGCACGCTGTTTCCACCGTCTTGTTGCTATTATTGTGCTTGCCGTGAAGCCCACACTGAGACAGAAGCTGTTAACCTCTCCCCAGGCCTTCCTGTTGGGATTAACTCTTCCTCAGGGGCTATGGCCAGAATGCCAAATGTCTCCCTGTGGGAGCTGTGCCTGGCCAGGTTTTCCTGGTGACATTCAGACAGGCCCTTCAGTTCTGGATGGCCTTTAGTCACCCACATAGAAACAGGGTGAACAGTGGTTTGGGGTGAGCAGTGGTGTGGTTTGGGGTGAGCAGTGGTTTGGGAGCAGCAGTGTTGCAGCGTGTGCTGTCTCGAGGGCTTTGAGGAGGTGCTGGAAGGTCCAGCTGAGATCTCCTCTGCATTACACTCCCATTCCCAGGCTTTTGCTTGAACAGCTTGCAGGAGATAGAGAGGAAAAGACAGTTTCAGGGGGGCAAGACTGAATGTTTCCTCATGTCCTTCTTTGTGCTGTCTCGTGGTGCTGCTGCCCTGTGTAACTTGGCTCTCTGCTCAACTTGCTGCCACACAAAAGGGGGCCCTCAACCAGAGGAGCTTCCCAGCTCCTCCCCGAGGCCTCAGCTGCTACATCCCCCGGATCAGGGCTTTCCTTGCAGTGGGCTGCCTTGTTTTGTTAATTGTCTTTGTACTTCCTCTCCCTTCTGCAGGCTCAGTAAGATTACAAACCGCCTAACTATCCAGAGGAAGAGCCAGTTCATGCAGAGGCTGCACAGCTACTGGACTCTGAAAAGACAGTCCCGCAACGGTGTCCCGCTGCTGCGCCGCCTGCAGACACACTTGCAGTCCCAGAGGAACTGTGACCAGGTAGGGGCTGCTTTGGGGAACGCCGAGGGGCCTCCCGGGTGTCCTTGTGTGCTTCCTGCATCCCCGGAGCCTTGGGAGCCTTCGCTGCATGTGGTGCTGCGGGCTCGGAAAGGGGCCTGCGACGAGCTCAGCTGAGGAAGGGCAGCCCCAGCTGGCTGCTTTTGCTGCTTCACTGTCCCCCCCGCTCCCAGCCGTTGGGATTTGCCGGATAGTGATGCCTTTGGCAGCCTGCCACGCACAGGGAATCCTGCCCTGCTGTGCTGCAGCTCCTTCCGCTTTCCCACATCCAGCTGGCAGCTATGGCAAAGCTATCAGGAACGGGTCTAATGTGAGGCCAGTGTGGGACGGGGTTCTAAGAGGGATGCCCAGTGGTTCCTAGGAACACTGTCTGGAGGAAAGCCAGGCTTTGCTCCCATTTCTGAAGCCCATCCATGAGCACTGCCCATGGGTGCTGCTTCCAGCCCTCTGCGTGTCTCAGCCTTTAGTCAGCGCCTTGCAGATGTGAAGTCTCTAGTGCCAGAGAGGAAGATTTTTATTCTGGCTCTCCACTGGAGAGCTCCAAGTCTTTTTTTTCCTGACTGAGCCCTTTGAAGGCTGTGGCAGAGGTTTCTGTGCCTTTCTCCTTTTCTTTTTAATTTACTGGAAAAGAGCTGAAACTGTTCCTGCTCATTTTTTGTCTACAGCAGCAAAATGAAAACATTTTCCTAGAACTTCCAGAACTTTCTGGGTACTTCCCGAACTGAAAGTACTCGGAATTGTCTTCCCTTTGCACTGCTAGTCCTCATCAGAGCTCTGAGCATAGACACCAACATTGTTGCTCCATAGTCTTTGGCATCCTCATGCCCTGGGTCATGTTAGGAAGAGCATTTCCAGACCCTCAGGGTGTCCACCTTTGGGTTTCCTAAGGCCTTGGTGATCCAAGAGCAAGTGTTGAGCTCTGGCCAGAGGTTGGACTGTTCCTGTGGGTCCCTGTGTGCCCGTCACCCACTTAGCTCCCAGCAAAGTGGGTCAGGCAGCATCCCTGTGCCAAGGAAGAGCCCCAGCGCAGAGCCAGGAAGGTGGAGGTGGGAACACTTCTCCTGGGAGCTCACGGTCTGATGTTCCTGCAGAGAGACACTGAGGATAAGAACTGGGCCCTGAAGGAGCAGCTGAAGTCCTGGCAGCGCCTCCGCCATGACCTGGAGCGCGCGCGCTTGCTGGTGGAGCTGATTCGCAAGCGGGAGAAGCTCAAGAGAGAGACGGTAACGACGGCTTGGCCCATTTTGGGGAGCTTGCACGCCCCTTGCTTGATCCCTGCTCCCGCAGGCTGCAGGGCGTGCGCTGGGGTGCCCCGGTTGTGCTGTGCCCTGTCCTGGTGGCGCTGAGCAGGGGTGGCTGCTTTGCAAGGCTGGGGTGGAAGCTGGAGCCAGGATCGCAGCCCTTGTGCAAGGAGGGGAAACGTCCCGTTGTCCTCCCTGGCTGCTCCCTGGGGATCAACCCTGCCTCGTGTTAGGCCGGATTGGGGGCTCAGCTGCCCTCTGTTCCTCTCTTTCAGATCAAAGTGCAGCAGGTGGCACTGGAAATGCAGCTGACCCCCTTCCTCATCCTCCTCCGCAAGACGCTCGAGCAGCTGCAGGAAAAAGACACGGGCAACATCTTCAGCGAGCCGGTCCCTCTGTCTGAGGTAACAGAAATCTACGAAGTAAGAACCCCCTCCCCCAGATTTCTACTTCACTCACCTCTGTCCCTTGCTCATGCCAAGGGCTCTCCGTGGTGGTCTCCATTCCTGGAATGCACCTGGGAAGCCAGCGGGCAGCCAAGTGCTCATCCCAGGGCACTCACACGAGGGTGGATTTGTGAAGTGGCTAGGAAGGGACGTCCTGGTCCCAGTCCTGGTCACAGGATGGCTGAGCTGGTGCTGGCAGCTGCTGCTATCCGGGAGTGCAGGGTTTGGTCTCCTTTTCTGAGCCTGTTGTTGGCAATTCCCTGGTTTCTGTGAGAGATTCCCGCTTGGGAAAGAGAGAACTCCAGCATTTGGAGCCTGGGCAAGTGGCACGTTCTTAACTGTCCCCCCAGAGAGTGCCTTTGCTAAGTGACAGACCAAGCACGAGAGATGAGTTTGACCTCAGGTTCAAAGCTGCTGGGGCAAGGAATTTCTGAGAATGTCATCAGTTCCCCACCCGGGAAGATGGGAGAAGGGAATCCTGGCTCTGCACAGCGCTGGGAACAGGTCTAAGCTGAGGTGTCTCCGCTGAGCGGGGCTGGAAGGCTGCAAGGTGTCCCATCCTGTAGCTGTTGCTGCCTCTCATAGTTCTATTTTACTTGTGTGCACTCACCCTCTCCCTGGGTATTTGTGCTTGTAGCTTCCTCCCCTGCAGGAATCCCAGGTTGTGCTCTGGATTCCAGCTGCCGACAGAAAGGAGGGCGGGAGGCCTGGAGCCCGGAGTGTGGATGTGCTGCCAATGTGCTGAGTGCAGCACATGGACTCTAATCCTCAGGCATTCCCAGCCCTCTGGCTGCCAAAAGCAGATGGCATTTCCAGATGTGCACTTGGGCAGAACCCCAGGGAGCAAAATTCCAGATTCCTCTAACAACTGTTTTCTTGGAGCAGGTGGTGCTCATGGGCAGCTCCTGGGCTCTTAGCTCTGCCTCTTTTCTTACGCAGGTCCCAGACTACTTGGATCACATCAAGAAGCCGATGGATTTCCAGACAATGAAGCAGAATCTGGAAGCCTATCGCTATCTGAATTTTGACGACTTTGAGGAGGATTTTAACCTGATCATCAGCAACTGCTTGAAATACAATGCCAAAGACACGATCTTCTACCGGGCCGCCGTTCGTCTGCGGGAGCAGGGAGGCGCCGTCCTGCGGCAGGCTCGCCGGCAGGCCGAGAAGATGGGCATTGACTTTGAGACAGGCATGCACTTCCCACACTGTGTAACTGTGGAAGAGGCTCAGGTCCAAGATGTGGAGGACGGTGGGTACTCGTCCCCTGTCCTGGGGTACCAGGGCTGCTTAGAGCCCCAGCCTCTGCAGCAGGGCACCGGGAGGTCTCTCCCTGCGGCTTCCCAAGGGCAGGTTTGGTCTGATACCTGGACCACGCGTGCCCGTTCCCCAAGGAGCTGGGCGCCTTGCTAGCCAGGTACACGCGGGTCCCATCATCTGGAGTGTAGATAGTTACCCTCCTGGGGAGGGGAGCACTAACCAGGGATAATGTGTAGGAGAGGGACCCTCTGTCTGCTCCATCATAGAAAGGGCCAGCAATGGACCCATGAGCTCAGACAGTGGATCTCGCTTTTCCCTTCTTGCTCTTGCTTCAGCAGTGCTTTGGCTCTTGCTGACATTTCCTGTTAAAAACCTCTTGTTCCAATTGGCATGGACATGGGTGTTATCCATGCTGCTGCTGAGCCTGACTTCCCCAGCAGTCCTACTTGCCTTGGTTCCCAGAGCTCCTCCTGCACCTCGTTGGGGTAATTTGCCCTGATCTCAGGTGCCTGGAGCCATGGAAACTATTTCCCTCCTGAAGGGCACCTCTATTGCCCCATTCCCTTTGGCGTTAAGGATCTCCAAAGCGTTCCCGATGTCTTTCATCCATCTGCTCCTCTTTGTGCCCCTAGAAGATGTGCGGCTGCTGCTCTCGGAGAATCAGAAGCACCTGCCCTTGGAGGAGCAGCTGAAGATCCTGCTGGAGCGCCTGGACGAGGTTAACGCCGGGAAGCAGAGCATCGGGCGGTCCCGGCGGGCCAAGATGATCAAGAAGGAGATCACGGTCCTGCGGCGGAAACTGGCCCACCCGCGGGACCTGGGCCGAGAGGGGCCGGAGCGACACGGCTCCTCGGCCCGGGGCGGGCTGCAGTCCCACAACCCCTGCGAGAAGGACCTGCAGACGGACAGTGCTGCCGAGGAGAGCAGCAGCCAGGAGACTGGCAAAGGTACCGGCCGCTCCACGAGGCTGCTGCTGCTTCCCGGGGGTCTGGAGGGAGCTCACCCCCCGGGATGGGCTGGTGGGGCTGTCCTGATGGGTCCCCCCCAAGACCCGAGGGCTGTGTGGGCTGCATGCACAAATCTGGCTCCTTGCAGCTCCCAGCAGCAGGGCAAGCAGCCTCTCTGGAGGAAGTCCCATCTCCCATTCCCACATGGAAATTGTTTGGCTCTCATGCCGCATTCCGTAGCAGTGGGTGGCCTGAAGCTCCTGCGGAGCGGGAAGCCTGTGGCTCCTCGTGCTGCTTTGTGCCGAGGGGAGCTGGCAGGGCAGCCTGCTGCACGGTTTGCAGTGGGCTGTGCGTGCCGGGCTGGGGGAGCTGCCAGAGGAGGTTGTTTGCTGCCTGTCCTGGCCACTCGATGCGTTTGCAGCCATGGTCGGACAATCTGCTGGTGAGCTTGTCCCCCTGTGCCCAAAGAGCTGGATATCATCCCAGAAACACAGCGTTTTGCCATGGAAATCCCAGCTGTGCCACGGGAGGTGTGAGACGCGTTGTTTCCTGATGGCAGCCCCTGCCCGGATCTGCCCCTCTGCCTGGTTTCTCTAGACACATTCACAGGCTCTCCGAGCTGCCCTGGTTGTCCTGTCCTGCCAGGAAGCAGCGTGGGCCACAGGAGGGAGTTGCAGCAGGGCTGGAATTATTGACTGCCGAGCTCCAAACACCCACTTGGAGCTGGGAGCTGGATGCTGACCAGCCTGGAGCTCCCCAGTGCCTGCTCCAGTGTGCAGCGGGAAGGAGATGTGGAGCTGGGCTACATGGAGGGCACAGCAAAATGCACAACCTGGGAAGAGCAGCGAGGTTTTCCTGGAGCTTTGTCACCTTTGCATTGCGGATCTGTCCCCGTGAGCACTGGGAAATCAGGCTTCTCTGCAGGCAGCCTTTGGCATTGCTGCCTTTCGAGGCTGCAGTGGAGATTGTTGGCCACTGCCTGTTGGAACACCTTATGGGGAAGGCTGCTCCTGCTTGTCCTTCTTTCCTGACTTCTTTTTCCATGAGTTTGATGTGTTTGAGGGCATTGCGTGTGCTGGAGGATTCTTTGATGTCCCCGTGTGTGCTAGGCTCCCACCATAGGCTTTGCCCTCTGCAGACTTGCTGGTCCGAGCCCAAGGGTGAGCGAGACAAAGCTCAGGATCGGAATCTTGCAGGAAGCAGCTCCTGAGAAACAGAACTGCTTTTCCTGGCGAGTCCCCTGCAGCACAGCTCATGCCTTCTCCTTCTTATTTCCCAGGTCTCGGGCCCAACTCTTCTTCCACCCCAGCACACGAAGTTGGCAGGAGAACCTCCGTGCTCTTCTCCAAGAAGAACCCGAAAACGGCAGGACCCCCCAAGCGCCCGGGCCGCCCCCCGAAGAACCGGGACAGCCAGATACCTCCCGGGCACGGGAACAGCCCCATCGGGCCCCCCCAGCTCCCCATAATGGGCTCGTCGCAGCGGCAGCGCAAGCGGGGGCGAAGCCCGCGGCCCAGCTCCAGCTCGGACAGCGACAGCGATAAATCCGCCGAAGATGCCCCCATGGGTGAGTGCAGCCCCCCAGGAGCGCGGGCACCTTCTGTGCCATCACACTGTGGTGCTGCTGCTTTGTTTTGCAGACCTGCCAGCCAACGGTTTCAGCAGCGGGAACCAGCCGGTGAAGAAGAGCTTCCTGGTTTACCGCAACGACTGTAACCTGCCTCGGAGCAGCTCCGACTCGGAGTCCAGCAGCAGCAGCAGTAGCAGCGCTGCCTCCGACCGCACCAGGTACCGTGTCCGGCCTGGTCGTGCTCATGGGGTGCTGCTCGGGTTGCCCCAGGGCACCTCGCAGCCTTGAGAGGAGGGTGTTTAAATGGGACCTCCCTCCTTGTGTGTTCTGAGTGTCCCTGCTGGAGCAGGGGTTGGACTGGATGAGGTCCCTTCCAACCTCACCCATTCCATGATTCTCTGATTCTTTCAACCTCTTGCAAGTCAAGGGGTACAACAAAGTACCCACAGGCTACAAGGCCTGGCTGTGCTTCTGTGTGTGTATCTTTCCTCATGGGCTGCTGCCCTTCGTGGAGCTGGCGGTGGTGGCTGGAGCTCCTGAGCTTATGGGGCTCTCCCCAGGAGCCTGAGGGATTGTCCTCGGGAAAATGGCTCTGGAAGCCTCATGCAGCTCCTCCAACAGCTCTGCTCTCACTCTCCTTTCAGCACAACGCCCTCAAAACAGGGCAGAGGGAAACCCTCCTTCTCCCGGGTGAACTTCCCTGAGGACAGCAGCGAGGACACGTCGGGCACAGAGAACGAATCCTACTCAGTTGGCACCGGCCGAGGTGTGGGGCACGGCAGTGAGTATCTTGCCCTTCCTGGCCCAGCACAGCTCCAGTTGTCCTGGCTCCGGTTGTCCCGCTGATGCCCTCCACTCTTTTTCCCCGCACAGTGGTGAGGAAGGGCATCGGTCGTGGCGCAGGGTGGCTCTCGGAGGACGAGGATTCCTCTCTGGACGCCTTGGATCTCGTGTGGGCCAAGTGCCGGGGGTACCCGTCGTACCCAGCGCTGGTGAGTGCCATGAGGGACCGGCCCCATCCCGCTGTGTGGGGCTGCCCCACTGCAAAACCCAGCCTGGTGGGCTGGGAAACCACAGCCTGACATCGTGCTGCCAGCCCCAGGGAAAGGGAGCTGGAGTGGGACACACATCCCTGGTGAATCCAGCCCTTCTCCCTCCTCGACAGCCCTGCTGATGAGTGGGGTTTGTTGTTTATTTGCCCCTAGAGTGAGTGGCGCAGGGGTTGTACAAAGTAACCGCCCTGTGCCCAGCAGGGAAGGCGCCTTTTTTCTTTGTTTCTAACCTTGAGGCACTCGCTGCTACTTGTGGCAAATGGGATGAACACTGGAGTGCTCCTTGGTGCCATGGGCCACCTTGGTGGCAGGTTTCTCTGCATAATCCTTGAATCCTTGGCTCTTTCCCTGCCACCATGCCCAGAGGAACAGTGCAGGTGCCGGCTGCCAACACATCACCAACACCCTGCTGGGCACCCGGCCCGCACGGGCAGTCACCGGGTGCGGTTTTTGGCTCCTTTTATTACCCTTGGAGGGAAGTTGAGGGTGACCCAGTGCCATAGCGGAAAACACATCCCGGAGGGGCATCATTTGCCCTTCCCGCCGCGCTCAGCCCCACACCCCTCTCCTCCCGCAGATCATCGACCCCAAGATGCCCCGCGAGGGCATGTTCCACCATGGCGTGCCCATCCCCGTGCCGCCGCTCGAGGTGCTCAAGCTGGGCGAGCAGATGACGCAGGAGGCCCGCGAGCACCTCTACCTCGTGCTCTTCTTCGACAACAAGCGCACTTGGTAAGGGCGGCGGCGGGGCCGGCGCGGGGCGCCCGCGCGCGCAGCTGCCTCCAACCCTCAGGCGAGGTGGCTCCCGTCTCCCCGCAGGCAGTGGCTGCCGCGCACCAAGCTCGTGCCGCTGGGCGTCAACCAGGACCTGGACAAGGAGAAGATGCTGGAAGGCCGCAAGTCCAACATCCGCAAGTCGGTGCAGATCGCCTACCACCGCGCCATGCAGCACCGCAACAAGGTGCAGGGCGAGCAGAGCAGTGACTCGAGCGAGAGCGACTAGCACCGCGCGCGGCGCCGCTGCCCTTCGGCCCGGCCCGGTTTGGCCCGGTTCAGCCCGGTTCGGCCCGGCCCGCTCTGCTCCGCGCCCGGCACCGGCACCGTGCTCTGTAAATACTGTACAGCGGGGGCGGGTTAAGTTATTCTCGCGGAGCCCCCGTCTCCGGGGGCCACGGGGACGGGGCGGCAGCACCCGGCAGCGCTCCGCAGGGATCACCTGAGTGCTCCAGGAAGGCTGCAATCCCTGGGATCGCCTGGGCCCTCCCAGGGTGGCTGCGATCCCCAGGATCGCCCCTGGGCTGTCCTAGGGTGGCTGTAATCCCCTGGGATGGCTGCAATCCCTGGGATCGCCTGGGCCCTCCCAGGGTGGCTGCAATCCCTGGGATCGCCTGGGCCCTTCCAGGGTGGCTGCAATCCCTGGGATCGCCTGGGCCCTCCCAGGGTGGCTGCAATCCCCGGGATCGCCCTGGGCTCCCGGCGTTGCTGTAATCCAGCACAGTCGCTGTAATCCCCCAGGATGGCCGTAGTCCACCGGGATCGCTGATTGCCTTGGCCGTCCTGGGAATGCTACACTCCACCGGAATACCCATAATCCCCTGGGATTGCTGCCTTCTCCGCGGATTGCTGTGGTGTCCTGGGATTGCTGTAATCTCTAGGATTGCCTTGGACCTCTGGGATTGCTGCAGTCCATGGGGACGGCCCTAATGCACTGGGATCGCAGTAATCCGTGGGATTCCCGTGTTTCCTTGGGATTGCACTAATCCTTGGAATTGGGGTGGTCTCCCGGGATCATTCTAATCCCTGGCATTGTGTTTGTCTCCTGGGATAACTGTAATCCTGGGGATTCCCGTGTTTCCCTGGGATTGCAGTAATCCCTGGGAGTGTTGTGTCCCAGGATCACTGTAATCCCTAGGATTGTGGTGTCCCAAAATGGCTAGAACGGCCGGGATTCCAGCGTTCTCCCAGGATTCCCGTGTTCTCCCGGGATTCCCGCGCTCTCCCGGGATCGCAGCCCCCGCTCCCGCCCGCGCCCCCCCCAGTCCCGCCCGCGCCCTTTGTATTTATTTTGAAGCAGAAAAAGAAAATCTATGGGTTCGTAGCGGAGCCGCCTGCTTCCGCCCGGCGCCGGAAGCGACCGGCCCGCTTCCGGCGGCCGCTCCCGCGCGCGGCGGCGGCGGCGGCGGCAGCTCTATGGTGGGGACGGGGCGGGGCGGGGGGCGCCGGGGGAGCAGGGGGCGGGGCCAGTGTCCGGGGGGGCGGGGCCAGTCCCACTGTGTCCGAGGGGAGGGGGAGCAGGGGGCGGGGCCAGTCCCGCCGTGTCCGAGGGGAGGGGGAGCAGGGGGCGGGGCCAGTGTCCGGGGGGCGGGGCCAGTCCCGCCATGTCCGAGGGGAGGGGGAGCAGTGGGCGGGGCGTGTCCGAGGGGCGGGGCGATGGGAGGGCGGGGCCTGCGGCCGTGTCCGTGCGGCGGGAGCTGGACCGTGAGCCGGGGATGGGGCCGTGGGGCAGGAGCGGGGCTGGGAGGGGGGTGTGGGGCAGGACCGGAGCCATGGGGGGGCCGTGAGCAGGGCTGCGGGTGCAGCCGAGTCCATGGGGCAGGAGCGGCGCCGTGGGGCAGGGCTGTGGGAGCAGCTGTGTGCGTGGGGCAGGGCTGGGGATGGGGCTGGTCCCCCCGTGTCCGTGGGGCAGGAGCGGGGCTATAGGGGGGCTATGGGCAGGGCTGGGGGTGCAGCAGGGCCATGGCGTAGGGCTGGGCATGGGGCCAGTCCCACTTTGCTCATGGGACTGGAGCGGGTCTGTGGGTGTAGTGTGTCTATGGGGCTGAGCATGGGGCTGGTCCTGTCGTGTCTGTGGGGCTGGCATGCAGCGGGGCCGTGGGGCAGGAACGGAGCCGTGGGTGCATCGTATCCGTGGGGCAGGGCCCATGCGGCTGCGGGCGGCCCCGCGGCGCTGCCCGGCGCTGTGGCGCTCGCTGCGCTGCCCACGCGACGAGCTGCGCCTCGACCTGGTGCTCAGCAGCGGCCAGAGCTTCCGGTGAGACCGGGGGGCGGCCAGGGGGCTGCCCCACATGGGGCCACCCCACGCGGGGCCGCTCACGGCGCCGCCGCCGCAGGTGGCAGGAGAGCAGCCCCGGCTGCTGGACGGGCGTCCTGGCCGGGCGCGTGTGGACGCTGACGCAGGACGAGGAGCGGCTCTGGTACACGGTGTACGGCGAGGAGGACGGCGACCGCGACGGCGACACCGAGGAGGACGACGGTGATGCCGAGGAGGACGATGGTGACACCGAGGAGGACGATGGCGACACCAAGGAGGATAATGGTGACACCGAGGAGGATGGAGGCGCAGGTGACACGGACAAGGCCGCGGAGCCGCGGGCGCCGCTGGGCGTGCACACGGACGCCATCCTGCGCGACTACTTCCAGCTGGACGTGGGGCTGCGCGCGCTGTACCGCGCCTGGGGGGCGGCCGACCCCCACTTCCAGGCGGTGGCCGCCGCGTTCCCAGGTGAGCTGCGCGCCTCGGGACGGGATGAGATGGGATGGAATGGGATGGGATAGGACGTATCCATTGCATCCGTGTTGCGGCGCAGGCGTGCGGGTGCTGCGGCAGGAGCCCGTCGAGTGCCTGCTCTCCTTCATCTGCACCTCCAACAACCACGTGGCGCGCGTGGCCACCATGATCGAGCGCCTGTGCGGGGCCTTCGGGCGCCGCCTGTGCCGCGTGGGCGCGCGCCCCTTCCACGCCTTCCCCGCGCCGCAGGCGCTCGCAGGTACGGCCACCCCACGCGTGCGCCCCACACGCGCCCCATGGATCCCATATATCCCGCTGTCCATGCGCAGGAGCCG